>SSNP01000058.1:225353-361006 GCA_006937955.1 Pachypanchax playfairii | reverse complement strand
CCCCCCCCCCCACTCATCTCTTCCTCTGCCTTCTCTTTACCCACCTCTCCCACTCGCCACCTGTCTCGTTTTTTGGCCCACTGTGTTCTATCTTTGTAAATCTCCCCTCTCTTTAACTTGCCATTGTTTTTAGCATCTTTCTCAGACCGATACTCTATTCTGTTCTCTTTCCCTCCTTCTCATCCGTGTCAATCACGGGGCTGTCACCACGTCTCTCACCCTCTGTGCACTCACACTTCAATCAATCAGCCAATCTCTTTCCTCGGCCTTGCAACATTGGAAGTGACAGGTGCCTCGCCGGCTACCATCTTGACGATAGGCGACAGCACTATAATTGTCCATATAAATCGAGTCATCAGATGATAAAATGTAGGGAACACGATACATCCAGCAGTTACATGAGATTTGCTGAAAAAAATCAGCTGTGGATATTTTAACGGAATAAGTTATATAGAAACGTGACAGAGGCCATTACAGATGGCGTGAAGCTGGGATTGGCTGAGTGTTATCTCCAATGTACAGCATGAGCAGCCGATCAGGGGAAATTCAATGACAGAGCTCGTCTCTCTCTCCTTCCCAGAGGAACTTATCAGCTGGGAGTTTGATGGCCAGGCAATCATTGCCACGGGCACCTTGTTAACAAGCCTGGGGCAGGTGGTCGAATGCAGGGCTGAATATCAACACGACTCTGTCACCGGCTGAGCACAAATTTATAACATTTTTTGTGGTGAAGGGTTCTGACAATGTGAATTTTTATTTAAAGGAACAAGGTTGGGATAAAACCACGTTTTTTTCTCTCTTAATCTTTAAACTTTAACAATATGTTGGAGACAACTTTCTTGTGGAGAACAGACTCCAGACAGAGATGTATTGATCAATGTCACAGTCCAGCAGATTGCTGGTCACATTTAGGGAGAGTTACGGTACAATCCTTGGTGCATTAGACTGCACAGTATAAGTGAGGATAATTGGCTGCCACAGTAAAAAGCAAAAGGGAGCTCATATTTTCTCATTAGACTTTTACAATCTACGACTGCAAAACTACTGGGTTAATCCATGTGGAACCAAGAGGAACGAGGGCAGCACCTTCAGCTGTAGACTGAGTTATAACAAAGAGTAAATAAGGATGATGCAGTTAGATGCAATCTAAAGTTTAGATAGTCTCTCAAAGTTTAAACAAACTTAAAAATGTACGGTCATGTTGAAAAGTTAGTATTTTCATTATTAAGGCATCATTTATTCCTTACCGGTTTTTCACATTAGGTAAATATTAGGTAAACAAATGATTCAATTGATTATTGAACTATCTTTTTTTTTTTTGGGGGGGGGGGGTAATCAGGTTTTCTCCTTGTGCTCGTTGCCTCCCTCTGTTTTCTTTGCATTCTGTTATCTGTTCACACCTGCTCTGTATTTGCTTGTCAACCCAGCATCTCAGATCATGTGATCATCTCTCCCATCACAAATAGTCCTTTGTTTCCTCAGTCTCTTCGCCAGATCTTACAGCTGAGTTTAGTTCTGTTTAATTTAGTGTTGATGATCTTATAGTTTCCTCAGATTTAATTGTGCTAAATTGAGTCATTTGAAGTTCTATTTTGAGAGTTTCTCTTGGCTTCTGTTCAGAAACAAGCCATCCTGGGGCTTGTTGAGTCTGAAATGAAACTCTTGGGTTTTTTGTAAATTTTCCTGAGAACTGCATCACCTAACCTTGAGCGGAAATTGCTGGGGAGTCTATTTATGGGAAGGTTGGCAGCTGTCTGCCTACAATCTTTCAAGCTGTAAAATAATGGACTCCAAATTGTTTGTAATTGCTCTACATTCTTTTCCAAATTGATTGACAGCAACAATTGCCTCTCTGAGATCATTACTGATGTATTTTCTCCTAAAGGAGAAGTTAACACACACCTGTATGCTCCAGAACAGCAAACTGATGAAACTTCTGCTTTTTTTTTTTTTTTTGGGAGATGCGCAGTTGACACTGATGATATAATCAATTTAAAAGAAAAGCAGCAGCAGCACAGTACTTTCAAACAATGCATTTGCATTTTCTTAAAGTTATTGTTAATTACAGAAAAACAAAGTAAAATATATCATGTTTTTGAGGTTGCACATATTAAGTCCTGGCGAGAACCAGATGATAATTATTTTAAATGTGAAAACTTATAACTAAAAGTCAGTATATTAAAATTTTAACACGACTGTACATCGTGTGTCTCGGTGGAATGATTAATTGGGGCAATAAATAACTTAATTAATTTCCCTTTACTTCTGCCATGCCTTCTAAAACTCATCAACTCTGAGCTTTTGGTTCGTTAGTGCCGGAGGAGGATCCTCTCCATTGATTGTGAGCTGTCAACTACCTAACGAGATTGAAAATTTTAATCACGATTCATCTCTTTGCTTGCTGTCTAAACTCTCATTCTTTGGCTGGTCTTTTCATTAACCAGGTAAACACTGCTACAGATGTGCCACCGCAGCACACTCACACGTATGTAGCCTGCAACAGCCACAAACAGGCAAATGTTGCGTAATTTCACGCTTGGTGAAAAAAATAAATATTTACTCATGTAAAATACCTGGACCCACAAAGCTTTATTCATCAACCTCTTCAAAAGCACATTCAGGGAATCATGGAAGCTCCACAAACCTGAACACACATAGAAGTGGCATTTAAACCTGAACTGGTGGGAAACATAAAGAGGTCTCGAGGGGATGGACAAGGAAAAGGCAGAGCTCTTTCACTCCAAGATGAAAAGAAGAAGCATTCACCACAGAAGAATTATGCATGGTGTTGCAAGCTCAACAAGGTGCAGAGGAAAAAAGCACCTATAACTTTTTTAAAAAATATATTCTTTCGTTATTTATAAGTGCCAGTAAAGAAAGCCGGGTGCAGAAGGATAGCAGTAAGAGGGACTCGGAATATCAACCAGGTTGTTTTTAGAGTAAAACCCTGTAAAGCTGGTCTGCTCTCACCTTGAACCTTAGCAGTGAAAAACAGACCTCTCAGTGTGCTGCAGTGGTGAGAAGTGAAAGCTTTTCATCTGGTAATGTTCGAATGTCGTTTGTTGCATGTGTCCAAAGCCATGTCTCCATCTCACAGATACACTGACAGCAGATCCTAACCTCTCTATGGAAAGCATGCAGCAGCAGCTTATGAACATAAGATCAGTCCCCAGAGAGTATCGGTGTGAATGGTAAAACGAGGGAAGCCGGTGCGAGTCAACACCGTGACCGCACAATGCAGTAAAGTACAAGACAGTGTTGTGAATTCACAGTTTTGCTTGCTTAGGGCTCAGAAATTCAGTCCACTTAAGAATGGCTGTTTGCCTGTTGGTGAGATTAAGGCTAAAAATACTCAGTGTAACAGAGCAACAACAGGGGGTTTTGGATTTGCTTGGCTTTCAGCGAGATTTGCGGTGCTTCAATAAATGAAGAAAGTCAGAGCTTGTAGAACACGATGCCAGATTGTTGCTGCTTCAAAGGCAAAATATGAACTGAAAATGGCAAACAGGATAGAATTTAAGGTTCAGTCTTGTTCAGTCATTTTCACAAAAAGATATTGTGCTGTGCTTAAGCAGCTGCTCGTAAATGCATCCATCATTGGTCGTATGTCTTGGGGTCCGTACTCTGAATGTTATTCTTCATTGTCACGCGCAACATCAGGCATGAATGGCTGATCCGTGATGCATTTGTATCCACATTATTCAAAGTAACGAGTTGTTTTAGCCAAACTACAACATGCTGCCCTGCTTTGGATATCCATCATTGTTTGCTCGTTTAAATAGGAGCTGCACGTTGTGCCATGCGGGTGATTTCTGGCAGGGTCATTAGAGCAGGTTGGAAACACCTGTGTGGACACATAAAGATGGTCCCAGTCAGTCTCTCCCTCTCTGCAAATGTAGGCCTGAACTACATTCATTCATATGTTTAGTCGAAAGTGCCGGACTTCTATCCAATTTTGCGCTTGCTAGCTGGAAGTTACTAAGCTGTGAAATTGTTCTCCAAAGACCTGAAAATAAATTTATAATTTAAATTGTTACGAATGTGCTGACATGTTAATTTCGCTACATGTCATTTATGACATTATAATAGGACTGTGCATGCCTCTCAGATGTAGGCGTCAGCAGTGGCATGCTGTAATGAAGCGTTCATCATGATACATGCTAGTCATGAGTGATCAGTCCAAAACAAAAAGCTACAGGATTTATATGAGCTTATCAAGCCCAAGGCTAATTGTTTTGTAGAGGGATTGAACTAAAAACATCATCTGCATAGATGCATCTTATCTCTTTTTTCCTTTTTTTTTGCTAATAGTATCACTGAGCGTGTTTTTACATTAGATCGACAGAACGTTCTTGTTGGGGTTTCTGCATCACAGGAACATGTTTCAATGTTGGTAATATTTATTTTCCTGGAAAATGCTCAGAATGTCTTTAGTTGCATTGACAAAACAAATTATTTCCACCAGGAAGTGATGTTTTCACCAGCGTTTGTTAGTTTTTGTGTATTAAAGCAGTACAAAATAACTTTTACAACTTTAAGCAAGTTTTAAGAAACTTGTCTAAGTGGGTACTCACTGAAAAACATATTCAGCTTCATATTAGACACTGTGCGCCGCTGGTCCCCCTATATTACACTTAAAAAGTGGTGTTCTGGTGATTTATGTTGCCCTGTTGAAAAATGCTGCCATAGTACAAATTGACAACTTATTTTATAATGAAATGTCATTGGACATTTATACCATATTCTTATTTATGGTGAGTGTGTTCTGTTAATTATTTAAGCATATTTTTATGGGTCCTTAGCGGCCATTGTTAGGTCCTTCTCCTCTGGGTGTGTCCAAACATTTGCCTGTTGCTCTGACAATGCAAAGAAAGTAAAAATAACATCATATTTAGTGTTCCTGTCCTGGGAAAATTTATTTGGTAGGTAAAATATATTTATGGAAAAATATAGAGACAAAAAATAAACGATAAATCAAGACTGTGGAATGGCACGTGTAGCACATCTCAACAGGTAGCATATTTTAACAGAACACCGGTTCGAGCAATAGCCGTCTGAGATACGGCTGCTTATGAAAGCAGAAAAGTTATTTAGTACTTCTTTAACAAGATAACTCAAAAATTTCTGAATGGAGTATGATGAATTTTTCAGGTCAGAAATGGTAGTTTTTGGGGGGTGATCTGGATCACTATTGCCCCTTTTCCACCGACAAATCGGCACGGCGCGCTTGAGAGCGGTACAGTATAGCGCGGATCAACTCGCTTGAGGCGGTGGAAACATAAAGCGGACGTAAGTGGGGATAGGGGCGTGCCCATCTGGCTATGAAAAGTGGCGCGCAAAAGTCTTTGTCCGCGACGTCACAGCGCGTGAAACAACAATGGCGGATATACGTGTCTTTTTGTACTTTGCACTCTGTCTGTGGTTCATTTTGGTTGGTTTGATTTTTGGTTCTTGTGGAGGAAGTCGCCATTGTCCAAAGTCAATTGTATTTTAAAATAAAATATTTGTATGGTTGCTGGGAGTTTTTTTAAAGCCTTTTGCGGGAGCGCTTCTGAATCACACCACGTGGACAGCCGGGCCAATCAGGGGCTACCAGTACGCAGGTAGTCGTGTCACTGGTAGCAGTTTACTGGACCAATCAGTAGACAGGTGGGCACTTTGGCCGCTTCGGACCACCGAGGAGGTGGTCTGAAAAAAGAGGCCGGGTTGGCGCGGAGTGACGCGGTTAAGACCCGAGAAAGGCGGTGGAAAAGGGTCCGCAGGGGGTTAAAGTAAACCGAGCCGCACCATGTTCTGTCGGTGGAAAAGCAGCATATCTGTATCCAAGAATATTTTTAAAGGATTTTTCATGATATCATAATCAATAAATCAATAAATGGTTTGAGCGCTTTAAAAATGAAGTGGATCTAATAAAGTTTATATAACAAAGGTGAGACTCTTATTTTTGGTGTAAATCACAATATGGGGAGAACTGAGGTGCTTGATGGAGGTCCACGTATAAGTGTTTTTCTAGTTGCTTATTTTCATCTAATTTCTGTCCTGCTGTAATTGTTCTATTTACCCAAACAAATTTTTCAATTTGAAATGAATAATTAACAAATAAATCGTTTAAAGAGGCCATTTCATACAAATTTCAGGACTTTGTGGTTATTTCTTAAGTATTAGCCAGTAATATGAAACATTTTATATCTAAAAAACGCTGATAAATGAACCTCTTACTTTTTCTTTTTGAAAGGATACATTTGCAGGTCAAGTATGTACGGTATGCCGCACACAGAAATCTTTATTTATCTCATCCAAAAAGAAGATAACATCATCAGTGCTATTAGTAATAAATCATCTGCTTGACTCAGGGTTTTTTTTTTTTGGTATTTTTACTGAAATTATGTTGTAAAGTTTTATTTCAAGGCTAAAGGTAATAAAATGAATCTTTTATTTTTTGTTAGTCTTCAGCGGGGCCGGATGTAGGCATGGGCAGGAGGGGGCATTGCCCCCCCAAATTCCGTGACTGCCCCTCCAAACGTGAGTACATGCAGAAATACCAAATTTAAAAAATATTTCAGTGAAAAATGGTCAAAGTGAGCGCTCTCTTCTGTTTGTCCTCATTCAAAGTAGCTACTAGCTACTGATTGGGAGATGGATAGGGAGGGTGTGGCCAGTCGCTGTACTTAGTTGTCGCTTGCTCAGTTTTCAGTAGAGCTGGCAGACTGTTGCAGTTAGTTGAACTTAGCCACAGTTTTGGAGTTGTCTTCCACTGCCTTTTACCAGAGTTTTTGGTTACTTCCCCCCCTCTATATCACTCTCTTCTTTTGTATTTGAAGAGAACCGAGTCGACCATGCAGAGATTTCTGACTGCTAAAGCTAAACTTAGCAGTTGCAGTGCTACAGTTTTAGCAGCAGCAGAGACTGAAATACCCGGTTCGTCCGGTGGGACAGCTCCTCCTCTAGCCGCCGACTCTATCCCCCATTCCCAGTCCAACAGTACACCTAGTTCAAGTTGCACAAGCACCGCTATCCCCGCTCTCCCTGTCGCTCTCAGATATATGGATAAAAAAAGTAAAAAAAATGTAAAAAACAAAAAAGAGAGGTTCAATAGATAGATAAGATGAAAAAAATAAAATAAAAAGATAAAAATAATATAAAAGACAAAAAAGAAAGTTCAACTGATAGATAAGATACAGTAGATAATAAAATACAAATAAAAATAATAGAAAGAAAGAAAGAAAGAAAGAAAGAAAGAAAGAAAGAAAGAAAGAAAGAAAGAAAGAAAGAAAGAAAGAAAGAAAGAAAGAAAGAAAGAAAGAAAGAAAGAAAGAAAGAAAGAAAGAAAGAAAGAAAGAAAGAAAGAAAGAAAGAAAGAAAGAAAGAAAGAGATAAATGCAGCCTCAACAGGGGATAAGCCAGTGTCCCCCGGGTAAATGCAGAGGGTAGGGATCAAATATGAAAGTAGATATATGGATAGAGAAACTGATGGCATAGTTTTTGATGCATTTAAGGGGTTGGGGGGGATGTGATGACCAAAATAATTCTTAGCACGCCCAGACCGCCCCGCCCCCCGATATTCTACCTGCCCCCCTTAATCTGTCTAGATCCGGCCCTGGTCTTCAGTCAGATACTTTGAGTCAACATATCCATGACGGAGGCATTTGATGGATGTTATTGGAAATTCAGATTTTTGCTTATCTATTTTTTGTGAATCATGGGATGATTTATCATTAGAGAACATCAGACCTTCAGAGAACTTTCGTCAACCAAATTTAGATGTTTAATCAAAAGGTTGAAGATTTTACTTTTAGAAATTGACTGTTTTTAAGCTTGAAGAAACTACAAACACCCTACAGTATGAAATTCCTATTTCATTTAAAATTACATAATTTCATTTAGGAAACTGACTTACTTATATTAATCATTTCTTCAGCTTTCTTTTATTCTTTGTAAAGGGTCACTACTAAAAGTTTAAAGAGGCCATTTCATACAAATTTCAGGACTTTGTGGTTATTTCTTAAGTATTAACCAGTAATATGAAACATTTTATATCTAAAAAACGTCAGGAAACACTGATTAACAGACCTTTCAATCTGTCTGCGTCAAAATTCAGGTGGTTCCGGCTCCTTCCGTCAGGCTGCTTCGTCAGCAGCTCATTCATATTCAAACGTCGTGTCTTTCTGTTTGCTACGTCTTATGCTACAGCTTTTAGCCAGCAGCATGCTAGGCGTGGTTTCAACTGCAGGAGCTGATGAAAACTAACAAACAAAGGAGTTGTGATGAAACAGATACAGGCCGTTCGAACTCGGGAGAAATCGGGTGTTATCGCCACCTGCGTAGTTTGAGAAATTAAAACTGAAAGAGAAGTTGTTGACCTGTTTTCACACCCAGTATGAAGGTAAGAACACCTGTGGAGCTAAAATATTCAACAGCAACCTCAGAAAAACAGTTTTTAATGGAAGGGCCTCTTTAAAATACACATAATTTACTAATCCAGATGAATGAGAATAAATTGTATTTGTATAAAAGGAGGGCACAGTCCAGATCCCTTATCTCCCCTCTTATGGCTGTACTGTATGTTCCCAATTTTATTCTCATCTTTGTCTGACTCAATCAGATATCTGTGTATCAGGAAACACAAAAATATTTTGTACCTTCTTATTTCAGCTGGATTTTGCATCTTCAGGGGTGTTTTTCATGATCTCTGACTGAATCAGGCTGTTTTCTTTGCTTCACAAGATAAGATTGGGGCTGTGCTGCTAAAAAGCCGTCAACAATCTGTAAAAATCTTCTTCAGAAAAAAAACACTGAAAAATACAAACTGCTACAAGAAACACAAAAACTGTTTTTATTTCAGCTTATTGCTAACAAGTGACTAAATAACATGGTTAAGAGTGGCGAGGTTAGATACAGACTAACACTTCAATGGAAGGGAGAAATGATCCGGTACGTTGTCATTTAGCAGTAATGAAATGTAAAATAAAGGTTTTTGCATACAAATATTATAAGAAATCTTATTATTTTCTGTTTACCTGTTTTGAAGGTTCACTGCTCGTGTAGTATAATCACTGGAAACTAAATGTTTCATACGCTGGTTCATCAATAAACCCTTAAACTGTAACCAGACTGTTTTAAATCGGTACAAATACATCTCTGTCTTCTGCCAGCTCCACTTCTTCTGCTTTATCTTTGAGTACAGGATATAAACTGTGAGTGGTGTTGTAAAGATCAAATAAATCTTGACAGGAGACGGTCCCAAGAATCACTCTGCCAGGAGACATCCCACTAGGTCACAACAGGGACAACATTTGCAGCCCATATTTCACTGCCTTGGCAAGTGCTCAAGTTGTTCTGTCTCATTTGTCTGGTCATAGGGTAAAGTGGTGGCTGAAAGTGTGAAAATATCTTAACAGTAACACCACTGACTCACAACTGGCATCGGTTTTAGCTGTTCTTTTTTTTTAGCTTAATTTTTCAATCTGAATCTATTGCATTTGGTTAAAAAAGTAGAAATCTGAGCTTCTCTCCTGGTATGTGCTCCCTCCATCTCCCCTCTGCAGGTAGAATTATCATGGTTGTGTCTACATCATATGGCTACAGCAAATTATTATTGCGCGGCTGAACTTTAACAGCATCTGACATCTCTCCACCTTCAGGCCTCTCAGCTGTTTCTCTGGTGAGAAGTTGAGGGAGCTGATCAGCTTCAATGATATTCATGCACAAAGGTCAGTGGATGTTTTTATATCAGGCAGCTCGTCTGCTTGGAGCCTGTATCTCTCCAGGTATGTGCTCAGACTGCGTTGTCTGAATTGTGAGTCATCAGCTGCCAAGGCAGTTACCGAAATTACACCTGATGCCTATCAAGCTTGTCTCTCCTCCTCTTCCGCCTGATCGCATGTGCAACATCAAAAACCTGTCTGATCCTTTCAGCACACCAACTGACATTTCAGCAGAAGTGCTCGGGAATTACAGATGGACATTGTCCATCCAGGGTCTTGTGTGTATGTGTGTGTGAGAGTACAAAAAAAAAGTCTGAACATTTTGTGTTTTCTGAAAGAGAAACTTGAAAAAAAAAGATCTAAGAGTTTTTCCAGCGATCATCTTTGTGAGAAGGAGACGAGCTTAACTGCACAGCGCACGTTTTGTCTGGGAAATAATTCAGTTTTCCACTCGCGCCACTGTTTACCTTTCAAGGGCGTTTTCTTTCAAGAAATGCACAGGCTGTGCCTGACGCAGGAGGAGGGTGGAGTGAAGCACGGTTAGATGCAAGAGGGTCATTTTAGAGACGAATAAACACAACACGTCCAAGGCTGTCTGTGATAATTTGTGATGCGCCAGGAAGGAGGTGACACATTTTAAAATAAAATCAAGGCCACTACCCAATAAAGAGGGTGATTAATGACAATCGATATTCCACCATAATCATCCTCGAGCTCTTTTCAATATACTTTCAAAAATCATTCAAAAATTTTTTTATGGTTATCTCCCATCATAGCAGGGTCAGAGGAAAAAGGATGAAAGACAAAATGATTTAGTGTTAATGGCCTTCTTGTGCAATTAGCAGCTGTGTGCTGAAAACCTTCAAATATTTCATGGTAGTTCGTATAAATGCTTTATCGTATTTTTTACATTATGAAACTTTAGCAAAACATATTTACCTTGAAGCCTGGCAAACTTGTTCTGTGGACTCTTGCATGATGTTGCGTGTGCAAAACAACTGATTCTGGATAACTACCTGAGGTTTGAGTTTTTTTTAGACAACTTCTCCCTAAAAATTAACCAATGAAACTTCTTTAATTGCTTTCAACTTATTGCTTTCCCCTCAGAAACCATACATATATTCCCACTTAACCTGATGCTGCACATGAAAGACAATTACTAGCAGTAGAAAACACAATATTTTCAAAAAAAGACTCTGCTAGGACTGTTTGGACTGAAAAGTTATAACGTTCTCTCTGAGGGCTGAAAGACCCACTCCAATCAAAATTGTGTATTTCATGTTGTGAACATGTTCTTAAGAAAATTAAGCTCAAAAGTGCATTTCTGAGTATTTCTGCATTCAAATCACTGTGAATTAGGAGCAGACGGCTTGAAAAAGACTGGGTTTGTGACATAGAAAAGCCAGTGGGCAGGCCACAAGCTCCTGTGCAGCTAGCTCACAGCTAGCAGTAGCGCTAGCATAAACAGAGAGTTCTCAGCAACAGGGGGCCAACGGTTCCACCCACAGAGCCACAGGTGAATTACTAATTAGCTACTGCTACTATACAGAAACTACTTCCAAGAAACCAGAACAAGTTTTATGATTTTGGGTAAAAACTATAGTCAAAAGCTATAATTATAATTTAAAGACCACTGATGATCAGAGTGGGTCTTTAAGGATTTTTAGTCGTCTTATTGAGCAGTTCCAAGGCCCTACATCAGGGTCTGTGTGTGTGAATGAGCTAGCGGGGATAAACCACAGCAAATAAAGACACGGTAAACACAAACACTTCAAACAGCAAACAGAATATCTTATTGATTTTCTTGAGATGTGTTTCTGTTGTTGAAATGCACTCAATAGGATTTTCAATGTCACCACAAACCATCACTGACCAACTATCATGTATGATGTCACCATGCAACACTTAGCCAACAGTGAGCACAGCCACATCAAAGACTGGGACAGATAGGTCCACCTTTTAACTGCACATGTTCAAAGACTCAGCTAGTGGCACGTAGCAGACAACAGGGACAGAAGCTTGTCCCTCGGGGATGGAAAAGCAGTTTTACTAGTGCACATGCAAGAAGAGCCTTCAGTTTGCTTGGCCAATCAATGCACACTGTTGTATGGACCAATCACAATCCCTTACATCACTCATGAGTGACTGAAATATTTAGGATTCACTGTTATATACAAATAAGCTACAAACACGAGCCTTTTACTGTCTGGAAGTAAATATGGAAACATGATCACTTTAGGATAGTGGACTGAAGTTCTGGTGGTCTGTGCAACCAGAACCACCACATTAACAACTAATCCAACACTTGCACTGTATAAATATACATAGCCCTGCTGTTTATCAGTGTTTTGTCTGACTCATCTGTATCCTAAGGATGTTGTTCTGTCCAATTCTCTTATCACAGCCGTCATAATTCACACCTTTTGCTTTGCCACCTGAACAGGCCTAGAAGCTTGTTCTGTCACAGCTTTTAATCTCCCATGTTGAAAAAGTTCCAGCCTTATTATGATACATCCCCGCTCCCCTTCCTTCATGACTTTCAAGCTCCCTAGGTATTCTCCTGCCTCAGCACCGTAACCGACACTTTATTTTTGCTATTCTAATGACGTTGCCCCAATCTCAAATTCATTTCGCCTTTGTCTCTCCTTATTTGGGTCAGTCTGGCGTTCTGTTTATTTTCCAGCAGCTCACACAGGCAGAGCAGATTGCAACACGTTTAAGTCGCTATCTCTGGCAGGTTATAACGCAGGGCCACCTTGGGTGAGGATCGGATCAAGGATGTGGAAATTAAAACTGAGTGCCATGTGCAGCAACATGTTGTGCAACATCCACAATCACATCAGCAGTGCAGCATTTGTTTTCTTTTCGAGGGAGCGGCCGTCAGCGCAAACGTCATCCTCTGCCATGTGGGCATGTGGTTTACTTCTCTCCTTTTTCCCCCCTCCAACAATGTTTGTGACAGCACGGCTTTTTACTGAGACCTTCTTCTGAGCAGTTCAAAGAAATACATCAAGGCTTGTAAGTGTATGTTAAGGACAGGTTTCTAAGCAGCATTTGCCCTTCTCAGCAGCGTGGAGCAGGGCAACGAGGAAGATCAAAGTTTGCTTGAATATTTCCAAGAAGGTTTTTTTTTTCCCTGTGGAATGTATTTATGCTGTAAAATTGTGGTTGTTTAAGATGTAAGAGGCAATGTGTCTTTGAATGCTTGCAGGTTCACCTCGCCGACCTTTAGACAAAATATTAAAAGAAACAGAGAATCTCGTCTCTTTTCAAAGTCATATCTAGGTGCAGAACTGTTAATATACATGAGATCATAGTCATACTGTGTTCGTATAACCCAGTGTTCAACTAGCTGGACTAAAATTAAACACTGCTGGCTGAAAGGTGGCTGAATGTGTCTAGATGAAGAAAATAAGAGGAAACTATAGGAAAGCACTTGTAGACTGCCGAGCATCTCAGTTCTCCAAATATTAAGATTTACATCAAAAATAAAAGTCTCAGCTTTGTTGTATCAACTTTATCAGATTCTTTGACCATGAAAACACCTTTAGTAAATTGATTGACATTAATATCGCTAAGCGCTTTGAGTGGTCTGAATGACTAGAAAAGCGCTATACAAATACAGAACATTTACCATTTTTCAGTATTAGTTCAGTAGTTATTCATGAAAATCACTTTTTCAGTAATGGAGGTTTTCTTCTGGAGCTTTTGAAGGTACAATAAATCCATGAACACACTTCTGACTCCACTGTGTCTCACATTTGTAGTAAGTCTATACCAGTGATAGAAAATCTGAAGGTTCTCTATTTTTTTCTTTTCTGGATCAAAGTATCTAGAATGTTGTAATGATCCAGATCAGTCCTTGGTATCATGTAGAACCTTTTGGGAGCTCACCCGGACCATTTGTTGTGGCATTATATGAAGATGTTAAAAACAGCTCAATCTCACAGTGATGAACAATCATTTTAAAACTTCCTGGATCCAGACTGTGACCTTAATCACCCCCAAAATCTACTCACTTCTTCTTTGGGCTATTTCTGACCTTTCCTGAAAATCTCATCAAAATCCATCAATAGTTTTTTGAGTTATCTTCTTAACAGTCAAACTAACAAACGCTGGTGAAAACACAATCTCCTGGTGGAGGTGATAAATTCAGATCAGCTTTTGTTTTCTTCTGGTCTCTGACTCATTCATGGTTCAAACAAGATTGACAACAAATCTCAATCATACATTGATTTTAAATGTTTCTGCTCCTATATGTTGGTGAAGGATTTCAGTCATCCAGCACGTTGGGCAAACAGAGTTGTTTCTATTCATCCGTAAAGTTTGGTGTGATAGTAGTTTGTCTTGTCTTGGTGTTACCTTCTAAAAGACTTTTATCACTCTGCATATCTGGATCTACATCACTTGTGGCTTGGGGCAAGTGGACAGATGAAGGGACATCTGACAATAAACAAGACCTGGGTTCCACTTCATGGATGTGACTTCAGGAAGATGGGAGCCAAGGTTGCTCCTCCTGCGTGTCCCTTTGGCAAGGCTCTCATCCTGCTTTGAAACTGAGGAGGCAGCCACCTCATGGTGAAGATCACACTGAGACGATTCCCTTCATGCCCATTCCCTCCTTTGTTTCTGTCTCTGATGTGGACTTTGCATGGCAGAGGCCACTGCCATCAGAAAAGCCCTGTGTCTCTCCTATAAAAACCACATCTATGGCCGTGGAGAAGCTTACACTGTAATCCTGCATGACGGATTGAGTCTGCCACTGCAGTACTCTTTCCTCTCATTTTTCCCTCTCTTTCCCTTCCTCTTCATTTTCGGCAGAAAGTTCTGCGGCAGCAGGCGCATGCTCCAGCATGCAGACACATACATTTGTCAAACACAATGTAATGTGGGCGCTCGGGCGACTATAAATCCGCATAATGCTCCCTCGCACTTTTGCATTTGTTTCATCACCCCTTTAACCTGAAAATGTACAGAAACCTATAGCTGTGTCTGCTGAAAATTTTCAGGACAGTCAAAAGGAAGAATAAATAGATGTCAGTGGTGGGGAAGAGAAAATAGGTTTCCCAGTTTTTGCAAGTGAAAAAGAACAGAATGTAAAAGATATATTTGCAAAGACTTGCGCAGCATAAGAGAATGAATCCCAGTGGGGAGTCTCAGGGAAAGCGAGAGCTGGTGAGGTATACAAATGACCTGGATTTTCCATCTACACTCCTATGGCACGGATTACTGCATGCTGCTAGAAACGGCCTGTTACAAAGAAAATGTTGTATGCTTGTGGTCCATCTCCATTATGACACCTCTGAGGCTGATTTGCACATCAATCTCCTTATTTGCTGTATTTACTCTCATATCTGTTCCACCATCTTTACTTATCCTTCACTCTGTGTCTGTTTTCTTACCCCTCATTCTGCCTCATAATCTCACCCTCTCAGTCTCCATTTCAATGTTTCTTTGTGAGTCTTAGCCTTTCAGATATCTTTCTGTATCATGTGGTACAAGTTATCACCCAAACTCCATCCCTCCCTCACTCTATCTCTCTAATCTTCCTTAATCTTCCATCCCAGAGTGAAGTGAGAATTAGTTTCTCACTCTTCCTCATCAATCTCTGGCACCTCCTCTTCTTCTGCCTCCTTCTATCTTCCTTCACCCCTCATCCCTCATTCTTTTCCACCCCCTCCGACTCTCCTGTGGATCATCTTCACCAGCTGCTTCCCTTAATCCTCCTCGCTCAGTCTGTCTCTCCTCCTCTCCCTCATCTCACCTGGTCTTCTGCTTCTTGTCATCAACAGAGCTGCAGAGGTCATTTCGTCTTTGCCCTTGTGTCCCTCCCTCCATCACCTCTTTCCATTTCCACTTCTCACACTTGGATGTCTTTTTCTCGCGCCTACCTCAAAAGTCTCCTGAGTCATGCCAGAGTCAGAAACTTTGAGAAAAACACTTATTATTTATCATCCTGAGATAGGTTAGAAAGCAATTGTGTCTCAGGATGATAAGCATATTAAGTAAAATTTTGTTTCTGGCGGATTTTTTTTCACCATTTTACAAAAAGTCTGGACGTACCTACTCAAGTTGCAGAGAACGGCGTTTGTAAATGCACAACTTTTATTATATGAAAGGCTCCATTCAGTTCAGAGTGAGATTCAAACTCAACAACTTTTTATTTATGTAGTGTTCCAAAGTGTGCAATTTTTTCCAAACCAGCTTTTCATTTTCAGCCTTTTCACATTCTGCAATTTGTGGACCTTTGCCAGGTGCCCGAGATTGCACTCAGGCTACCCTGCAACTCTTTGCAGCACAGGAAATACTTATCCCAACCACTGACACACATATTACAGCACAGACAGCAAGACAAGAGAGAAGAATTAATAAACTCCAAAGTTAAAGGCCTGGAGTAAAAACAATCCCCTTCAGTACGCTATTTTAGTCAATTTGGCTGAATGTGGAACATTAAACCAAAGTTACAATCAGAAAAACATTGTGTGCTCTAATTTCCAGCAATGCATGAGTTTTCTGTGTCAACACTGCATGAGAGGGGGGGAAAACACTTGTTTTGTCAAAAACACACCTGATGTTATTTTCATCTTTAAATCCTCAGTGGAACATTTCAGTTAAAAGCACTGATGGAGCCCAGGAGAAGCACAGCAGCAGATCTAATGTAAGAGAAATCACCAGTGTAATTAAGTACCATTTTTAAATATCCAAACATGTTGCTCCTTTTTTCTTCAAGTTGTGCCAATAAAAGTACTCCCAACTTTAATTAGCCAAACGTTTTGGTTACAAGAGCAACTCAGGAGAAAATAAAATCTTTGATTGCTCTTCCTGCTGAGTTGTTTCTACAGAACTGTAAACGTTCGACTTCTAGAGAGCAATACGGCTACGTTCGATAGCTGGAAGGTCTCTGAGAGGGCTCAACCCTCAGCCAAGGTCAGGGCCCTTCCTAGCAATTTCAGAGAAAGTGATCTAGATCCAAAATTGGATACATTCTCCTTTTGCCCCTAAACCATTTCTCCTGTCTTGCAGGTATTATGAAATGATGTTTTCTGTGCAATCGTGATCAAAAACAAACTGACAAACACAAGCGACCAAGCTAAATGCTCAAAGTAGCTCTAAATCCTTCCAGTAAGCGTTTATATTGTACATCCAGTGTGTTACAGCAGTATGCACACATTTACATTTTAGTGTCCCAGAGGAAGACGAGGAACAAATGAATATTAATTCTACCGTGTCTCATTATCGGGGAGCATAATCATGATGAATGCTACCTTGCAGTGAATGAGCCTTCAGGTCCGGAAAAACAAAAAGCTGCAGTTCACTCTGGAAATGTTGCACATGGAAGGTAGAACCAGAGACATCGGAACACCTGATCTACAGTTCTGACCTTTACACTGAAAGCATGCTACATTCAAACTGTTTCCGGAGAGCCTGTATTGCAATAGTTACGTACAGAAAGTGGCTTTGTGAGGGCCCTCGCAGTGATGATGTTAATGTACTAAGGTTTGTCAGGCATGTTTGTGGCGTTCAACTAAGAATATCTTGAATAGATCACTCAAAAAATAATTTCAAGGCATTTTTTCATTGATATGAATATCAGAGCTGATCACAATCTGCCCCCAATTTCTGCTGCTGACCTACTCTTCATGGTTTACATCAGCTGTGATGTAATGCAGCTCTGGTAGAACGTTGTAGTGTAAAGTAGCAACATGTCTGCAGTATGGACAGATTTTAAAATAGAAATTGGCATTATTTCAGTTTGAACCTGCAGCATATTTCTCATAGTGGTAGTAATAAAGCACATTCAATACCATCAATTATATTAGATATTTCAAATTCAAACATATAGCTGTGAGCACAAAGTTTACCCAGCTAACTGTAAAAGGTGGCATGGATAAGCAACCAAAGCAAAACCATGCAAGTGTCAGATTAAGATTCAGTATCAGCTAAAATTTAATCTCATATAACTCGAATCTGTAACAGGTACAAAAAATCTGGATCGGGACAAAGCTGCATGGGCCAAAAAGAAACATACGCTTTTAAACTTTTTAAAGTTTTAATGTGTTATTTTTCCATTAAACATGATCATCTTTACTAAACTTCACTGTAGCTCATTCAAGAGTTGCACTTTCACTGCTTGAGTATATCGTGCAAAGAGGTTTAAGCTGAAGCAAAACGGGCTACTCACTCTGCCTGTTTACAAATACATGCAGTAGTAATCTCTTCACAATACCATTACACGTCCCTCTACTTCAGATAAATATTCCAAATCCTGTTTGCTTTATAAATGTCCCTGAAGACCCTAATGCTTGATGCCTCAATGAGCCACAAGACAAAATGCCTCCCTGTGCACTCGGTAAGAAAAGAACACTCTCAATGTGCAGCTGAAGAGAAAGCTTACAGGCAAAGCAAGGGGACATGTAGAAGTGAGAGACCGCCACAAGTCAGATAAAGGCAACAAAAAGCATTAAAGCAGGGAGCAAAAGATGGTAAAGGGGGAAAAAAAAAGAAGATTAGCGAGAGTGGGATAAACAGATAGGGAGTGCGCCCACGTGATGAGAGGCAACAAAGTTAAAAAGGTAAAAGGATCAGGGGGTAGGCTGACGTACGGTAATCCCCGCTCCTCCTTGAAAATGAGGGAAATGTGATAAGATAAGGATAGAGAGAGATGAGAATCACGCTGAGCTAAGGGCTGATTCAGGAGCAGATGAATGCCGGACCAGGTTATTGTCTTAATCAGGAGTGGATTTGCCGGCTGCACGCCACTTATTAATACAGTAAGAGTTCGAGTAGCAGGGGTAATTCAAGTGTTTCGAGAAGGAGCCGTGGATAGTTTGTGCAGCTGAAACGAGGAGGGAGCTGGCTGTTAGTCATTAGCATGCATGCAACAAAGCATGAGAAATCACATTAATAGCTTAGAATGCTAATGACAGTGATTGGCATAATCATGGCAACACGGGCGGAAAGGGTGAGACGACAGGAGGTCAAAAATTTCTGTAGTTATTATTCCCTCGTGTTATTCCGCCTTGTTGATGTGACTTCTTCAAAAAAAAAGAAAGAAAAGAAAAGAAAAAGCAACATGTTCTACTTTTCCCCGCTGTTGATGGAAGTTCCGCTACCAAACCATTAATCCTAATGATTGGCAAATGTTGTGCTCTTATATTCTAATTTTAACTAATTGGTAACATCGGCTGACAGCGTCATGACTTTAAATCTCATGTCGCAGCTGCATCTCAGACGTTTCTGTCCTGCCTTCTCTAAAGGAAAACCTTGGACTGCAAAAAGCTTTTTCACCACATCCGTGGGAGTGTGGCGTGATGGGCTTGCACGGTTGTTAACGGCAATGGCAATAACAAATGAAATGCAAGCTGCATTCCCAAAAGATACAAGGGGGTATATCCATAATCAAGGCAATTAACCCGCATTCGTCTGCTGGGATTTCCAGCTGTAGGCCAGACTGGGTTTAACAACATAACCTACCAAAGTCGAACTGGTAGAGGGCATCTGTCTGACAAGTCAGCGATGATACAGTATGTAATCACGTTTCACACACCACACTAATCACTTCAGCATAATTTCTCAGTGCTATGAAATCAGGCAAGCAGATGAGGAGAAGCGAAGACCCAGAGACAGACAGAGGGGGAGATGGAGGAAGCAGAAGTGTGAGTGTGTCCCAAACGGATCTGATTTGTCTAAAGCTCACTAATTCAATCTTGAAAATCCCATGAAGGGACTGAGCCACCTGACCACTGACCTCCTCACCCGTTCCTCCATCTCCCTCTCGCCTGCTCAGGCCTCATCTTCACTGTTCCTAATAGGGCTTCTGACAGCAGCACCGTGAAAAGGGTAGGGGACATCAATACCATCCAAAAATGAGAAGCAGGAAATGGGAAAAATCTGCTAAACAGTAGAGCTGGATGATGATGGGCAGGAGAGAATAACAAGGGGATTGCGTGGCAATTGAACCCAGTCTGTTGGTCGCATCAAATTCCTCTTTAATTAAAACTCTAAATCCTTCTCACTTTAAAGCCCTTATTTTATAATTAACACTCTGATCTTAACCCCCACCATACCTCCTTCCTACTCAAAACTAAGGAAAAACAATTAAAAACTTTTGCAATTTTTACTTTTAAACCCATTAATTAAAAATCGCCAATGAACAATGGTGCAATATCGAGGCAGACCCCCGCTTTGCTCATTAGCCGCTGGTTAATTGATCCTAACGGCAATGTTTACCAAAGGGATGCTAGAGATGAAAACATTATCATTTTACCTCGTCTAATTGGAGTCTTTAAAGAGGGCCAGCCAAAAGGGAGGTTGGATATTTGAGATCACAGGGAAAGTGGATTTCACAGGCTCCTCTGTGGTTTTGTCTCTGAGAGACTGCATGTCTTTATAGCACTTATAAAAAGGTTATAGGATCCTCAGTGCTTAAACAATTTAGCTATAAAATTAAACATGCTAGGTCGAGAGCCACAGAAGCAGGAAACGGGACCATTTTTTGGTGGTCAGATATCAGTGCAGTGCAGTCGGTATTACCTTCCCTCCACCCAGACCCCAGCTATACGGCCAGACACCCCTCATCCATCAAAACTCCATTACCCAAAATCCATCATAACAGCTCCCAACAGCAAAGACTGAATGCTTTTATTTTTCAGAGGACCATAAATACACTCACAACTTCCTCAGTATATTAACTTTCTTTTGGTCCTCTCTCTCAAAACAATTTCGACTTTTATTTCCTCCTGACTTGGTCTCCCCGCCGCGCTCACCTCGGGTCGGGAGACGACTAATGAAAGGCTGCTCTCCGAGGAACACGGGTGAGACTTATCATGGTGACTTTCAGCCATCTCACCGTGAAGCCAACTATAAAAAATTCAGGGCAGCTGCTGCTGTCGCACCCAAGAGTTTCTCTCAGGCACGGCGCCACCTCAGGTGCAGCTTGATGCACCTGTCTGTCTTTCTGACATTTTATTTTCTCTCTTTTTTCCCTCTTATTCTGTTTTCCATCTTCATTTGGAAGAGCTCTGATATTCACACCCTCCTCTTTCGACTTTATTTCCATTCATTCCTGTTATACTCGGTTTTTTTTTCAGTCAGGCAGAGAGTGATTTGACCTTGATTATTAATATATTCCTTCTCCCACACTACAGTAGAAACAAAGTAGAGTTGCAGACATTGATTTTTTTTTTCAGTTATGTTTTTTTTTTTTTTCATTTTTCAATTTTCCTGTTTTTGTCTCCTTAGCAGCAGAAAGAGAAAGGGCATGGGGAAATCATGTTGTCTTATTATTATGAGTGATGGTGTCATTAGCCCGATCCTGGACCCGTCTCTCTGCTTTTGTTAGCATGTTTGTGGTGTGGCTTGACAATTTGATTAGCAGCTTTGGATGTGGGGCCATTGTGCTGCTTAATCAAGTCTGTCAATAAAGGCAGGGCCAAAGAATGACTGCCTTCTGATGCTGACTCACAAAAAACACAAAGAAGCTATGACCACTGACTAAGATGCAGATTTATTTCTGTCCAAACACTTGATGAAGGAGCACTTAACCAAACATATACATAAAACATTCTGCTTTTAATTATGGCTGTAAAAAAAAACACCTTGAACATAAAGTATAATTGTGTAGCTCTGAAGGATCTCCATGGTTTCTCACTTCACAGCCACATCACTTAACGGTTCTGTATCCTGCTATTTTACAGCTTTCAACATCTGGGATAGACACATATATGATAAAATCTTACCTTCGGTGTTATATAGTCTTCATTTGTCCTGAAATATATCTTACATTCTCGAGTTATTCTCCAACCACGAAGTAAAATGCTTGGTTTACCTAAAATCCCATCTCTCCCCCAGGCCCCCTCCTCGTGAGTGCTGCCCCTCGAGCTGCCTGAATAAAATGGTGAATAAATTTCTGTAACTCTCACAGCCAAATGCACATTTTCACCAAGACATGTTTAGAAAGTAAAATACTACAAACAGCGGGGCTTATGGTGCGTTCACACCGGCCGCTTTGTCAACATCAAGCAACGTTCATAACGCTTCAAGTTTGACGCTTGAAAGTTGAAGCTTGTAACACTTCACCGTTAAAAAGAGCGCGTGGGCGGGGCTTCCTTTGTTATCGGATGTTCTGAGCTATGGCGGATCATATAGAGAGATTGGCTTGGCTTTATTTACTCCGTTTGTGGATACACCCCATTCTGCAGATGCGTTCGGAGTTTGAAGAGTTAAACCATTTGCTCCAGGAGCTACATATGGATGAGGTTTGCTTCCAGCGCTACTGCCGTCTGTCCCGCGCCCTGTTTGAAGACTTCCTGCTTCATTCAGGTACGTCACTACGATGAGACGCTCTAATTGGTTGACATGCCGCTTCAAGAGCTTCAAAAGCGTCAAAAGTTCAGCTTGCTGAACTTCTGCGTTGCTCGCGTTTCAAGCTTCAACGCTTGAAAAGCTTGAAAAGTTGACGCTGCTAACGCTCACAAAGCGACGCAGAGACTCTGACGCAGAGACTCTGATGCTGGTCTGACAGACTCCATCATAGACTTTACATGTAAACTTGATGCTTCTGACATTGATGGTTGGGCCAGTGTGAACGCAGCATTAGTGTCTTGCTTCAGACTCTGGCAGTTCAGAGCTTGTGTGTTTAATCTGCAGGGGCAGTACGGACACACCGGGCAGGTCCTGGTGTAACATTGTTACATCACTATGTTACAGTCAGTCGTTTTCCAGGAGAGAGGGGAACAGTTGCTCAGCGCGCAGGATGTAGGAGGATTACTGAGAAATATGTCAATTAAGCCAAAAACCACACTATGTTTTTTAAATAAATAACATCACAACATGGTTAAAAGTGCCAAAAAGTAGATTTTGCATGACATAGGACCTTTAAGTTATATCAATTCTTATTTAGCTGTGATTTACAAAAACAGTACATTTGGAAAAATTAGTGTATTTTATATGGAGAAATAAATCTATATAAATCAATTTTATATTGAATGTAACTTTCATGTTGATAAATATACGTATGCACATTTGATTTGACCAGAATCAACCTCTCATTACATCTAAGATGTTAGCAATGAACAGCCAGAAAGTCCAGCATGAAACAGTCACATTAGCTTTGCAGGATAATTTCTTTTGAATTTCTCCTCTGATATGAGCCCAGTTATGATTATGGGTCAATTTGAAGACAGTTACATGTTGGTACTCTGTGTAAAACTGAAGCAAATTAGCGAAGAGAGAGTGTGCAAATGTCACTGATTAACATTAGCCAATTTCAGGTTGCTAATTGCATATTACGACACTTATTGCCACCGTGGGTCAGTTCTGCAATCTTTCATCCATAAAAACATAAAAGGTTGTCGCCAATTCAGCTTTGTGTTTCTCCACACTAATGTGATCAATAAAAAACACACAAAATCTGAATTCATGTAGCATGTAAAAACCACATTATTTTAACTTCTTCTTTATATTTGATTGCATTTGGAAAACATGTGGGAAAAACATGCAAAAAACACATGTGAAGCACCTTGTTTTTACATGTGATTTCAACAAGATTTTCACTACGAAAAGATAATGGGATCTTTGCTTTAAATTTACATGTGTCATGTGAAACATGCGTGTTTTGGACAGTTAGGTGTACTCTATGAGGCTTAAACATGGACTTTAGTTTTTATCAGATTGTTTTTTGTGATTTTTTTATATTTCCTCCTTGATCTTGCAGTTACTTCTCTAAGCTCCTTGATCCTATTTGATATGCCCTTCTCTGTCTTATAACCCTCATCTCTCTCTTCTTCCCCACTTGTACAGTAAGTTTTCAATTATTTATTCATCTCACCACTCAATAAAAGTGTCCTAATTGTCCACACTTCTCTCGCATGCCTCATCATTCTCCTTCTAAAGCACTCTCTGGGCCTCACTTTCCGCTTCACCTAATGTCCTCTTGTTTTTTTGGTCTTCTCTTTGCTTCCCCATTTTTTTTCTCTGTGCCTTTCTACTCCCTCCCTTATTGTAAGTTTTTTCAGCTTCTCTGGCCTCATATATCTGCCTCTCTACTTTACATCAATTCCACCCAGTGCCTTTTCTCACTAACCCTTTCACTCACCTCTTGCTCATAAGTCTGACTGTCGCCAGCCTTTTTCATTCGATTAAAGCCCAAGTGAAGCTCTTATTGTTACCACTAATAATGAAGGCCTGACATCTAAGTAGCATGATTACCAACAGGCACCGTAACTCACCTCCATCACCAGTGTTACGACCATGATGAGAGAGACATGGATGGATGGATGGATGGATGGATGGATGGATGGATGGATGGATGGATGGATGGATGGATGGATGGATGGATGGATGATGTGCCTCAGGAGAAGAGAATAAAACTTGAAGATAGTGGAAGGGGGTGACAGAGGAGCTTGTGTGTGTGTGTGTGTGTGTGTGTGTGTATGTGGGTTTGTATTTCTGACCTCCTGGGGACCCGTTTCCTGACTTTTACTATCTTTCTGGGGTCCGAGGGTTCTTGTGGGGACCGAAGCCTGGTCCCCATGGGGGGGACTCCCCTTTTTAGGGTTAGGGGTTAGGTTTATAGGTATGGTGTGAATAGAGTTTTAGTTAGTCTTAGGGTTAGTTATAGATCAGTAATGGTTAAGGTTAGGAAAAGGGTTTGGGTTAGGTATAAATCTAGTTACTAAAATCAATGGAAGTCAATGGACGGTCCCCATAAGGATAACAAAACACACTTGTGGGTGTGTGTGTGTGTGTGTGTGTGTGTGTGTGTGTGTATGTGGGTTTGTATTTCTGACCTCCTGGGGACCCGTTTCCTGACTTTTACTATCTTTCTGGGGTCCGAGGGTTCTTGTGGGGACCGAAGCCTGGTCCCCATGGGGGGGACTCCCCTTTTTAGGGTTAGGGGTTAGGTTTATAGGTATGGTGTGAATAGAGTTTTAGTTAGTCTTAGGGTTAGTTATAGATCAGTAATGGTTAAGGTTAGTAAAAGGGTTTGGGTTAGGTATAAATCTAGTTACTAAAATCAATGGAAGTCAATGGACGGTCCCCATAAGGATAACAAAACACACTTGTGGGTGTGTGTGTGTGTGTGTGTGTGTGTGTGTGTGTGTGTGTGTGTGTGTGTGTGTGTGTGTGGGTTTGTATTTCTGACCTCCTGGGGACCCGTTTCCTGACTTTTACTATCTTTCTGGGGTCCGAGGGTTATTGTGGGGACCGAAGCCTGGTCCCCATGGGGGGGACTCCCCTTTTTAGGGTTAGGGGTTAGGTTTATAGGTATGGTGTGAATAGAGTTTTAGTTAGTCTTAGGGTTAGTTATAGATCAGTAATGGTTAAGGTTAGTAAAAGGGTTTGGGTTAGGTATAAATCTAGTTACTAAAATCAATGGAAGTCAATGGACGGTCCCCATAAGGATAACAAAACACACTTGTGGGTGTGTGTGTGTGTGTGTGTGTGTGTGTGTGTGTGTGTGTGTGTGTGTGTGTGTGTGTGTGTGTGTGTGTGTGTGGGTTTGTATTTCTGACCTCCTGGGGACCCGTTTCCTGACTTTTACTATCTTTCTGGGGTCCGAGGGTTCTTGTGGGGACTGAAGCCTGGTCCCCATGAGGGGGAATCCCCTTTTTAGGGTTAGGGGTTAGTTTTATAGGTATGGTGTGAATAGAGTTTTAGTTAGTCTTAGGGTTAGTTATAGATCAGTAATGGTTAAGGTTAGTAAAAGGGTTTGGGTTAGGTATAAATCTAGTTACTAAAATCAGTGGAAGTCAATGGACGGTCCCCATAAGGATAACAAAACACACTTGTGTGTGTGTGTGTGGGTGATTTGGCTGGTTGGAAGGTGTATGTGCGACTGAGTGTGTGTGGGTGACAAAAAGAGACAAAGCTGGAGGGAGTGATGAGATTATTATGTGTGAAACGTACATTTACATCGTCTGTGTATGTGGGTTGATGTGTGTATATTACAGCGTTTGTGTTTATGTGTATGTGTATGTGTATGTGTATGTGTATGTGTATGTGTATGTGTATGTGCGTGCGAGGAAGTAATGCTTGTGTGGCAGGCAAGGAGAGATGTTGAGCATGTACCAGGAGAGTGAAGGCCCCTCGAGGCTGTTGGTGCATTTTGAATTGAGGACACACACTGATGCGAATGTAATTGGTGGAAACTAGCTCAGATTGTGGTTCCATGGAAATGGAGACATTGTGTAGACCTTTCACTGTCACTTTCTCTGCCCCTCCTCCTTCCACTTTTGGCTCTTTCTTCTTCTCTCTTTTGTCAATTGAACTTTATGTATTGCTAAAACTACTGATGCATAAATGCCCTTTGGAACAATTAGAGTACGTTCTTCCTGTATTCTTATTCATAGCCCCATTTGCTCTGTTCTTAGCCTTGTATCCTTTCATTGGCATGAATCGCTGGCATGAATGTCAAGAAAAAATTGGAGGTTTTATAGGAAAAAGAGATAATATGATATGAAGGGTTTTTTTGAAAAGACTTTTAACTTTCCGGTAGTGATGAGGGTAGGCTGCAAAATCTCTGTGCCAATAAGTTTGTTTACGCCACACTCAGCAAGAACATACCAAGGAATAAGTTTGTTTGATGGCAGACAATAGATTGTCCAACACACAACACAGTGGGAACATTTTAAGCAACTCAAACTCTGGAAAAGATTTAAATTTACACAAGTTAAGAATGTCTCCTATGGCCATTTCTAAACTGCAGCTGCAACTGGCTTTGCCAAAGCCTGAGACAAACTAAACAACCTAGAGATCCAAACTGCACAGGTCTGAAAAAAAACAGAAGAGCTCCGAGGACACTAGTGTGCCTGTCTGCAAATAACAAAAGAAAGAAAAACACAAGAAAAACGGAATACAGTCCTGTTGTTGCACCGATGATCATGTCCACGACATGATTATTCACTAATTTCCAACTGTGACTGTAAACATTCCCACTTCTGCAGGTTAAACATATACCAACATATACCATGCATTCTCAACCCTTTTATTATAGACCAGTAACTGCAGGCTAAATGAAAAGGTCTTTTTTTAAGAGTCAAGTTATGAAAAGAAAGAATACCAACTTGCATAAAAGACGCAGCGCTGCCTTAATGTGATAAGGTCACTTCTATCCTCTGACAGCTTGAGCATTTTATTAAATAAGGCTGAAAATTAAACATCAAGTTAAGTCAAGATTAAATCCAACATCTGCACATTTTCTGGTTCTACGTCAGGCCCCTGCTGTCCTAATCATTAAAGAGGCCCTTCCATTAAAAACAGTTTTTCTGATGTTTCTGTTAAATATTTTAGCTGCACAGGTGTTCTTACCTTCATAGTGGGTGAAAACAGGTCAACAACTTCTCTTTCAGTTTTAATCTCTCAAACTACGCAGGTGGCGATAAAACCCGAATTCAAAAAGCCTGTACTTGTTACATCAGAACTCCTTTGCTCGTTAGTATTCATCAGCTCCCGCAGTTGAAACCACGCCTAGCATGCTGCTGGCTAAAAGCTGTAGCATAAGACGTATCAAACCAGAAAATACTCTGTTGCCATGTGCAACGGGTCAGGAAACAGGAACCTGTGATCTCATAGGCTAGTTTGTTAGCCAATCAGAGTCCAGCAAATTTGCATAATGAATATTAATGAGTTATAGATGAAGCCGGATGAATCATTATGCAGACAGATTGAAACGGCTGTAAATCAGTATTTCCTAATGTTTTTATTTTAGATATAAAAAATTTGATATTAAAGGTTACTACTTAAGAAATAACCACAAAGTCATGAAATTTGTGTGAAACTGCCTCTTTAAAATAAATAAAACGTCCTTGCATACAAACAGAAAGGTGTTTTTATGTTCTTGTTCACAGAAAAGAACTTAAGTAAACACCCAGTTGGCTTTCTAACCATGAGTAATAAGACAGCTTCATTGCTCACGTACAAAGGTGTTTTTTCATCTCGCCATTTGTCACTCATGATAAACAGCAACGAGCTGAGTCAAACCGTGATGATCTCACAGGCACAAATCTTTTTTTTTCTTTTTCCAAAGCAGGACAAAAACTTCCCTCATTTGTTTTTCCTGAGTTTGGTTGAAAGAGCAGCAGTGCAGGGGTTAATTCCCATGCTAAACTGTGCACTGTTGCTTCTACATTCAATTACCTCTGGTTAATACGCCCGTTCAACCTTTCCTGTCAGCGCGGGGGAGAAGCCAATTCCCTCTTAATTCTGTTCGAAGGCGTGTGTCTTCAGAGGAGAGCCAGGTGGAAAATGCACAACATATTCCAGGGACTGGTGGGAGCACTGGAAAGTGACTGTGTTTCGTAAACATGTTACGCACAGCCGACTTGCGCTGATTGGTTTCAGGCTGATTGATGAAGTGGGCGTGAGAGTTAATATACAGGGCGAAAAGAACGCAATCTGTGCGAGCTGCGGGGAGAGCTGCAGTACTGTTTAAAGTGTAATACATACAGGGAACTTAACTAAACGGCCCTGTTTACAACACGGTTTAAATACAATCGTATACAAGCGGAACTGACTCATTCGCCATGTCTTCTATCTGAAATATAATCGCACACACAAAACGACATTTTCGGTGTGTTTTTGAGCAGCCTCTGTGAAAAGTGAATTCTTCATCTCCACTTGAAGTGAATAAGAGTTATAAATACAAACTGGGAAATATACAGTACCGCAGACATAAAGTGCCATTACAAAGGCGAGAGAAGCTCTTCAATGCTTCCATTTACTGCCGAAGTTCTTTTTACGATTTGTATTGTGAGGCATAAAATCTCAACCAAACCCTTTGTTGAAAGGAGGGTTTTGAATCTGCCAGGAAGAATAGCAGCCTGTCTCCTGTGTGACCTGTCAATAGTTTCTGATATTACTTGGCTCTATCTGATGACAACAGCTTATGACCCGTTCTGATTTATCCCGGGCAGCTTTTTGCTTAGTGTGCCTGATCGTTTATATATTTTTTTTATTTTTTAGTTTCACGTGCACACAGTTCTCTGGATTCACGCCTGAGAGCTGACCACAGACATCCACCAATCAGCAGCTTCACCGGAGCGTCGCTCGCTCGCTGTCTCACAGACGGACCCTCATTCACCGCGGATTTCTCCATTTCAAAAAGCCATCATGTTCACATTCAAAAACTCGTGAGGCGGTTATACATCACACGGCGGCAGAGGCTTATTTGGCTGATTGCGCATTGCGGCGTCAGAGTTACAGTGCATCACAGAGGCAGCTCCATTAATTGGAAAAGTGTCTCCTATTCGAGGGCATGATTAAAATATGGTGCTCTGTGTTTTTGTGATAAGGACTCAGGGAGATGGGAGAGATATGAGAAGAGCGTGCTCAGAGGAAGTTAGAAGAGAGGAGAAGCCCGGAGGCCTGGCATGCTGGGTCACAATCCACTGCCTGTGGGGGGTCACCAGCGGGAGGCGAAGCATCATCTGGTTCGGTGAAAGTGGACTAAACGCCGGTGTTTTATCTCTTTGAGCCTCAGAAATAACAGGGAGAAAATGGAGCTACACAAAGCCACTAATCTGGTCTCTGAGAGTCCAGGACAAAGAGTCGTCATGGCAGTAGCTGGTTTTAGATTTCAGATTTTACTGAGAGTCAAGTGCTTTCGAACCGCAGAGGAGCAAATGTTCTGACACAATAATACTCAGTTTCATGGCAGCGAGAGTATATATTTATATATATATATAAAGGAAATCACAGTATCCCTTGGAGATCTTTCACTGCTTCTCCTCCACACTGCTGCTCAGTTACTGATGAATATTTATACTGTTCACACTTTAACATGGCCTGATGTCAGTACGACCATTAATCCTGCTGGAGATTCTTCACATGATGCAAGAATAAAAGTTTCAGAGTTGTGTTTCCTGTGGGGGAAAGTCTGTATGGGAGGGTAGAGAGGATGGAGGGAGGGGGGGGGGGGTTCCTCTATTTCTTGTCCTTGATTCCATGGTTTGGTTGCGTGACAGACCCTGGGGGTGTGTGGAGATGGTGTAGAAACAAGCTTGGCTGACTGCTTTGGCGCTACTCCCTTTTCCATCGCTGTAGGGAGCTGCGCTTCTCCTTCCTAATGCCACACAGCGCACCTCAAGGTGGGCTTTACCCCAGAATAATTATCCATTCCTACTCCACATCTCTTGGCTCTCCCCAAAAGCCAAACTGGCTGTGATGAGCCAAGGCCGCTTTAGGGTGGGGGATGGGAGGGGGCAGCTGATCTGGGTTGGAGGTCCTCCCCTGGGAGGCACAGCAGGAGCTGAAATGGGAGCCAGGTGGTATGGATGGATCACTGGTTACCACCGGGTTGGTTAGAAACATACAAGACTCAGAATGAGCACAGTCAGATTTCTCTGCATGTCCCTGCATCTCTACTTCAGTGGAAACAGCTGCAAGCCTCAGCACCCCTTTGTCACAATAAAAATGGAGTCTTTTTTTCTCTGCAACTTTGTTCAGGAGCAGTGAGCTCAACAGAAGAGGTGGAGTAATTATAGGAGGCAGAATGTGCAATCTGAATGCAAACAAACATTCCAGGGAAAATACTTGTAGTGTGAAGCAACAGCAGGAGAGGGAAAGGAAGCTGAAGGAACGTTCTGTTAATGCAAAGCTTTTAACCTGAAGTGTTGCCCCGTGTATTTTACATAAGAGTGAGTGGATGTCTGTGATTATGAAATCACATGAGAATTTGTACCTTTGTACCTTCCTGCACCTTCCCGTACCTCAGTGCTGCTCTCAGCCAGCCAGCCATTGATTGATCTGAGACTGAAACTCAGCCAACGAGCTATCAGCCTTTTATAGTGTCACTTTCAGAGGGAAATGGATTACCACAGTGGGAGGGGAAAGATGATAAAGACAGACAGAGTGGTAAAGGGTAAAATATCTGTGGACAAATGACCGAGGTAATCAAATCACCCTTATTGGAAGCTCGTCGTTCACTCCTTAGCAGCTCACTCCGAGGGTTATTAGTGGAGTGCGTGTATATAGTTTAGATATCCACCTTCAATCACATTAAGAGTCCTGGTCTGTTTGGTGTCCCCTTGAAATACCAAGAGGATCAGTTGGTTTCACAGGATAAAAGAAAGTGATGAACCAGAACTTGGTAACGAACTAGTAATGTTATTCTAGTAATGAGAAGATTAACTCATTTGTTAAGCACACAATCAGCAAAGCAGCTGTTTACCGAGGCAGTTTAGATTAAATCAAGATGCATCGATTTATTACGACTTCTTACCAATAAATTCAGATCCAACGTTTAGATGCAGGAAAATTGTTTCTTCAGGAATCCACTTAAAGATAACAACAAAACAGTGTTTAAAAAGTTTTGGTTCTGTATGCACGGTGGAGCAGTTCAAAGAGTTGTTGCTTTGCAGCGAGACGGTCCTGGGTTCGAATCCGGGCCTTTCTGCAAGGAGTTTGCATGTTCTCCACGTGTAAGTTCCAGTTTCCTCCCACAGTCCAAAAACATACAAGAGGTTAAATAGTGACTCTTTTCCCTAAGTGTGTGTGTGAGTGGTTGTTTGTCTATGTGTGGCCCTACGATGGACTAGCGACCTGTCCAGGGTGTCCCCCGCCTCTCGCCCCGAAGACTGCTGGAGATAAACACCAGCTCCCTGTAACCTTGAACAGGAAGAAGCAGGTTCAGAAGATGGATGGATGAAGATAGAGTCTTCTTCAGGTATCAGACCTGCTGCTTGGTGGTCTGCAGCAGTGCTGTTGTGTGTTATTGACTCTGAGCTTGTGAATCAACTAATATTCTGGATGAATCTATCATGTTGCATCATTTTTTCCTGCTCATGTATCCTTAGTAAACCAGATTTTTGGCAGTGTATCAAGATGCATATTGTATCAGCCAAAGAGCAGAGATACACATCCTTGTTTTATGCTATTTAAAAGAAGCTACAGTAGTGCAGCTAGCCCCTGTGGTTACCATAGTTTAGCTCAATGGAAACATCCAATTAGTTTAACAGAAGAATTGGAAAAGCAACAAACAGTGGTGGGCTGTGCCATTACCACCTTCAGTTTCCTCCATCTGAATCAATCCATCCCTCAATAACTAGTCTACGGCTATAAAAATAATCTTATTACGCATAAAAGTGACATAAAGAGCTGTTGCATCACAGATAGATCATTTGTGTAGACACAATAAATGTCTTTACTAAAAAAACAAACAAAATGGCTGCAGAAGTCACAAATCAGTCTGTGATTCAGATATCGTTGGGCCTGCAGAAAAGGTTTTGAACCACCACTGACAACAAACAATGTAAATGGAGATAATTTCAAATATTCTGCTTCATTAGTTTCAGCCTTACGCAAACAAAATTACATTTGGGACATCTAAGAAAGAGTTGCAAGCTAAGAACTGACTTGTGATTTAAGTAAATTAGTGGCGTGACCAGCGATAGTTAATCATACTGAAACTAACAGCCCGGAACAGGAGATAAATGAGGTTCTACAGGTCCGATTCTGATCAATTCAGAAGTAATTTGCTGAATTCTGGTGTATTTGTTATATTTTACTGAGTAATGGAACAAATAAAACATGTTCAAATAAAATATGGCCTTCACATTAGAGTTCTTTACAAAACTCATGACCATCATTTCCATTTACTGGCTTTCTCTGATGTTTTAACATGAAAAACAACATTATATGAAAAAATATTATATAAATTTAAGTTCTTAGAATGAACATTTTGTTCAAAAGAGGACACGCATATGCTTGTAGACAGTCAGAAACATAAAAGAAGCTCTAAAATAAAAGCTGCGGGTCTTGTTTTATCCTCGCTGCACCCCATCACGCCTCTTCTTGACTCTCCACATACTTGAGTAAAAGCCTCGAGCAATCCTTGGGGTAAAAAGTTACTTTAGCTGGTAGATATCCAAATGCAATTAAGTGAAGAATAGATTTTGTGCTTGTTTCCCCTCGTAACATAGAAAGCAGTTCGACAGTAGGATTTAAACCTACAGAGCAAGAATTAGAGGATTAGAAGTGTTCGGCGTAACAGTAGCAAGTGGGCGCTTGACAGCCAATGTTAAAAAAAAATGTCCACCTCTTTTTATCCACTGACAAGCTTTAGAGGCCATTTACTGACATTGCACTTCATTTAATAATACCCCAAGGATAAGTATGGCTGAAAAAACAAGATGGATTTTACTTTTTTAATGGAGGCTGTCCATGTACATCCATCAGTGTCTGTGGGTGTTTCCATTGTGCCTGTGCATACATTATGATAGTTAGTCTGTAGCCAGCTCCATCTATTCTTTGAATTCTACGACCTCTGCGTTAAAAACCTGAAGAATTCCAAAAGCCTGTGCAGGGTCATTATCTCAATCTCTCTTTTTTGTATGTAGAGTTTGGATGCAGTTTAATTCTGCCCTTCATAGCATTAGCGATGAACTTTGACAAAAATTACTCAGATAGGCTATAGTTTCTAAATTGAAAAAAAAAACTGAAGCACAAAAAAAAAAAATGCACCATTTAATGTCTCCAAATTTCACACTTGGTGCTTTTAATAAAGCCAAAGAGAATCAGCTACATTTGCAACTTCTATTCAAATATGTTGAGATTACCTTTAAAAAATAAGGGTGCATTCACACCAGCCCTGTTTAGTCTGCTTGAATCGAACTCTAGTTCGTTTGCACAGAAAGTCCAGTTTGTTTGAGGAAATGTGAACCGGCAACTGAACTCTGATTCGGACCAAACAATCAAACTCTAGTCCGCCTAAAAATGTGGGTCTCGGTTCGATTGAAACAAACTCTGGTGCGGTTCGATTGCATGTGTGAACGCAACTGCACTGGGACCGCACCAAAAGCAGGAAGTGGACTATATTGTGTAGTGGTCTCAGCCGCCTCGTGTAGTTCTCTGTCTTGTTATCTGCTCATTCTGAGTCCAGTGCTGCAGAATATTGATCTGGTACATTCACCAAACATAAAAGATCCCAAAACCACCAGAATCTGCTGCTACTCCATGTTTGTCTATGTTTCACTTTCCTGCGGCAGCGCCAAGAAGTGCAGTAACAAGTAGTGCAGAAACTCCACAGCGCCACCACAGGCGGGGGTGTAACATGCTCCAAAGGTTATTTGGTTCGGTTCATAGAGTGCAGTGTGAATTTATACCGCACCAACTAAAAACAGCAACAATGTTGCAATTTTGGTCCCCAAACGAATCAAGTCCACCTGACTATCAGGTGTGAATACAGCCTAAAAAGATTTGAATGTGGTATTTACTGTGATTTGAGGAACGCTGGCATGAAGAGGAAATTAAACCCAGTTAAATGGAGGTGTATCAAGGTTGTACATTTTGCTTGGAAAATGGAAGAAATGATAAAGGAAGGGCAATGCATCTGTCGATGTGTTTCAAAAGGGGGAGTAATGACATCGCGGAGAGAAGAAAAGGCCCTCTGGCTATGGAAACCACTTTATGCCCTAGCAAACACCCCATACACACACAAACACACACACACAGCAGAATCACTCCTGTTTCAGACTTTGGCTGATATACAAACTTACAGACTGCACTGAATGAACGTACGGACCGAGCATCCCTAGAGGGAAGATAGAACTCCAAAGACCTGCAGGATACATCAAGGCACTCCAACGCCTTGAGGCAGCAGAAAAGAAAGGATGAGGTCAGGAAAAAAGAAAGTGAATGATAAAGGGAGGAGGAAGAAAAGGTGATGCCGGACCAGATGAAATAAGAAAAGGAGCCCGAGCAAGAGGAGGCGGTGTGGGAGGAGAGAGGCGAAACATCGGGAGGGGAGAGAGTCAGTAAATGGAGAGGTGAAATCAAGTGTAGGAGGAGTGGGAAAAGACGTGAACGCCAAGTGTAAAAATGGAGAGCAAAGTGTGGAAGTGGTGCTGCATTAGGAGGTATTAAATGAGTCAGGGCTTCGGGAGAAGAAAGAGGGATGTGTTCTGTATGCGGCCCAGATGAGAGTGAAAGAGACAGGGAGATAAACTGTCAAGAGAAGCCAGGGAATCCGGCACGACAGAGGGGGCGCGTGTATGCATTTAGATGTTGTCCTGGACGCGCAGAAGGCCTGAGCAAAGCTAAAATATCCGGCGGGAGACGTCTGAAAGAGGCGAGGGAGGCAAAAGAGGGACAGAGTGAGTGAGAGGGATGGTGGCGGTGATTCGTTGATGCTATCTGGGCACGGGTGGATGTGTGTGACACAATCTCAAATTGGAAATCGCTGTTTCAATCTCGCCTCACTCCGTGGCTACCCGCTCCACTGATAACAAGAACAGCCTAATTCTATTAAAAATATCCCATGAGTGCAGTGGTGGCTGAGGAGAGGACAGTGAGGATGAGGAGGGGACAGTGAGGATGAGGAGAGGACAGTGGTTGAAGGTAAGATACAGAAACCAAAAGCAGGTGGAAGAACAGATGGAAGAAACTGGAGAAGTTTCTCCTGGATGAAGCTTTAGGGTTCAGATTAAGGTGCTCTTAAATTATAAGATTATTGGTAAGAATCTTCACCTGCCTTACTGTCGTCTTCTCATGCTAGAAACTGTCCTCCAGACATCCACGTCCATAAACAGCCTGAGCCACCGTCCTGATCCAGTCACGTCTAGAGTCTAGATAATCCAAAATCTGTGTAATGGTGAGAATGTTTGTTCTAAAGTAAAACAGGAAGTGAACTAATCAGAGACATGTTATTCCTAGAACTAATCACTCAGCCCAGGATTGATGGAAAACAATAAACTCTGACTCTGCACGAGAAGGTGCGAAACAGGTGATGCAGAGCTGGAGTGTTGTGGGTGGGTGTGCACATCAAGTGGATCTACAGTATAATAAAAAAGTAAACAGCTATGACTCCAGCAGCCGGGCTATGAAGTGCCAGACTAATGAACTAATCAGACTGTCATTAGTTACTATCAGCTGAAGTCCAAAGCAGACACTTCTTCTCCTTCCCTGCTCCTTTTGCAGCCAAGGAGAGAGGAGCACGTCGGGAGCGGATGCTCACTCAGCTGTGAAAGAGACCGTGTGTTTGCGCGCGCGTGTGTGTGTGTCTGTGTTGACTTCGGCTTGCACTGCTTTGCTCTATACTACAGAAGCTAGCGTGCACGTGTGGGCGCGCGCTTGCACCCATTACGCTTTGCAGATTCTGCTGATGATCGCCTGTCATCCCAATAAATTCAATCTGGAGCCCTAAAATGTGAAAACGTGAAGAGAGAGCATAAAGAAAAAGTCAAGGAAACGGAAGGAGAGGCGGTGGGGTGGGGGAGGGGAGGGGAGGGGGGTGGTTGCAGCAGGTGGGTGTGTGTATGTGTATGTCTGTGATGGGGGAGAGAAAGAATTAGACAGTTGGGAGACAGTTACTGAGAGATAATATACTCGGATTAGCAAAGAGCGAGCCGGGGAATGAGAGATGAAGTGGTTGAGATTCGGAGAAGGGCAGTTGTGTAATCTTGGGTTTTAAGAAGAGCGACTGCTGCGGTCAGTGGAAGAGCTCTAAATTATAACGGATGACCGGGACAGGGGAGGGGGGGGGGTGATGCAGAGAGATAGGTGGTGCTACCACGGGACTAACAATGATAGAGATAAAGATGTGTGCAAGTCAGGGATAAAGACAATTACTGTTTATGAGTCTGTATCGCAGCTGATACCTAATCCCACCCCCCCAACCCCCCCACCGCCACATGACAAATTCCACTCTTTTCTTTTTTTTAGCTCAAGCTGAACAAATGGCAGACGAGATAGAAACTCTAAGACGTACATTAATAAAAGCGAAGCCGCCTGACTGGCAGATGTCAGGATCCCTTCAGTGAATTAAACACTATTACCATGATGTATGTTTGTTGAGTAGATCATGGAATGAAAGAGAGGAAGCATGTCACTATTAACACCAAATGCTTTGAAATACTGAGATATGTCTGAACTGCTTTTATTCTAGTAGCAAAAGAGAAAATCTGTGAAGGTGTTCTGCTGCTGTCAATGTCAAACTGTATGAAATTAATCTGTATGTGGCGCAAACTGCAACTAATTTCAGGGTTTGGATTTATAGACTCGATGAGCTGTAAATATTAAATGGTAGATTCAAGGTCTGAACCACCGCTACGCTTTTTCATGGACTTTTTTGAAAGGTGGTGCTTAAAATAGTGGTTCTGAGTTTTAAAAAGCTTTGTCCACAGAGTAGGCGTTCCAAAACGAACTCACTATAAAAGGCTCATTGTGCAAGTTTTAAAAGAAAAAAAAAATCCACTGTATATACCTACCCATTATTTCTTCATATTTCGGCAGTTCTTCAGTGTCTTTTTTGAAAGATTGTCAAAGTTTTTGGGGAACATTTGTTGTTTGTTTACTCATTTTCTGTGCAGTCATTGTAAAAAAATCTTGTCAACATATTGAACACTTTGTGCTAAAGTGAACAAGCTCTAAAAGACAAAGTAATGGGTCTAAAAACGCTTTCTAGAACAGGTTATGTCAAAGAACCGAACCAGCAAAGATGTGAGAGATGAATCATCCAACTGTTCAAAAACATTTAAGCTTAAACTGAAACAGTATTTCCTGCATCAAACTGTCTTATATTTGTCATTTTTTATAGATTTCCACTAAGACGAAAACAAATTGTCGTTGACAGGCTGTTGGTACCAAAGTGCTCAAAGATTCAATATAAAATTGGTTCCTTGCCAAGTTGTTCTTTATGCGTCGACACCGCTCTGGTCATTTTTATGCCTGAATGATTTATATGGCAGAGTTAAGTGGCTTAAAAAACAAAAACTCCTTCTAACAATTATCAGCTACCAGATGGAAAATCAGCCAAATTCCAAATAAAACCTTTGAAATAGCCTTTAGAACTGCAGATGATGATCCCATTAAAGACGCCCTTCCATTAAAAACGTTTTTTTCTGAGGTTTCTGTTGAATATTTTAGTTCCACAGGTGTTTTTACCTTCATACTTGGTGTAAAAATAGCACAATAACTTTTTCAGTTTTTATCTCTTAAATATGCAGGTGGCGATAAAACCCAGAGTTCTCCCGAGTTCAAACAGCCGGTATTTGTTTCGTCACAACTCCTTTGTTTGTTAGTATTCATCAGCTCCCGCAGTTGAAACCACGCCTAGCATGCTGCTGGCTAAAATAGTTTGTTAGCCAATCTGAGTCCAATTCACATAACAAATTAGTTAGAGCCCAAAACCAGTCGAATCTTCACGCAGATAGACTAAAAGGTCTGTTAATCAGTGTTTCCTGACGTTTTTTAGATATAAAATGTTTCATATTACAGGTTAATACTTCAAAAATAACCACAAAGTCATGAAATTTGTGTGAAATGGCCTCGTTAAAAGATTTCAAGATACATATAAGGCAATAAAGGAGGGATAAAATGTTTTGCACAGTACTTTATAATATTCTCCCCCATTACGATGTTCTCCGGCAAAGTGCTGCAATATTTACTATAACTATAGTTATTTTTAGTTGATCTTTATAAGAATAGAAAAAATAAAAGTTAATGTTAGAAATAAATAAAAAGTATTTACATTAATGATCCATCAACATGTTGATTGTAGTGTTTATTAAAACTATTTAACTACATTGCCTATGTGTGTTTATAATTACTATAATACATTACTGAATGACACTTTTTTTTACACAGTAGCTATTATTACTTTTATTCAAATATAAATAGTTTTTTTGCGTACACAACTAAAAATATCAGGCACTCTGCAATCTTCCTCCATATGGGGAGTCATTTTTAAAGGAGTGCAGCCACTTAACAAGGCTTTAAGTTCTGTTCAGTAATGGCTTTCTGTATCAGAGCTCTTAAAAACAATCAATAGATTAATGACACAGTGCAGTAAGGAATAGAGTGGGATGATATGACTGCACTCAGGTGGGCTCATTCACAACAGACACCTCTCACAACAGAATCCCTTCAAACTTCTAAAAGAGTGCTTTTTACATATTTTTATAAATTATATGAATAAATTATTCAGTCAAATTTAAAACCAAATTAAAACTACAAGAATAAGACATGTATTTGTGTCTTTGATATCATATTGATAGTATTTTACTTAAAGAGGCCCTTCCATTAAAAACATTTTTTTCTGAATATTTTAGTTCCACAGGTGTTCTTACCTTCATAGTGGGTGTGAAAAAAGCTCAATAACTTCTCTTTCTGTTTTTCTCACAAACGTTTACAAACTACAGTTCCATCTTGTCGTATGTGTCCTGTTCAAAGGATGCTAGTTTAACTTTGATTGTATTGATGCTCATGTAAGCAGATCTCACACCTTTACTTTGAAAAACTGAGTCAGTTTTTTAAACTCGGGGACTGTTGCAATATTATATTTGAATAATTTATGCCATTCAAATCTCTCAGATCTCTCAAACTACGCAGGTGGCGATAAAACCCGAGTTCTCTCGAGTCCGAACGGTCTGTATCTGTTTCATCACAACTCCTTTGTTCGTTAGTTTTCGACAACTCCCGCAGTTGAAACCACACCTAGCATGCTGCTCACTAAAAGCTGTAGCATAACGTAGCAAACAGAAAGACATGACATCTGACGTTGCCATGCGCAGCGGGGCAGGAAACCGTATTCTTTGCTCTCATAGGCTAGTTTGTTAGCCAATCAGAGTCCAGCAAATTCAAACAATGAATATGAACGAGCTGCTGACAAAGCAGTCGAAGCACCCTGACGGAAGGAGCCGGAACCACTCGAATTTTAACGCAGACAGATTGAAAGGTCTGTTAATCAGTGTTTCCTGATGTTTTTTAGATATAAAATGTTTCATATTACTGGTTAATACTTAAGAAATAACCACAAAGTCCTGAAATGTGTATGAAATGGCCTTTTTAATTAAAAAAATACAAGACAAATAATTTTCTTAAAAAAACACAAAACTTACTGATATCCTGTGTTTTCCAGCACCAAGAACACCACAAGTATAAGAAAAATGTCCTATGATTTGTTGAACATGCTCATCTTCCTGCTAATAAACGGTTATGTAATTACTGGCGCAGTGAAAGAAACTTGGAGTCTGTCGGATTCTGCAGGTGCTTCATCAGCGACACAAAATCTTCCCACATTTGACACCAGATCAGATTGTTCTTGTATTTACTGAAAAATCCTCATTTCAGTTTCACAGTCCCATTTCACCTGATATTCTGAATATCAGTGCTGAACTGGTTAATAAAATTCTTCCAAGTCCGTGTTCTAGCTTTCTGTTGATGACCATTTATTTTAAAACATCAAGTAAAAACAAACCAAAAAGATTTTTGGTAGGATCATTTTTGAATGACTTGATTGATTTCATGTCACCCTGCATTAATAACACTAATGATACATCAGGTAAAATCAGATTCTGGTGACTCACAGCAGGGTGTTGTGTACTTGACATCACATGGTGCATTTATCCAATCTGGTGGTCACAACAAGTTTACAAAAGAAATATATGCACTCAAAAAATATGTGATACAAAAATTGATCAAATTAAAACTAGAAGCAATGCAACATTAAAGATAACATAGACACAACTAAATGCTTCTTGTCAGGACTCTGGAACACATTGATCGTGTTAAGAAACACTAAGGCTGTATTCACACCTGATAGTCTAGTGGACTCGTTTCGATCGGGGACCAAAATTGCAACATTGTTGCTGTTTTTCAGTTGGTGTGGTTTGGATTCACACTGCACTCTATGAACCAGACCTTTAGAGCATGTTACACCCCCACCTGTGGTGGCGCTGTAGAGTTTCTGCACTACTTGTTACTGCACTTCCTGGAGCTGCCGCGGGTGAGGGAAACATAAACACACATGGACTAGCAGCAGATTCTGGTGGTTTTGGGATCTTTTATGTTTGGTGAATGTACCAGATCAATATTCTGCAGCAATGGGTTCAGGATGAGCAGATAACAAGACGAGGCGGCTGAGACGACTACACAATATAGTCCATTTCCTGCTTTTGGTGCGGTCCCAGTGCGGTTGCGTTCACACATGCAATCGAACCGCACCAGAGTTTGTTTCAATCGAAATGAGACCCACGTTTTTAGGCAGACTAGAGTTCGGTTGTTTGATCCGAATCAGAGTTCCATTGCCCATTCACACCTCCCCAACCGAACCAGACTTTCTGTGCAAAAGAACTAGAGTTCGATTCAAGCGGACTAAACAGGGCTGGCATGAATGCACCCTAAGACAAGTATTGAGTTGATGCTGTTTAGAAATCCACAACATACTTTTCCTAATCAGTTACTGCTTAGAGTTTTAAATTCTTCAAGCTGATCTGATCTGTTCCTGTTCTGTGTTCCTCCTAGAGAGATGTGACTGATATTTTAAACTGAGAATTCTCCGACAGTCTAATGCAGGTAAGATACTGACAGCTCAAAACATTCCCAACAACTTAATTTAATGAAAAATGAGTTACAGATTCGTTGTCTTTGACTGATTAAAATGTGTTTCTATAACTAACGTTGAATCTGGAGAGTTAAAGTTATGGTGCATTCACACCGGCCCAACCATCAACTTCATAAGCGGCAAGTTTATATGTAAAGTCTATGGTGGACGGGCGTCAGACAGACGTCAACGGCTCTGCGTCGCTTTGTGAGCATTATGAGCGGCAACTTTTCAAGCTTTTCTAGCGTTTCAGGCGTTGACGCTTGAAAAGCTAGAAAAGGTCAAAGTTCAGCTAGCTGAACTTTTGACGCTCTTAACGCTCTTGAAGCGGCATGTCAACCAATCAGAGCGTCTCATCCTAGTGACGTAAGACGTCACAGCACGTAGCCGGGAAGAAGCGGGATCAACCAAAATGGAAAACGTAGCTCCTGGAGCAAATGGTTAAACTCACCAAACTCCGAACGCATCTGAAGAATGGGGTGTATCCACAAACGGCGCTGATGCACCCGACGTCGACGTTGTCTAGATCTATGAAGTAAATAAATCCAAGCCACTGTCTCAATATGATCCGCCATAGCTCCGAACATCCGATAACAAAGGAAGCCCCGCCTTCGCGCTCTTTTTCGGTCAGGCTTTACGAGCTTTAACGCCTATGCGCTCTGACTGGCAGGCGTTATGAGCTTCAACTTCAAACGTCAAATTTGGAGCGTTATCAGCATTGCTTGACGTTGACAAAGTCGCCGGTGTGAATGCACCTTTAGACTTGTTATGAACTGGTGCTATATAAATAAAACTGAATTGAATTGAATTGAATTGAATTGAATTGAATTGAATTGAATTGAATTGAATTGAATTGAATTGAATTGAATTGAATTGAATTGAATTGTTGCCTATAGCAGCGAGAAGGTCCTGGGTTCGCATCCGGGCTGGGGCCTTCCTGTTTGCATGTTCTCCCCGTGCATGCATGAGTTTAAGGCGTTAATTGGTTACTCTCAATTGTAGGGATGTCCAGCTCCAATCACGTGATCTGAAATCAGACCTGTTCACGTAGTTTTAGACTCAATCGGAGTCGGACGTTACCTCCCGATCAGGACTCGGACATATATGTATATATATTCTTATTAGTTTTTGACGCATCTATATAACTTTTCGTGTGACGTCAGTATCCGGGACAGTTTCCCTCGCAACCCGCAGCTACCATTTTAAGAGGGGACGCGTTTCCATGACGACCGACCGCAACGTGTGAAAATGTGAATGTTAACAGTCCTGTAGTCTACACAACAGTGAAGAAGATGAGGACTTATAAAAGCCTCGATGCGTATATTTTCTTCAAGGTAAGCTTTTTTCAATTGGCTCAGTCGATGTTGTGTTGAGAATGTTGCCACGTTAGCTCCACTAGCTTCGCTAGCCGTGCTAGCATGAGTTCCGGTGTTAGTTTATAGTCATATTAAATCTATGATGTTATCTTAAACTCGTTCAAGGAGTAGAGGTGATCACTTTCCATATCTTTAGAAGCAAATCAGCCAGTTTATAGACATAATACCTACATGAACACGTCTACATGTTACTAGCAGTTATGATAAGTGCAGCAACAATGATCTATCTCAAAGCATAGCAGGATATTTTGAAGTACGTTTCTATGGAAAGGTTATGAACATTTAATGTCGCATGTTGTAGATAGCTCTGTAAATATGTTCAATCTGGAGAAAGAGAATTAGTTCTGAACAGACTGATAAACTAACGATACGGTGGGGCAAGTTTCAAACTGGATTGCTGCCATATTAAAACATCTACAATTCTAAAATCTATTGTGGTTGTGAGTATTAGCTGCAGCTGCTGTTAGCTTTAACACTTCTGGTTCACCTGAAGCTCTTCTGCAGGAATATTATGACATTTCTGCTGGAATGACTGGGATCTTAATCGGCTTTGGTCTGGGCCTTACTCAGATTCATCATTAGCTCGTTAATCAAACTATCTACGTATAACAGATGATAGAACACACTAAAAGATCTGGACCGTCTCATTATTTCAGCTTCACTGACGTGTGTAAATAAAACAGACTTAGAGGAGATTGAAACAAACTTTATCAACTAGCATCTAAAAGTCAAACTTCAGTAGATGTTGACAAGTCTAGAACTGTTTGAATGACATGGTCATCTTCACACCTGGGTCTTGTCTGTATGTTGAAGGAACAGACTAATCAATACATCCAGTCGATGGTTTCATAGATTTAGACTAAGCTCTGCTGCGATCTCCATTAGCTGTCATTCACTGCCGGCTGCCCAGACACATCTTATTCCAGCAGGAGACGGCTATTCACTTTGTGACTGTTCAGATGTCTGAAGGAAGCGAAGCACTCCAGTCTGACCATTCTGGAGGATTCTGACAAAAGGCTTTAGCTTGTTTTCTGGGGCTGAGCGCAAAGATCTGAGCTCTCAATAGACAGGAGGAAAAGACGCTCAGAGGCGTGGGGACGGAGGTGGATCTGTAGAGAAGCCACGCTGTGAGAAAAGAAGAGTGCAAAGGCTGCACTCAGGAAATCATCAAACAGCAGTTGGTTAAGGGTCTCTCTTGTTCTAGAGCAGTAAAGGGACGCTGATGATGTGACATCAGGCTGAGCTGATGAATGCTACTTTTGGCTCCGGTTATAGATAGTCCCTTTTTATTCGACACGGGCCGCCTTTCTTCCTCTGGCAGCGAGCTGAATGGGGGGCTTGGCATTTGAAAAGAAGCCGAGAGATTTGCTGGCGGATTAATCCTTTCATTAGGGAAAGTAAGACGTTAATTGCGGCAACAGCTGCATCTCTTATGTTTACACTGCTGACGGTTTTAAGCTCCGTCCCTTTAAACGGAAAAAAGCAATTATCAATAAATGAGGGCAATCTTGCCGCAATGAATTGAGTACAAATTAGTCTTCCTTTTTCTCTGTACCGTACATTCGTGGCGCAAACATCCGCGTTGGCTAGCGGCACATGGTTACGAGTTGCATTGTATCCCAACAAAGATGAACTACTTGACTTTCTGTGGAGAGGAGCTCCAAGGGAGAGCGATCAAAGGTGAGTCGTAATTTTTAGCTGATGAGGCGGGGGGCAGTGAAAGAGGGTGAAAAGGGGCTTGTGCAGTCTGTGAGAGAAGAAGAATTGAGTGTGTTGACACACTGTGGAACAACAACTTCAACACAGAAGAGCTTGCCAAGAAACTAGACGTTCAATTCTACCAGCAATCGAGAAAATGAGACAAATCAAGACAGATCGAGAGAAGCGCTAAAAAACCTGAGTAGATTCAAACGGGAAAGAAACAAGATGGAATGTGGTAGTAACAGGATGACTGAAAACAAGAGCAATGGGGAGTCTGACAGCAAGGAGGAATGGATGGAGGATAAATAAAGCAGGGGGGCACACAGCATTAGTTGGAGGAAAAATAGGAAGTGAAAAGCTGAGGAAGGCAGGGTAACATTCTCTGTTAGAGCCGATCAATTTCTCGTCCCCTCAATAATTGATGTGACGAGCACGGTGGGCTGTTATCTGTCAGGGTTGAGCAACCGAAATACAATCCCCACTGGGAACCCCCTGCAAACACACACACACAATGATGCAAGCACCAAACATCCCAGTTTAAAACACATAATCGCAGCACAACATGCTAGCTGACCTTGAAGCATGTGGTGGCAAAAGAAACAAAATCTAACTACAAGTGGAAAATGTTTGGCTTCACTGATGCTCATGTTGTCATCTTCAGGTCTACGCAGTATTGAGTTTTTCTTATCTCACACCTTCCATCATTCATTTAACCCAGGGTTTCTCAACCTTTTTCAGCTGAACGCCCCCCTGAGTCATGCTGAAATCCCTTACTGCCCGCCAATGTCCCATGCAGAGAAACAAAAAGTTTTCTGATACAAAAATCTTATTTTAATGATCAGAGCACCAGTTATTAGTAACAGTTAAGTACTACAATGGGAAAAACTGAAAATATTCAAATGGCAAAATGAACGGATTTCAAAATAAAGTTCCTTCAAAGCTTTGTCTGGATGCATTTTGGACAGGTGCTCCTTTAGCCAGGAGGGTTTCATTGCCTCGTTGGAAAAAACTTGTTTACAAAGCAGGCACACGGGGAGTTGTGGATTCGTAGGTAAAGGAATAAATCCATACCTAAGGTTGTCCACATTGTACTGCCGACACTTCTTATTCTGAGCTTTTGTTCGTTATGAATGTCCTGTATCACTAGCGCCCACCATAAGCATCTCAGCGCCCCCTTCAGTGGCAAAAAAGGTTCACCGCCCCCTTATATAGTCTGAACGCCCACTGGGGGGTGCTACTGCCCCCGTTTAGAAACCCTGATTTAACCTAAAATCATGTCGCCCTCTTGTATAATTCAGGGGAAACCTAATGTTTGGGGTTGGGGTGCTTGAGTTTTGCTCTAGGGCCCGACAAGTGTAGAATAAGTTACCTCTACAAATCTGCACTGCTCAGATAAAAAAACATTCAAATGTTTATTAAAGACTCAACTCCTTCAGTGAGACTTTAACTAAATGGAACACGGGATGTCAAATGGTTTTCTGAAGTCTGAACATTATATGTTTGTTCTTTTTGATCGTATTTTAACTGTTTTATTTTGATCTACTTTCATCTATTTTTTCGTCTAAATTGTGAAGCACTTTGATCAAAATTTGTTGTTGCTAAATGCGCTGTTATAAACACATATAACTTGATTTACACGTTTAACCCTGTAGTTGTTTAAAAGCACACGTGGGATGGGAAGATCTACCGATTCATATCGAGTCACACACGATGCAAAAGGATCTATAGAGCCGTCTCATCCTAAAATAATTCTGGGATTCAGATGAATCTGTTCATGACGTCTTCGTATTGATAAAGTCTGATTCATTTAATGATTCAATGTAAAGTCTGCAGGCAGGTTTGTTCCTTCAGGCATCCACTTTAAACAATAACAAACATTCAAAAGTGTATTTACATCTTGTATGAAGACTCAGATCGAACTCTGTGACCCTTCTTTTAGTCTTCAATTCTTCTTCTGGTGCCACTCCTGTTGTTTAGCCGTTGTCTGCTCATTAGCTAGGTCTAATGCTTAAAAAGAAAAGTGCAGCACAAACAGTGTAACTGATATCACAGAGACAAAAGAATCACTAATGTTTTAATATGAAAATATAGAAAATGTGTTTTGTCTTGTTGATTTAAAATGAATCAAACACATATTGAAATGCAGCATGTAGTGTTTTAGTGTTAAATCAGATCCAATCATTTTTAACTTTTCGTGTTTCCTTAATGAATCTGATTGATGGAGATGCATCAGGGACAGACATGAGAAGACTAATAAACATGAAGCAGCTTCAGGTTAGGTAACTGTTATCAGGAGGACAGGCAGGCATGTGGAAGGAGCCTCTGCACGACAGAGCAAAACAGAAACAGGCCCATATCTGTCAGGACCTCCTCATGTCGCTTTACCCAGATGTGTCACGCTGGAACGCCCACACACTCCCCACACGTTTACCCAAACGTAACAAAGCCAGGGACGCATTTCAAAGTTCTGAATGTAAAAACTTTATATATGTGTGTTTCCTAAAGATCAGAGGAATATCTCATCATTTTTTTGCCTTTGACTCTTCTGACATCACATAGCACGCAGATGCACACAAAAAGATCGTGACAAAAGTAGAACAGAATATTTTAGCATATATGTTGTTGAGACAACACAGTAACTGATAAACAAGTGAAAGCAGCTCCAAACACAGAGCACAGTCAAGAAGCAGAAGAAGAACACAGCTAAAATAGTTCTCTGAGTGTGTGTGTGCAGGTGTGTAGGTAGGTGTGTGTGTTTGCATGTGTAAGGAGGGGTGGGGTGGGGTGGTTGTCGTATCAGGCAGAGAAAATGATAATTAGGTGTTCAGAGGCATTTCAACTGCCCAATCAAGAACAAAACATGTCAAAGTAAAAGGCTTTAAAACATAAATAGCCCTAAAATTTATGAGTCAGTTTGTGGGAGTCAGCTGTACGTTGGCGGCACAGTCATCATCACAGTGTGTGACCATAAATAAAAAATAAACATTTTCAGACTAAAATACACTTATCATACAAACTATGGGCAACAGGTGGGGGGAAAAAATCTCCAGGCACATGATGGCATGTGATTGTCATGTTTGGATAAACCAATGATTTATTTATTCCTAAATAAAAAGAGGAGACCTCCAGCAGCTAGAAGAACAGTCGGTTCCTGCAGTGTTCTAATTTAATTTATGTTTGCTGACAGCCTCTGAATTATGTGCCATTCATGGTGTTAAAAAGAGTAGAGCTACAGGAATGCTGAGTGATTTTTAAAAACTGTAATTGCCTCCAAAAGAAGAGTAAGATGAGATGTTTTATTCTGTGGACTGAGACCCATCATGAAAAAAATCCAAGCACATTTTTTTTTTCTTTTATTTTGTTTTTGTTTTTCACAACACTAGTTTTTTAGTTTGTGTGGCGATGAACGAGTGAACTGAAAAGGATGCTGTCAGAAGAAAAGTTTATGATAGGGAGAGCGAGAGAGATGCACCCTCTTTTGAGAAGAAGTAAAAATGAGAGACTTTGTGATCCATGCTGCATTTTTGAGTCCAGCACAGTAAGAAAAACTGGTATTCCATGTGACATAATGAGACACACTTTTGAAAATTCTGGGGCTTTTGTTGCAGTTTCTTTAAATGCCAAAGGCAAAACATAGCCAGAGGCGATGTATCTTTATAGTTTTAGAGATGTCTGTGCACCATAATGCAGTCTTTTATCATGTGAGAATTGTTGACTTATAATACACTGAATTTAAACGCTTATTTTGATACTTTGCCTTTTCGCCCTCTGTCACTAGTAGAATTGATTTTGTGTCTCTTTCTCTGCTCGTCGTCTTTTCTAGAGATAACCAGGGAAACAAGTGGGTGTCTGTTAGCTAAATATCTCAGGAAGCACAACACAGATTTAAATGAAACTCTGAAAGTAGCTGCACATCTACAAGTAATTAACATTCAGCATAAGCCTGATTCAAGATGGCCGCCATGGTGAACTGACCCTAGAAGACACAGAAATGGCAACAACTCAGACATTGTTACAGATATTGAGCTAAAACTTGATGTTGTGGTAGCTAACCGTTGATAAGAGCACATATACTGAGTGCTCACTGCTTGCATAAGATCTTTGTTGGAAATGTTGTCATCAACTATTGAGTCGACCGTGTCTGTTAGCAAAATATCTCGTGACCCACTTGAAAAATATTCCTGAAACTTTCAGGGAAGCAATTATTAAACGAATCTCTACAACTCATTGACTATTTATGCCAATCAGATTCAAGATGGCCACCACAGCTAATCAACCTGAGCTCGACTGGCCATGACTGTTCATTTTACACATAGTGTAGGGTGACCAGACGTCCTACTTTACCCGGACATGTCCTCTTTTTGGCACCCCAAAAAAACGTCCGGGCGGACTTTCACAATTTCTCCAAAATATCCGGGATTTTAGTCTAACCTGTAGAAGCTGACGTTAGGTTCCTCCGTATTTGCATGTCATTTACTCCATCACTGGTCAGACACGATGTCAATATGCGTAAGCAGACGCAGTATAAATGATAACAGTAGTTGGCAGCAAGGTAAGAATGTTGCCTGATCTCAAACATGCTGAACGCAAATGCAGGAGCTAAAAAATATATCAGTTTCCGTTCTGGTCGGTATCCATCCGAGGCAGAATGCATGATATGTAAAGCTGGCACTTACGTACGTGTCAGTGTCCAAGAAAGGTGCTGGTGATTTAGAAATGCATCTAGCTTTAGCGAAACTCCTTACGGTACACCTTAATGTATGTTTTTTTTTAAGATTAATATTGTTATTGGTATGGCTGTGGCTTTTGGGGAATGGCTGCGTTGGGAAACGGGTACAAAAGCATTTATTATTATTGTTAGTCTGTTTCATGGTATTTTTGCACTAAAGAGTGTTAATGCAGCCTATTACAATTCAAATGTAATGTTACCTAAAAATTGCAATCCTTTTGTGAAACTGCTCTTAATTCAGGTGTCCTACATTTTAAAAACTATAATATGGTCACCCTAACATAGTGAGCTAAAAGTTGGTGGTATTTTAGTATTTTCTTCCTTTTCTTATCTGCTTTATTATTTACCTGTTTAATTACTGTATTAGTAAGGTGTCCCCGTGTTATAAGTGGTACAAATAAAAATATTAGTAGTGGTAGTAAGAACATTGCTGGTGCTACAACTTGCACTATATCGTTAAAAATAAAATTTTGGCATCAACCCTGTTTGACAAAACTTAAGTCTGTCTATCTATCTGTCAGTCTGTCCTTCCATCCATCCATCCATCCATCCATCCATCTATCTATCTATCTATCTATCTATCTATCTATCTATCTATCTATCTATCTATCTATCTATCTATCTATCTATCTATCTATCTATCTATCTATCTATCTATCTATCTATCTATCTATCTATCTACGTAATTCTCAACACATACTCTGAGTGCTAACTGAATGCACAAGATTTTGCAATATTATGCAACATTGCACAAAATATTGTTTCCCAGATTTAACAGAACCATCTTTAAATGAACGCCAGGGCTTTGATTTATTTAATGTGTCCAATGTATGTCAGGATCGACTCTTGATAGACTGGTGAGACTGAGTCCAGCCTACATAAAACAAAACAGGTTTAGAGAATAAATGAATGTTGCAGTCTGTTTTTTTCTCTATCACACAGAAATTTGTTTGACAATATATAAATGATTGTATTTCAACTCCAGCTAGAGCAATAAAAACTGCATTTACCAACAAAAATGTATAAAACATTGATTACTTGCTCTTCATTTGTGCACCATTTCCATTCATTGGACCAACATTTGTCAGGGTTTTAATAATAGACTTGCAGTACAAATAAAAATAGTTTGAATCAGTGTGCAGTTACAATTGGTTTTGTGTGTGTTAATGATAATACAACGTACCAAGGCATTTCTGGGGCAGGAAAGCTGCTTCCCAAGATTAAGCCTGTCTCCCCAGTGAGCTGCTCACAACTGGAAAACAGTGAAAATTTACAGTCCAGTTGAAAAGAGACGAATGGCAAGAGTGTAAAGAACAAATAACCTTTGTGCCTAACATCTTGTACTCTGCACGGTGGAGCAGATTCTCCATCGAAAGCACGCTCTGTCAAGTTCAAAAAGATGGCTGCAGCACTGTGAAATCCCTGCCATGTAGGCCAAGCCAAAACAAATGTGATGTCAGCACAGTAATAAACGAGCTTTGTGTTTGAGTGCGACCATGATAATTAGTCTCAAGATGTTATGTTGGTAGAGAGAACGCTCATAAAATATAGAAGCCGTTTGGCGTGCACTCAAGAACAAATCTGTATTCTAAGAGCGTGGGCTGTTACACTAATGTTCTACACAGTTCAAATCTGGCAAAGGCACAGTCAGAAAACTTTGTTTAGAGGGAAGATGCTGACGGTTCCAGGCTAGAAAGATTACTGAGTCAGCGCACATACTTAGATGCACCTTCACTTAGACTCACATGCCGTCGTGTCACACACTCCATTCTGAAAGTTAAAAAATCACCTTTTTGTTCACTCGATTGCCAATTTCCCCCGGAGACCATGTGCATCACAATTCAAGGTTCCCAACAAAATTGGGGTCGGCGCTGAACAGCTCAGCAACCCAAGGTCGGGAAGATGATAATGATGTTTATGAAGTCGAATGTAAGAATCCCTCTGTATATCTACAAGAAGGAACCTGTCAGGCAAGCTCTTTGTTGTGACCAAATGTGAAATGTCTGCTCCGCAATTTCAGCTGGAAGCTGCATCACGCTGTGTGACAGAACGGAGGAGGAAGGCTGAGGAAAGTATACATCAACCTATGTGCCATTTAGAGGAAGACAGATACAAGAGACAATCTTTCAGTCTAACTTAGTCAATTAGAAGATTATCGTCCCCATCCGAGAACACCAGCGAGGGGGCGCGGTGACATTTTGACAGCATTAATCACTTCAATCGGAACCTCTTATGTTGAGGTGAAGAAATCTCCAGCAGCTAAGACACTACTGCAAAAACGCAAGGTATAGCAAAGACTTTGGTTGCCTGATGGGTGGGTCAAAGGCTCCTAGTGGGCTCTTTGATTTAAGATGCTAGATGCTTGCTCAGATTGTCCCACAGTGTCGATTCACAGCTTCAGTTCAAACCCCCCCTCTCTTCAACCCTGACAACCCCTTCTGAGAAACAGCAAACACATTTCAGCATCTCCAGAGGAACTATAGTAACAAAAACACGAAAGGCATTTTGTATTTATTTGAACTATTGGCACTGTTTCTTGCTCTCCTGTTTTTCTAGCAATAATTATGAATGTACAATAACTTTAGAATAAAGTATCAAAAACAGAGAAATGCTACTAAAACATTTATTTTCCAAAAAGAGAAAGTTGTACTGTCTTAGTTTAATTCAAAAAATGAAAACAAGATACACCATTTAGAGCTAATTAAAGGTGATATATCAGATTTCAAATTGCCTAGCTTAGAATGACAACAAATGTAAACAAAGTCACAGAACTCTCAGCCCCTCCTGTCTGGTAGAATTCCTAAGCCACGCCCCCCCCAGGTTTGGAAACACGCGTAGCCCCAGGAGACGACCAAGTGCAAGACACTGATCCGCAGTTCATTACGGTACGTAACATGGCGGAATCACCGGTAAGTGAAAACAATATAACAATGAACAACTGACATTAAAGGGACTGTATCATGATATTTTACAGTTTTCAGCATCTGGGATCGGCACATATATGATAAAACCTTACTGTTTGAGTTATATTGACTTCATTTGTCCTGAAATATAACTTTTATTCTCGAGTTATTTTGTGACCAGGAAGTAAAAACACTCGGTTTACCTGTAGTGTTTCTTTAGAAACACTAAATAAACTCCTGTAACTCTCGCAGCCAAATTGCACATTTTCGACGAGAAATTTTTAGAATGAAATACAACGAAATGGAGGTGCTAATTTGTCAGAGGACGCTCGGTGGTGAGGAGCGTCTGGAGGGAAGGACGGTCCACTGGCGACTGGATGCGATCCGACCCGGGAGATGACACCAAGACTGGGATCAGACGGGTGAAGTGAGACAGGTCGTAGGCGACTGTAGTCGCTGACTGCGAGACCAGCAGCCAAGAGCAAGGCGGACAGAGAGAGAGAGAGATCGACCGGGACAGGTCTGAGGAAAAGGCTGGATTACTGAGGTGGTTAAACTGCAGCACGGAGGCTAACAGGAGCTTGTGGCAAACGGGACGTCTGACTGAGCGCTGGCAGGGTGAGTGACTGTTTTTTATCCGGTGGTGGGACGGGCTGCGGTGACGTGGAGTTCAGCTGTAAAGCTGGAGTCATACTGATATGTGATTAGCAGAGTCGAGTTGATAAGTTTTTATTAGCAGCTCATGCTAATACAGAGCAGCAGGTCGTTGAAGTGTGGGAACTCTGGGCTGTAGGTTAGACATCTGCCTTGATGAGCTCCTGACAAATTGTTTCGGACACTCGCAGCTCGCCCCGTACCTACTACAGGGGCAGCAGGGATTGGTCAGGAACTTCCTGATACGACACCATGACGTAACGGGGTTCAAATTCAGCCGTTTTACATGAGCGAGTAAAGCAGCTGCTCGGAGCGCAGGTTTCAGGAGGATTACTCGGGAATGCACAAATTAAGCCAAAAACCACTCTGGAGGTCTTTTAAATAAAGAAATAGCATCACAACATGGTTAAAAGCTCCAAAAAGTTGATTTTTCATGATACAGGACCTGTAATTGTTACTTTGTCCTGAACCTGACGCAGAACCAGCCGGCGGCTGTTTCTCCTGCTGTGACATGGTAGAGCAGCGATCACTGCAGCAGTGATGTTCTGCCCTAATATGTCTCCGTTTTTTAGGAGCACAGAAGCCAAAAAAAATGCGGAAGTCCGTATGGCTGGAGAGACTGTCCAATCATTCCTTTCGGGCCGAACCATTTGATTGGTTGATGTTTTTAGACAAATACGGGAGAACCACTTGATTTTTTTTTTTTTTTAAATCTTCACAACATATTTTTTTCCATGCTGTGTTAGAACGTTTTTATTGGGCATGAAATAAATATGTTAAGCTAATTTGTTATGGTAATTAAGGATAGCAGCTTTAAACGTGTCAAGCTGAAAGTGCCACGTCATGGTTGTGTTTACAAATTAAATAATGAAAATAGATAAATATCTGAAAATAAAGTAACAAGGTAGGATTTCCATGAATCAACAGCAGTTGGCAGGAATTTTTTCTCCTTACTAAAGACGACGCCCCTTTCCCATTGAAGGGGTGGGACTTAGTATGCAACCAACCACTAGGGGGCGATTGTCTCATTTCAGCTTTAACTTCCATGTTAAATTCCTGCTTTTTGTCAATTATTAAATAAGGCAAACATCAGTCAAATGAAAAGAAAATGTTCCTGTTGAAAAGGTTTAGAGGGAAATTATTTGCAAAACTCATAGTTCAAAGTACAAACTCTGATTGCCATTAGACATGGAACTGATCAATCATGAATCAAACTGTTTTTTCACAGTTTTAAACAAGCTGGATGAAACATGAATTTCACACGCTCAAAATATTAAAAACCTAACCCTATAATGTAGCAACATTAATAAATACATCCACACTTAACAAGTTAAAAGGTTTACAATGCTTTGAAATAGCTGCCATGTGTATCAGAGTATGAACAGGACCAGGCCATTATTACCACAAAAGTGTGGTCAAGCTCTCTTACACACACACACACACACAAACCCAAAGCTGATGGTACCGACCCCGAACTGCTGCTACACACCCAATTACAATCAAATTCAGAGCTCAGAGCTCCTTGAGGCCAGGGTATTGATGATTCATTTTGTGTTTTATCAAAGAAACAGGAGTGCCATTAAAAAGAGATCAGTCAGCCACCAGGCATGAAGAGTCTGCCTCTAATTGGCCATTCATCAAAAGGCCCTCTCAAGTAGATCGCTGCCCTGAAATATCACACATGACAACTGAACTACACTACATTAATTACACTACTGATGAACCTCCTGCTCTGCGGCTCACCCCGTCTGATTTCAGAGATGCTGCAAAGTGCACATTATATGCACACACACCTGGATAGATGCACATTTCCACCCGTCACACAGTAGGAAAAAAGCAGTTAGCTCTCAATAAAATGTGATAGAGTATGTCACATATTACCAGACAACATGGTGTGAAGTAATTTCATTTGACATTAAGATAAGTATAAACAAACAGTGTCTTTCTGTCTGTGTTTTTAGCTTCAAATGCCCTCCCAGACGTGCTGCCATTTCAAGTGCTCAATATCATCAGTCAACCTTTAAAAAGATGCTTTCAACCATTTCACTTCACAGCAGGTCCAGGATGTTTCACAGTGACAGAGCTCTGGTTTGAAATTGTATGGTAGTAACTGTCTCCCGGTTGCCTTTGTTCAACTTAGCAGCCATCAGGACACACACAGATGAAGCATTTCCAGTTCCGTCTCATTCCTCCCAGCACGTGTAGGGAATTCTCCCTTTCATCCATTTCCTGACGCACTCTAACAAGACAGTTTTCGGTCATGTCCCAGAATTATGCATGACGGTTCTCTGGCTTCCCAAACAAACACGCACAGGGCTCAAACAGCTGCACGACCGCTGACAATTCATCCGTCTCTGAATCCCTCGTTTTCTGGTTTGAACATTTTTGGGGGTGTTTTTCCCTCTTTCTGAGCAGCTGGATCAGTTTGGGTCAGGTTTATCACTGAGCAGCTGCCCAGAGGCCAAAAAAAAAAAACAGAGTAAACCACCATGTGGTGTGGTTAGAGAACTACTCAAGACTTAAAACGTGCATAAAAATAAGAGCCACATGCAAGCTCTTCTATATCTAAACACGCACAAATACATTCTACTGTGTCTCCTGCAGGCGCAAGATTGCTGAGGAAGGATTCTTCAGAGAAAACCACCGATTGTGTTTGATGTGAGAATAATGATTTAGGTGAGGCTCCAGCAATAACCTTCCCCACATCCAAGCTGAGCCGAACCCCAAAACTGTTTTGTTGACTTGAACATGAAAAAAACAGAAACGGAAGCTCATTCAAGGGCATGAAAAATGTAGCTCTGAAGTCCTTGATGTGCAGATTGTCTGTGAAACTACTTTCCAACATCAAGACGAAAGAGCCATGCGGGCTTGTTTTCTATAAAGTGCACGTTGTGGGAGTCAAATTTTTGCCCTAGTAGACACTTGTGTACATCAGTGGAGCTCTGAACTGGGCACCACTGCTATCAGCTGATCACTGTCAAACAGTAATTCAGTATTTAATGTGCTTCTAAGTCACAGAGGGACAGAACAGTGTCTGCATGGAGCATGCTAAGCCCAGCCGTCCTGCAGGACGGGCTATTCAACACAGGAATAAGCCAATTAGCGTCATGGAGGAGACAAATTTACAATAGGATTTGTTAAATTCCTACAGGACTCGTGTGTCAGGGGTGGCAGCTTATGCTGTAGGTTTTCTCCTCTCTTGCCCCCCCCCCCCATGTCCATAGCTGATGTGGAACTTGCAGCCATGGAGGTGCACACTATCATCAGCCCTCGCCAGCACTTGATACTCACTCACACTTCAGGCACGGAAAATATTTGACAAGAGTTACAGCCTTGATATCATGGTCGAAAACCCAGAAGTGACTGAACACACTAAAAAATGAGTTTACCTTGTGTGAAAGTACTTTTGATTCAAAGGCAATAGTTCAGAAAAGTAGTTAATTTTCAGCCTATGATAAATTTCTCTCCAAAGCGCTGGTTACAGTCATCGGCACCCTTTGTTGCACGGCTTATTCAATTCTTTCTAAACTGTGTTAAACCGTGGCCAAATTATTTAAGTAGCTTTCAGTCAGCGCCGTCTTATTCATACGTACAGGAGAAACGGGGACAAGTAAATCCAAAAAAAGCTACAAATTTAAAACCTGCTCCTCCGTCGTGTGTTTTTGAACTAATTCTGTCAATGTGAGGTCTAAACAGAAGAAATTTAATTTACCATTCAATATTATAATTTTAGCTCCCATGTGCTAAAGGACTAATCGTCGCCCTCTTTATTTCTGTGCAGCTCAGTGAGATTTGACCCTCCTCATGGATTCAACCCTCATTATCACTGTACATGGAAGTAATGTAAGCTGGGTCGACTGACCCATGTGTCCGTTCTTTAATCTGTTCCTCACTTTGTCCATCCAACACCATGACTCATCATTTATAGGAATTTTGTGAGCTGTATTATTGAGATAGTTCTTCTCACTCAGTTATTCTGTCTCAATACTAACATGAGTATTTGTGGTATTTGCTATCCTGGTCTATCAGAAACTAAAGAAATGAGCCTCCAGGTTTGTATCTGAGTCTAACTGGACAGTCTTAGTTGACCTCTAGTTGATTTAGTCACTGATACAGTTGATGTAAATGTGTTGACATTAAAAAGCTCAGCAGGTACATCAGTTTACACTCACCTAAGGATTATTAGGAACACTAATACTAATACAGTGTTTGACCCCTTTTCACCTTCAGAACTGCCTTAATTCAACGTGGCGTTGATTCAACAAGGTGCTGATAGCATTCTTTAGAAATGTTGGTCCATATTGATAGGATAGTATCTTGCAGTTGATGGAGATTTGTGGGATGCACATCCAGGGCACGAAGCTCCCGTTCCACCACATCCCAAAGATGCTCTATCGGGTTGAGATCTGGTGACTGTGGGGACCGTTGTAGTACAGTGAACTCATTGTCATGTTCAAGAAACTAATTTGAAATGATTCAAGCTTTATGACATGGTGCATTATCCTGCTGGAAGTAGCCATCAGAGGATGGGTACATGGTGGTCATGAAGGGATGGACATGGTCAGAAACAATGCTCAGGTAGCCCGTGGCATTTAAACGATGCCCAATTGGCACTAAGGGGCCTAAAGAGTGCCAAGAAAACATCCCCCACACCATTACACCACCACCACCAGCCTGCACAGTGGTAACAAGGCATGATGGATCCATGTTCTCATTCTGTTTACACCAAATTCTGACTCTACCATTTGAATGTCCCAATAGAAATCCAGACTCATCAGACCAGGCAACATTTTTACAGTCTTCAACTGTCCGTCTGGAACCAACAACCATGCCACACTCAAAACTGCTTAAATCACCTTTCTTTCCCATTCTGACATTCAGTTTAGAGTTCAGGGGATTGTCTTGACCAGGACCACACCCCTAAATGCATTCAAGCAACTTCCATGTGATTGGTTGATTAGATAATTGCATTAAGGAGAAATTGAACAGGTGTTTCTAATAATCAATTAGGTGAGTTTATGTCTGTCACTATCCACTGTATGTGACACAATATGCATGATTAAAAACTGTGACTGACATTAAACCTGTGTTATTTATTTATACCTTGACTACAACAGCTTATAAGCCTGGAACTCCCAAACCATGATCAGAAATGCTTTTGGATGAAAGGTGAAATGTTTTCAACAGTGGAGCAGAGTGTAGCCAACATGTCCAGAGGGCTCCGCCCACATTACCTCAGCACATCTAATCACATGGTATCACACACACACGTGTTACATGCTGTGAGCTGATCACTCTGGGATCTTGGATTTTATTTTAGAAGACACTTTCCAAAACATTGGGCTGCACAGTGGTGCAGTTGGTTGAACTGTTGCCTTGCAGCAAGAAGGTCTTGGGTTTGAAACCAGGCCAGGATCTTTCTGCGTGGAGTTCTCCTCATCCATGTGTGGATTTTCTCCAGGGACTCCAGCTTCCTCCCACAGTCCAAAAAAGATGCTTGGGGTTAATTGACAGCTCTACCTATTGTCCCTAGGTGTGAGTGTCTATCTCTGTGTGTCCCTGTGATGGACTGGTGACCTGTCCAGGTGTAGCTCCACCTCTCGCCTAAAGATCGCTGGAAATACACACCAGCACATCACAACCCTGTATAGGAATAAGTGGGTTTAGATAATGACTGACTGTTGCTCTCTACCCGTGTTCTGGTTCTGAATGAGCCTACATTGTTCCTCCATCTTTATCTCCTCCTCCTTGACGGTAAATGTAACGATCTCACAAATAAATGCTAAACTCAGGCTGGAAACAATATAAACATCCAAGATATTTTTGGGTCTCCATTGAACCAGCACAGGACGCAGTTTGGATCCTTTTCACCTGCTCTGGTGAACTTCTGTGGTGAACACATTGTTTCCTATGTGCAAGTGATTTTAACTGACCACACACTGCTAAACTCATATGAACTGGTTTGGAAGCTTTTCTTCAACCAAGTGTGTCAAAAGACGTGATTAAGACACTCATCCTTTACTCCCTCAGCAATAGAATTTATCAGCTGACAGGAAGCTGCTGGTTTTTAGCTGTAAAGTTATAATAAAAGCTCCTGACTGTGATTTAAGAGAACGACAGACTCAAGTGTAGCTGCATTTTGGTTCATTTGTGTGGGCATTAGATAACAAACAGACAGACTGTGTGATAGACGCTTCTTCTCCCTCTCTGAAACTGTCAAGATTTGTTACACGTAACGAGGTCTACGTAAAGCTAGAATCTAAATTCTTATCCAATAATCCAACCTGAGATTACGCTGCAGCCAGCTTTGATAAAAGTATGTACCTTAGAAAAGAGCTGCAGCACTTTCTTTCTGCCTTTGAGCTGCAGCAATTCATTCTGAGTTTTATACACACAAAAAACATTGAGTGCAAATTGCCTTCAGCTGATTTTTTACTGGATTTGTATAAATGTAATTAAGACGAGAAACCAGATCCACTTTTTAGAAGTTATTTAATAGTTAATGGCATACTGTGTATGTAAATTTTTGATTTGAAATAAAGTTAGCAAAAATAAATGCTTATGAATGCTCTTCTTGGAAAGAAAAATGAAATCAGGCAAAACTGAAACAGAAGGTCAGACTTTATAAAAAAAGAAACTCTGAGTATATTTAATCACAGCATGTAGTTAGCCATCATGTAATGAAATCCCCATCAGGCGAGGAACCCTGCTATACCTGTAGAATTAACTGAGCATTACATGAGTTATTATTTAGGATGTAACTAATGAATAATTACAAAATATATTCAGAAATATGCCAATCGCTGTAAGTTTTTTCAGGACTGTCTTTTTATACATTTTATATTATTGTTAAAACCAAACTTCTGGCTTCAACTCAACTTTCTATCCAAAAGAAAAAAAAACATCTCCAGTTGGGAAAATGCCCAAAATCAACACACACATCCAAGTCATGCAAACTTTCTGTCAGTGTCTGCCTCCCTTCACCCTCTTTCATTCTCATTTCCACACAGTGGGGTATAAATGTTAATCCACAGAACACACACACACCCAGTCGGCCCGGGGCAGCCTCCTGTTTTTCTGTATTACGTCTCCAATGAAGCGAGCTGCTGTACTTTCTTCACTGGTGGAGTCCTGCTTCATCCCATCCATCCAAACAGCCATCCCACCACTGGGCTGAGACCTGCATCCACCAATCTACCTCAGAGATTGAGTCCAGCCAGGCAGCAACACAGACCCCCTGCTGCCAGCAAAAAAAAAATGAATGTGTCTCTGCACTTTCATCCATGTTGAAGGAGAAGAAAGTTGGCAAAAAAAAAACACAGTAGCACGCATGTGAAAGTGCACGCACGTACATTTTGCTTGTCCGATGGCACGAATGAATCGCCGCATGCAACCGAGGAAAACCCGTGCAGTTGGTGTGTAAACAATCAGACCGTGACAGAGTCTGAAACCCCATCGCACAGGCTGCCATGAAGGAAAAAGACAGCACCACTAGAAACTGCCATTTCCTCTAAATGACCCTCTCCCCACCCACCTACTCTCTCACCACCAGGGAGAGGGTGGTCCCATGTCTCAGCATAGCATCACCAAGGCTGGGGTCAGTATGTCCTGCTTTTTAATTCCAGCTGGGGATCCTGTAGGCACAGAATAACACCCGGGAAAGACAGCAAAAAAGTGTGAAGGATGTTTTTGCTAATTCCCACGCTTTTCCTGAGAGATGCCTGCTGCAAATCCGCCGGCAAATTTCCCTTCTTAAAAAGCCAGCATCAGCAATGATGTGTCTTCCCCTCCTTTAATGCCCTATCACCATCAAAGGGCACTGAGGAAAGGTATAGTACATCATCTATCCAGAGTATAAAGGGAGCATCACGTGTGGGTGAAAAATGTCTCATCAGTCACTTGCCTTGAGTCGGTAATTGGAGATGATATAGGCCCTAGTAGAGATCCAGCTCAGAGCAAAGTCAATGCAGAGTCATAGGCCTTATTACTCACTCTTCAAAAGACTGACACCAGAGGAAAAGAACTCTGCTGAAGGTTTTACACAGCTCCTTCTATTTTCACCATGCCTGAAAAGCATGAGGAGGGAAGCCAACGGCGGATCTGAAGCAACGTCAGATCGTTGAAGCTCCTCGTTTTCTTTCCTGTTTGAAACAGTTGGAAAGGGAATTGAGCCACTGCATTATCACCGTGCACGTGGGCCCTGGGGAATGTTCATGTGTCGAGCACTAAGCAGTCATTTCCTTGTTCTCCACGTAGATCCCTGGGAGGCCATGTTGTCTGATTCATTTCACTGAATTGTCAGTTAATGAATGGTATGCAGCCGTCGACTGACACACACACACACACACGTACACTTTGTCACAAAAGAGAAAAGCCCCCCAGGGTGATCATCACGGGGGTTCTCTCATTCTCATTAGGAGGGAATCAAAAGGAAATGGGGGACTCACTAATAATTCACTGTGTCCCCTGAGTGAGGTGCATGTGAGGCTACATTTCTCTCCACAGAACAGAGATCAGCAAGTTTGGGCACATCTGTAACATCACTGACGTACTTTGATTGAATCGATGAAGGACGAGAACTGATGTTTTATCAGAAACGGTTATTAGTAAGAAATCTGTCATCCTGACAGTTCGAACCTTCATCACAAGAGAGGAAGACTGATGTATGCATATGGTTTATATTTAAAAAGAAAACTTAAACCACTTTTTCTACAGCGTGTCCATCCATAATGGGTTTTTTTGTATTTGTTGTTCAATCACTGATGTCTGTCCTCAGTGTCTTTGTTATTACAACAACACCCCCTCTCCTTCTCCATTATTCCTTCAGTTTTATCACCAACTCAAGTTTATGACTCAATGCAACATGTTTCCACATTCTTTCATTCATTTTCTTTGTATCAAACCACCCCAGATCCACAGATCACCTTTCTTTTGAATCTAACCTTTTCCCTTTTCTTCTCACGCCCTCATGTACATCTCCCATTTGTTCTCCACTCCCCATCTGAGTAAACACAATTGCCATTCGATGTAAACAGCTATTAGGTGCACGCTAACACGCAGACTGGGATGTTAGGAAAATAGGGTTTCTCCCTCGTTTGATTTGGGGTGTTTTTTTCAGACTAAAGTCTCACAATATCACAGCTGGTCCTGGGAAAATTATAAACAAGTGCTGGTGTAATCATAGAAACTGATACCCAGAGATCATCACATTCACACAACAAATCATGGCTGGATTTATACATAAACAAATACAGAGTTCACACGGGGATCTTTAGTATCTGAGATTTCCACATACTCAAGCAGTTCTCTTACTGATTGGAACCATTATAGTCACTTAAGGATCATCAGGCATGTGTGAGTCTGTGTGTGTGTGGGTGTATGTGTGTGGGGGGGGTTCATGTATAACATTAGCTTTTATATGATCAACGAGAGGCTATAAGAGCCAAAGATGTTTCACTTGAGAATTGACCTCAGCTGCAGAGATGACTGTTTCAGATGCCTGCTGTGCTCCCTGCAACATCCAGATATTATATATAGATGCTGTAGACCCACTTTTTTTGTGCTCTTGCAAAATATAGTACACAGCAGGCTGTGATAATCGATATAACCTGAGAAGGCAGGTCATAAATCCAAACAAATGTATTTCCCGGGAGGGCAGTGGATACTTAAGGTCTCACACAAACATTATTACATTTGTGTGTCGGGTATAAAGAGAGAATTTCGCAAAGGCACAGCCGCATTCCCGACCCCAGTGGTAATGATGCCAAAACAGTTATTATCACCGACTTAGAAGGTCGCTTAATGAATGGACGCAATTAAGCGGCGACTCGCAGCCGACCAATCTCATTAGAGACGTGCCGAACCGCGGATACATTTGCACACAGAGGGACGGCGCAAAGGTAGCTACAATGTTTGGGGTGTCTCGGTGGCAGTCTGTCAAGGCGCTGCGCCCGTCTGTTGGGAATCACGCGTAAAAATATTGCGCCTCTCCAGTTTTGCACAGAAGTCTCATCCCCCTTCACCTTGTGGTCAGAGGCAAAAACACAAACGGGATTCAAATCTAGTCAATGCGGATTAATAAGAGAATCAATCAGCGCCGGCTGTCCAACAGTTATTCTAGCGGTTAAATTCCCACATATCAGTGTGCGCCAGCGGACAGGTTCACAATCTCTTTGACCCTCAAACGGGACTCTGTTTATATTGTTAATCGCTACAAACCCGCTAAATGATTGCTCCAACTACAAATTAAGAGTCATTTGTACATTTTATTTCAATAATATGACTTATTACAGCGACATGAACCGCTTTTACATGTCCGAGTCTCCCAAATGCGCACGAGTCGCGGTCCACCGTGGGAATTAACCACATGCTTCTCCTGAGAGCACATTAAAGCATCTGTAGTAAGATTTGAAATAGTTTAGACGGCATCAACCGGGATTTCATGAGAAATATGATCTCAGGTGAAAGTCAAGCAGTGATGCTGCCAAAGAGCGACCAGAGAGTAACGCGATTCCAAAAACACTGAGCAAAAAGAAACTAGGTCTGCTTCACTCGGTCTGACCGAGGTAAAGAAACGGAAAGATAACATGCATGTTTATAATGTCAGGATTAACACAGCTCGGGCTTATTTATAAAAGAATTACCTTCAAGTGTCAGATCTCGGTGCGAATGTCTCAAGTTTGGTCCTCGGTCGCTCGCGCTGCCTGTCAGTCGGTCACCAAACTGAGTCCAAGAAGGACAAACGCTGTCATCATCGGCCGTCTCTCTCTCTCTCTCTCTCTCCCCCTCTCTCGCTCACGCTCCAACTCAGCCTCCTCAATAAGAACCAGACTCTTCTAAATCTGAGTCCTCCTTTTTTCTTCTTCTCTTTTTTCTTCTACGCCTCTTTCCACCTCTCTCTCTCTCTCTCTCTCTCTCTCTCTCTCTCTCTCTCTCTCTCTCTCTCTCGGAAGTGATTAACACTGAAGCCCTATCATGTTCATCATTGCTCATAATCACAGCCGCCACCGTGACCATCACGATCGTCAATAAGATCATCATCTATCAAATATCAGCGGCGCATCTTGAATTCCAACTCACTGATGGAGCAGATGATCATTAAAGATGCAAATCAATCCAGTATCTTTATACAGATTTACGTGGCACTTTACTAAAAGAATCTTCAGGCATTTTAAGGGATTTTAAGACTAAATCAGTTGTAAATGTCGGTAAATTCTTCTTGACCTCTTGATTGCATAAGAAGTAGATGCAAGATGGTCACAGCAGGTTCCTTTTTGTTTTGCAGTCAGAAATATGTTTATAATTATCCTTACAAGCATTTCACAAGAACACATTTGGAGCTACAAAGTCAATCCAGAGACATGAGATGGTGAACAAACTGTTCTTGTAAATTACTGTTATTTGTGAATAAAAAGCACCTTGAATGTGAGGAAACGTATAAGATCTAATTTCAGGGCACTGAAAACACTCATTGTTTTGATACAAAGTTAAACTAAGCTTGCAGACAGTTTATATTGGACAGTAATCTGATTTTGTTCTATTTAGCTAATGGCAAAATAGATAATTGGCTCCAAGTGCAGCTGTATCGCTCGCAAGTATGATTGTTTTGCATTCAGTGTATGCTTTTATTTAAAAAAAGGAAGTCCTGGAAGTATCAGTAGTCTTTAGCATGCTGACCTCCTACTTCAGGACATTTGAAGCTGTGTTATTAATAATATTAAAGGTGAAATGATGAGTAATCGTTTGACTGGGAGTCTCAAATGACTGACTCAGATATAACACAGCTCTGTCACTTTGTTTGGGTCCACCTCGGTCTGAAAATATCTCATTCAGTGAGCCGGCTACTGTTATGTCACAGGCTCTGCTCAGAGCTTTTCATTTAAAATCCCACTGCAGGAGACGGGAAGTCAAAACTCTTTTGCTCTGGCATTTTAGTTTACCATTTACTGCAAGTTGTCATTAGCAATTATGTAGTCAGTGATGCTGCACTAGTTAGTTTTTTAATATCCTGGCCAGAACAATTAAACTTCTGAATTGCTTTCTTTCATTTTTTTTTCTTCTCTGATGTTGGATGTTTCCCTTTTTTTTTGTTATTGTATCCATCAAAAGATTTGTAATTCAAGATAAGTGTCAGCAGTGGATAAATAAAGCAGTAATGTGCATAATTCTTAATGTTTTGGTTGTAATAGTTCAGAGTCATTTGCAACCACGACAAAGACAAGCAGCAAATTAAAAGATTTATTACTTGAATGTGCAGAGTAGCGGTTCCTCCAGTGGACAGGGACATCTGGAATATCGTAACTCACGGCATCTGAGATAGGAAAAGGACAGGTTTACCGCTGGACAGTCTTCCATTAAGTATTCTATGTGAATGATTAATGGATACCTCTTGTTTTAGGTTAGAGGAGCAGAGCAGCAGGAGATTGTCCAACAGTGATGACATCACTGTCAGGAGAGAGTACGGGGAGGTACGTGTCCACAGGTGATGTTTTTAGGAGACGATGGACACTGTAAGTGGGATGGACAGAGTGGTTAGACGGGATGTGATCTGGTGGGGAAAAGGTTAGAGTGGATAGGAGAGCTGAACAGGTTACAGGTAACGATGACATCACTGACGTGGGAGGAAACAGTAAACAAACATCCACAGGTCTGAAATCCAGTTAAACATGTAACGGTCAGTACTTCTGGGAGCAGAAACAGACTTACAGATGGACTGGGATCAGATTGAAGCAAAGTCAGAATCAGTGGCGACTGGCCAATAGAGGGCGCTAGGGCGGTGCCCTCCCTATCAAAAACATGATGTGGCAACAAATAAGAAATGTTTCTTTTTTTTTATTACATGTATTTAGAGTTAAAAACACTCATATGTATATTTATATACTGAGAAAATTGTATAAATAATTTCTGAAAGACAGAAATTGCTTTGTAAAATATGATTTCCTCCTGCTTCTTCACTTCTCATGTCTAGTTCAGCTCTGGGGCGCTGGAGAAATCACCCTCAGGAGATGGGCTTTTAGATCAAATTAGCCAATAGCAGATCTGCATTGCCAGATGGAAGAACTTAATGTAGCCAATAAACGCAGAGAAAATAACTACACGAAGGGCGATTTTTGAAAACCACGTTAAAATACGGCGAGATTATCTGCTATCAAACAGCTGTTAAATGCATAGACATTATATAAATGAGAAAGGAAAGCAGTCTATGAGAGGCTTCACTCAGAGCTAGCTGGATGTAGCTATGCTAACTCGGTCTTTTGTTTAAAGAGGCATTTTTATACAAATTTCAGGACTTTGTGGTTATTTCTTAATTATTAACCAGTAATAAGATACATTTTATATCTAAAAAACATTAGGAAACATTGATTAACAGACCTTTTAATCTGTCTGCAATAAAATTCGTCTGGTTCCGGCTCGTTCTGTCAGGCTTCGGGCTGCAACTCATTAATATTAATTATTCGAATTTGCTGGACTCAGATTGGCTAACAAACTAGCCTATCAGAGCAAGGTATACTGTTTCCTGCCCCGCTGCGCATGGTAACAGCACACGTAGTCTCTTCCGGTTTGTTACGTCTTATGCTACAGCTTTTAGCCAGCAGCATGCTAGGCGTGGTTTCAACTGCGGGAGCTCATGAATACTACTGTGCAAAGGAGTTGTGACGAAACAGATACAGGCCGTTCAGGCTCGGGAGAACTCAGGTTTTATCGCCACCTGTGTAGTTGGACAGATAAAAACTGAAAGAGAAGTTGTTGACCTGTTTTCACACCCACTGTGAAGGTAAGAACACCTGTGGAGCTAAAATATTCAACAGAAACCTCCGAAAAAAACATTTTTAATGGGAGGGCCTCTTTGAAACAAGCGGTTCTGATCCTGCCTGGATGGTTACAGGAGTGAGGAGGGATATGAAACATCTGTCCAAAAATATAAAGAAGAGAACACCAGGAGACACATTGATAACAGAAGTAAGAACAATGCTTTCTTTTTGTTTTCTGATCGAATAAAACTGAACAGAAGGGGAACTTGTTAAACCCAGTGATAGAGAAGTCTTTAAAGAAAAAAAAAGTTGTTAGGAAGTTTTAAATTATGACTAGTAGATGGCTGTAACTTTATAATAATGAAAAGCTGTTTTTCAGGTGTGTGACACCATCCTGCTGCACATTGAGGAGTGTTTTGTCTTCACTCAGCATCTCATCAGTGTGACCTGCTGCATGGAGAACTGTTTCTACAGCACAGTGGGAGGTTTCCTGAGACACAATGTGGAGGTTTATCCAGTACTGGACAATTACAATGATCAAACATATTTAATGTGTATATTATATTAAATATTACTTAAAATATGACATTTAATGTTAATACACAAAATGTGTCTGTTTGGCTGACTAGATGAACCTGATGATTATTTTTTATTTTACAATTGAATAAAGTCTTTGTTAAATATTTAATTGAAGTTGAAAATGTATTTTTAATACAGGGTTTACATTAACTCGTCTTTACAAATGTTTTATTGACCGTCACTTAATTACATTTATGCAGCCCCACCCAAAAAATATCTCACCAGCCGCCACTGGTCAGAATCCAAAGACAAATCCAGCAGGAGAAGGCAAAGGCAAGGATGGGGACGGTCCGGGTCCAAAAAGGAGGCAGAGATAGGTGAAGCGGACAAGCGTCCAGGTGAGAACAGGTAACAGTTGCAGGGTTGGAGTGAGTGACAACATGGATTGATGAGGATAGAAACATGACAGTAAGCACCTAAAAAAAGCAGATTGATGGTGATGTTCAGAGATTTTAATATTAAAATAAAAATTAAAAAAAAACTTTGGAACTGTCCCACTTTGACTAACTATTAGCTCATCTATCAGGTTCAAACTAATCTCTATTTCTCCAAACTGATGTTGATCATCAAGGTAGAAATGTAAAGTATTTGCCAGTACAGTTTGGTGTGCGGTATTGAGACAAACATTTTATCCTCTCACGTTTCATCACGTACTGCGTTTAGTGTTCGGTACGTTTTTACCAATGGGGTGCACATATTTCTGCATGTTACCTTTTTTAATTAACAGCTTGTTAATCAAACATAAAGGGCAGAGCTTTTTCGACAGGGGGGGGTCTAACTGAACCCTTTCATGTATTAATAATTAAATCTTATGCCAATATTTTTCTTCTTAAGTGTTAACTGGCTCATAGAATGTTTTTTATTTATGAAACATGTATTTGATAAACAAATATAGATTATTATCATCATGACCTTTACTTAGTGATAATATGAGAATAGAAACACACTACCAGTGGGTGGCAGTCTGTGAGGGACACGTTAGAGTCCAGTGTGGCTACTGAGCAAATAAACAAAAAATACCCAAACATGTAGAAAAAGAGCTTTTGAAGCGCTGTGCACCGCAGTGACCGATATGCATGACGGGTTTAACTTCAGTTTGTCTTTCAGTTCGATACAAATATAACAATCAGTTTTTAGAAACTAAAAAATAACAGTGGGTTAATTCAACATTAAACAGTCGTTCCCCTCCCTTAGCCTGTATTTTTACTTAAAGGCCGTGATCTTTAGAAACATCATTATCAGCGCAGAGTCGTCAGCGTCTGACAACCTAATGATAGCGTTATTATATTCATGATAATCAGACTATCTGTGTCGTTGTCACGGTCTTATTTCAAAAGGCCATTACCTCCCTCCTTATCACTTAAGAACAAATTATACCTTGTCATCTTCTCACGCAGTCTCACACCTGCACACGCATACATGTCATTAGCCTCATATACCCTCCTAAGTCATTACACATGCTCTAATCTCATAACGCCGGTCTGCAGTGTACTTGTAGACGGACTCCAGCAGAAGCTCTTTGAAGAACAGAGTGAGGAAGGAGGGCGATGTGAGTGTGACCATTAGAAAAGTAAAAGAGAGGCACTGCTCTTTCTCTATTATAGGAACACAGTATAACAGGGCCAGCCAGACGACAGAGCATGAAAGGACTGATTTATCCACGGGGGAGAGACTGTGTCTGTGTGTGTGTGTCAGGAAGAGGCAAATAAAAGGAGCTGGTTGTGTATATGTGTCTTTCTTTCCTCTATAACTCAGGATGGTACAAAATTAAATTAAAGACATGCATTTGTGTGTTTTTGTTTGTGCTCTCTTCTTCCCTTTCCTCAGGCCAAGGTTCACATCTGTCTGGGTCTTCTGCAGCTTGGAAAGCCAGTTTTTGCCGTACATGTGTTTGGCAGGAGCGTTCAGTTGGCCGAGCAGCAGAACCAGAATGGATGTATTGTTCTCAGAACCAAATAACACAACCTGTAACACAAAATGCTTGAAGGGTTCACTGTTTTCTCATATAGCATCACAAATTTGGATGTAAATCCAGCTCCCAAGTCGAGACATTTCTTTGTCTTTTGGACAGATTGTGGTCAAATACAGAGTTTTTTCAATATTTTTTATACAAAAACTATTTCATATCCTCATCAAAGTCAAATCAATGCAGAAAAAAAGGTTTGATTTATGTGAAAAGTTTTGTTAGTAATCTAAATAAAGACACAAATGAAAACTTGTTTAGGTTTACACAGCTGGGACAAACTGTTTGTACAGAATGATGCACATAACTGTGTATTTTTAACGATTTCTTGTAAATTACATCAGCACTATTTCATCTTAACTGTCCTTCCTGAGAGCACCATTATATAACAAAAAAAAACAGAGACCCGGGACACTCAGTCACTTCAACTAGGACTTGCTTATTTCTGTGAGCTGAAATGATGCAATTACACAACTTTGATCACACGCAGAGCTCATCATCAGCATTTTCATTTTAGTCCTAAACAGATCCTGCTGTTTGGAAGGATAGATCAGTTCATAATCAGTGTGCAGCTTGTGCAGCTCTGGTTTATTCCACACACACGTGTTGAAGCCTGAAAGGTGTTAGTTCATATGAAAACATCTACTCTGCCCCTGTTTGAGTTTGTCATGTTTTTCCCTGATTTCATATGCAGCATCTCCCATTCACCTCACCTGTCTTCATCTATGTCAGTTTATCAGTTTCTTGTGCTCCTTGTCAGATTATCTACCGCCTCGATGATCCAGCTGCTCGTCCAAGTTCATGTTCCAAGTTCAGGACCTGTTTCCTGACATTGATTGTTGCCCCGCCCCTGTTGGATCAAAACCTCTATTAAACCAGGTGAAAGACCTGCATTCCACCTGCCTCCACTCCACGTGTCACATGTTTTTTTCTGCTTCTCTGGTTTAATGAATCTGACCTGCAAATTCACTTAATTTCTGGGATCCTCCCAGAATCACCTGCATCTACGAATCAAGACTTACTTCTGTACTCAGACCTGCTTGTGGTCCCCAAGACAAGATGAGATCAGTCTTTCCAGACTGTGGAATGCCCTGCCTCTGTCGCTCTGTGGGGTCGACTCTATAGACTCTTTTAAAAAGGGACTGAAGACATTATTCTTCAAGAAAGCCTTTAGCTGATGGGTTGTTTATGTTTTATTTGTTTTATTTCTATATGTTGTATTTTATTCATCTTTGTGCAGCTCTTTGTGATTTTTATCTCTGAAAGGCACTTTTAGAAATAAACTTTACTTACTTACTTTGTGTTCTCCCTCGACACTTCAGCTGGGTTTATCTGGTTTTTCTCCTCCTGCCTACAGGTGAGTGTAACTAAAAAATAGACACTCCAGTTATAAGAATATTTGGACAGTTTCTAATTGAACTATCCATTTTGCAGAGGTCTGTAGGAGATGTTCCACCTGTCCATAATCCAAACTATTCAATAATAAGTCTTTGAAAATTGATCTTAGTGACTGGTGTAAATTCTTTGTCCCAAAAATATGATTTAAGTCCCTACAAACTTTTATTTATTGGAAAATGTAACTTTTTCCATACGACTATTTGCTCTGATGCATCAAGCTCATTACTAACCAGGTAATCAGCCTAACAGAAGGGTTTTACTAGAGTCTGAGGTTAATCTGGAACTTGAACACACCTTCCTGTCTGACTCTTATAATAAAACATTATGGCTTGTAAGGAAACACTTAAAGGTGGGATATGGAATATGAACAGCATAACGCAGCATAAAGCCTTCAGCCATCTGGGTGCCAGGCTCGTTAACCCCCCCGCGCGCTCCGATGCTGAGGTTGATCAATATTCCTCACCAAACCCACTCTGATCCCCGATCCGAGCAGGACAATAAAATATCATGAGTTCAGCTCACTAATCATGCTCTCCAGCCTGATCACACACTGACTCTGATAAAAGCAGCTCCTACCTGTTTGAAGCTCAGTCATCGATTCAGTCCGTGGCAAAGAGCTCATAGTTGCCCTTCGGCGTTTCTAGAGCAAACCAAAACTTCCTGCAGTCTCTCCTAAGATCCTCTGTCCTCCTGACACACCATCCTGCACGCCTTACACAAGCAGCAAAAAATAAATTAAAAAATCCTCTGTGGCATGTCCTCAAGTCGAACGCGGAGACCTGAGTTGCCCCACTTCAGCAACCTGCTGCAGCTACGTGTTAACTAGCTGCTAATAAAAATGTTTCCATACAGAACCTGCTTCTCACATGTTGGGAAACCCTCTGTGGCAGGGGTGGTGAACTCCAGGCCTCGAGAGCCACAATCCTGCACATGTTCCCCTGCTTCAACACACCTGTTGCAGATGAACAAGTCATTAACAGGCTTCTACAGGACTTGCTGAGAGGTTGCAGATTTGAATCAGGTGTGTTGAAGCAGGGGAACATCTAAAATGTGAAGGATTATGGCTCTCAAGGCCTGGAGTTCACCACCCCTGCTCTATGATAAGCAAATAAGGTATATAATCACCACATGTCTCCGGTGCTTCCAGCTGCTTGACCTGCAGACTCCACAGTACCAGCCTCCCTGTGCCGGACTATTTTCGTATTAAGCAACCCAAAATGGTGTCCGCTGCTCTGCCAGTTATTGGCTGGTAGATGTAAACAAAATGCCAACATTGTGCCCGTCAAAATTAATATTTTATAATATTTTACTTCAAATATAATTTTTAAAGGAAATGCTGTATTTTCATTCTACAACCCTCTAAACACCCCGTGGAGGTATGATTTTGTTAAAAATATTGCTTTTTACGAAAATGTTCCATATCCCACCTTTAATGTTTGTTTCATTATGAAAATGTTTGTTTGAGTCTTAACGGACTAACAGATATTCTGTACTGCTGAGCCCTAGTCTGGTCCTCAAGGTTCAATGTTCTGTTCCCGAATGGGTCATAAAAGGTTTTTTAAGAACTTAATGTGTTGAGGAGATTTTTCAGTCAAACCATCAGATATATCAGTACAGTATAATGATTAATACTGGACCTTGAGGACTGGAGTGGAGAACAACTCTTATATAGTCATTCATTTCTTTTGATATTCAGTCATTCCTGGGGCCTATAGGAGGCCCTGGTTTAAAGAATGGAAGGATGTGTCACATCGTAGGAGGACTTGTTGATGATCTGCTTTAAAATGTGTTGAAACATGTTAGAAAAATAAACTTGAGGCGAGACATTGATATGTTTACTGACAGCTTGTAGCATGACCTCCAACAAAAGATGTTGGAAAAAAATTAAACGTTTTTGTTTCACTGTTCGAGTATAATAAGCTTATTATTTGTTATTACACAGAGTCGATAATGTTTTCAAATAACAGCTATGCTGCACTGATGCTGTTAAACAGTATTGACATCAGAGTTTATGTGTTTTGTGAATGGATGAAAATAATTAGTGTGAGTTCTGAATGATTTTATGGCTGGAAGTAAATTGAATAACTACATGTCAGAATCTACGAGTCTCGATGAGGTTGGGTCAAATCTTAGATACTGTTTAGAGGGAACATTAGCCATCCATCCATAGATCCTATTTATCATTAACTACAGAGCGTAACTTGGACTGTCATGCTTTAATAAGGTTCAGATTTTTAAAATATCATTAAATTAAAGAAGCAATTTCATACAAATTTCAGGACTTTGTTGTTATTTCTTAAGTATTAACTAGTAATATGAAACATTTTATATCTAAAAAACATCAGGAAACACTGATTAACAGACCTTTCAATCTGTCTGCATTAAAATTCGGGTGTTTCCGGCTCCTTCCATCAGGCCTCGAGCAGCAGCTCATTCATATTCATTATTCGAATTTGCTGGACTCTGATTGGCTAACAAACTAGCCTATCAGAGCAAGGTATACTGTTTCCTGCCCCGCTGCGCATGGCAACGGCACACGTAGTCTCTTCCTGTTTGCTACGTCTTATGCTACAGCTTTTAGCCAGCAGCATGCTAGGCGTGGTTTCAACTGCCGAATACTAACGAACAAAGGAGTTGTGACGAAACAGATACAAGCCGTTCGGACTTGGGAGAACTCGGGTTTTATCGCCACCTGCGTAGTTTGAGAGATTAAAACTGAAAGATAAGTTACTGACCTGTTTTCACACCCACTATGAAGGTAAGAACACCTGTGGAGCTAAAATATTCAACAGAAACCTCAGAAAAAACGGTTTTAATGGAAGGGCCACTTTAAATAAATACATTTCATACAGAAGGGTCAGCTCTCATTTTTCTCCAGTTTTTTCCCACAGTGTGAAAACACATACACTAAGTTACCTGCAGACTTAAAACCACTATTAAGTGTGTGTCATTGTTTGTATCATGTGTCTCTGTGTTGGCTGTGTGATGGATTGGCAACCAGTCCGAGGTGAAATCACCCACTAACTGCTGTGAGAGGCTCCGCCCCCAACCAGCAGGTGACCCTGAACAGGATGAATGAGATGAAAATAGATTGAAAATCCTTAGATACACAATCTGCGGTGTAAACTGTGTTTTTCTCTACCGTGCGATCAGTGTTAAGCTACTCTTCAACCCAAAAGCATCCTCTCTGAAATCCAAATAAACCTTCACCCCGCATTGACATTCAAACACACCTGGGAACTTGATTTATCCACTGCTCTCTCCGTTTTATGACAGCTTCCACACACTTTGTTTTGCGGTGGGCTTGACGTGTGTGATTCGGGCTATGTGTGCGCACACTGCCAGCATTTAAATGTGTTGAAGGCCACTGTCATGAGCAAGGAATCGGGTGGGTGGAGATGGGAATTGCTCCCTGTGGCAACTACAGAGCTTTGATCCCGGTATATCTTCCAGTTATCTATCAGTATACAAGTTCTCCAGGGAACAAAGAAAGTAAAAATGCTGGCATTTGCACGTGTACGGGAAAAGAGTGATAGGGAAGCTGGGAGCATCTGATATCAAAGCAGCTGAGCAGACAGATGCAAAATGCGTTTGTTGCAACAAGAACGTGCAGCTTTGCTTTGAAGACGGACACGGGATGAAGCAGGCAGAGTGACAGATAGCAAGAGACAAACAGACGGACGGGCAGATGTGTGTTGGTATTGCAGATCTATGGGGAGAAAACTGGCCAGGTATAGCATCTAATAGCACGCCACTCAGACAGACACAGACAGCTGCCGCATGGTATATTCGGATCAAGCTAGACAGACAGATGCCAATCTCTCAGCAGGAATGATGCTTACGTTCTGCACACACACAAACATACACACACAGAGTTCTCTGCTTGTCCTCGTCCTTTCTCCACCTGTCTGCTCTTTGCTGTCAGAGAGCCAGACAGGTGGTGATGTTTGTTCCCTCAGGCTCTGTCACCCCCATCCCCCACCCCTTCACGCGCACGTCTCCATCCTTCTCCTCTCTTTTCCTTTTTCTGAGTGGCATTTAAGTGCCGCCGCCCTCAAAATAATTCCACGGACACAAAGCAAAGAATGCATCGTGCGGCTGTGTGGGACTGTTTGTGGCGAGAGGCCAGGTGAGAATACGACAAAAGGCTCTGAGCCAGACAGAGTAGCTGACCAATTGTTTGAATGCTAATGACCATAAATGAATGCATTGTTATTTAGCTTTTCTGTTCCTCTGTCGCTCATCCAACTCTTCAGTCCCTCAGCACATTATTTCAGCCTGTGAATAGCTGTTCACAATCAGTAAAAGAAAATATGGATGAGAGAAAAGGATGGGGGAGGATGAGGAGCGGTGTAAAATCTTTAAAAAGACCGACTAGAAATGTTTATCAAAAAGTGTCTGTTAGGTTTTCAGCAGTCCAGAGAGTGATGAAGTGCATTTTTTTCTATATGATGCCAAAAAATTGCATTCAACCATGTAAGATTGTATTTAGTAGAGCTGACATGATGTTGTTAAGCACAAATAATATCCAGTAAAACATACAGTCTGTGAGCCTCGGGGTGAAGACTCACTGAAAACAACATTAAATTCCTTCCTACTAGTTTTCTACGAGGAAACTATCAATCCGCACGGCATCATGGGACTTCAAGCAACATGGGGGATAACCAAAGTGTAAAATATTATGAAAACTAATATAGTGTCTGCCTTATTTCACAGAGAAACTGACAACGTTTATGTGAAGTGCAGCAGCATGTCAGAGCATTTGATCTCTAACAACATTGCGTTCTCTGGGAGCCATCGTTTTTATTTCCTTGGCCACCGAAGCCGCTTGGCGAAGCGTGAAAAACTGTTGAAGGATGTGTAAGTTTCATAGATTATATCTTAATGAGTTGGCCATTCGCAAGATTCTATGTTCAGGCAGAGAAACACTGATGAGCAAAGAGTTGAAGAGATGTCTTCATGTCCAATTCAAGACTTTAAAAGATCTCAAAGACAGCATGTTAGAAGTCTTCCGTAAATGTTTTGCACCGTTTTTCTATAAATGTGAAAAATCAGAGTAAATAAAAGTTTATTTCCATAGCACATTACTCTGAAATAAAACCATTAAAACAATAAAACTAATTGAACAACAATAAACTAATTAAAACAAGAGTAAAAGACGAAAAGTACATGGAATTACATAATTAGGTCTTTTTAAAAGAGTCCACAGATCTCAGGCTCAGGGAATCAGAGTTCCAGACTCTGCAGGGCATCAAATGAAAGTTTAGTAGCAGAAGATCTCTGTATGCTGGTGCTTGTCCATGCAAAGCTCTAAAAACCAAAACCAGGTTCTTAAAGTGGATTAGAGAATTAATTAGGAGCCAGTGTAGCCGTACAAGTAGATGTGAGTTTGGAGGAGTTTTCAGAAGTCTGCAACCAACATGCAATCAACCCTGTGAGGATTTACAAGTGAACAATGAATTGCTACAGACCAGAGATGATAAAAATAAGATGTATCTGAGCTCTGGTGTGAACACGAGGAGTAAAAGCTGAATGAGAAGCTACACTCAGGTTCTTAACAAAAGATTTAGTATGTGCTGGGAGGTGAACCAAGAGTCCCCGATGACATGAGTCACGATGACTCTCATGCAAAGAAAAGTTCTGAAAAACTCTAAAACTTATGATGATGGTCTAAGAGGGATTCAGATGTAAGTCTGAGCAGGCGAGAGAGAGAGAGAGAGAGAGATAAAGGAAATTCAAAAACATCATTATAACAAAACCAAAGGCGCTGCTGAAGCGGGGAACCCAAGAACTAAACATCAAACAAAGTAAAACAGAAAGGCGGAGGACTTCAAGTCTGACTGCCACAAATCAAGAATCAGCACAATATCATTTAGCTATGAGAGAACAAAAACTACTGAGAAGCATTAAAACAAAGAGAGAGGTGAATGGAAGGGTGGAAGCAGGTGAGCTGATGAGAAACAGGAGAGAACATGAATGTGGGAGATCAGGTTTAAAAAGACATGAAGAATCAGAAAATCTGAGATAAAAACATCTTCACGTCATTATATATTAAAATTGTAACTAATTGTAACTTAATTCTTTATTTTAAAATATTTAAAATCAGTTCTTAAGGACAATGTGGTGAACAGTCATGTTTCTTCCAGTGCTGGATGCTTCCTGTGATTTGACCAATGGGAAACATATCAAACATCTGCACACCAACCAATGAGGACGAGGGTCGAGAACACAGAGATGAAGTCGCTGACTATCAGCTGGTTTCGAGTTTGTGTTTTATATGTTTTTATTTATCTCAATGGGACATTCACATCTAATTTAGGCCAGCTGTTCACGACTCTGGATTCTTTTTTTTAAACAGAATTGATTTACCTCAGCTTGGAAAAATTCCACACTTTTCTAACCACATGAAACACCCACACCACCAGGTGAAGAAAATGTCCTCATTAAAAAGAAATGTTCCCTCTGTATCAAAGTACAAAGGGAACATTCTTTGCTTAGCAAAAAAAAAATCTCCCAAAACTTGTGCTTTTCTTTGATACCATTTAGAATTTCCTCACAGTTATTAACCATTTCTGCACAAGATCAAAGTCTAATGGCGACATAATCAGGAGGCAAGACAGATGTAAAAAAAAAAAAAAACAATAAAACATGTTTTTGTTTCTAGGGAATAAAGTAAAGTTGATCATGTGTGAAATAAACTGCTTCGTCATTCTTTTTGAAGCTCTGAGTATCACGTGAAAATGCCAAAAACTTTTATTAAACTGGTTTTTTTCCCCAAAAACGCTGGTCATGGATAGCCTTGCGCTGCAAGACAGATTCTCACGAGATTTGGAGTTTTCCAAACCCACGAAAATCCGTCTTGAACTGCTCCATTGACAACCGTCTATTTCGGTCAAAAAAACATTTGCACCAATCATGTGTTAGCATTGTGCTTTGGGGCGGGTGTTCAGGTATGATTGGCAGCAAGTTTCTAGGCAGACAAAGCAAAACAAACATGGCTGCTGGTGGATGTACGCATAAAAGCGGATATTTAATCTGTTTTAGGACTAGAGACGATTTCTTCATTGAAAAATGAGCAAAGCTAAGAACTTTGCGTTTTCTTAGCGGTAACAATGTGTGTGTTTTTCTCCCGAATGGATTAACAAGAGCTTGATTTACTGGGATTGGCTAAAGACAAATCATCAAAGGCAGACACTTGTTGGCTCGTCCTCCAATCAGATTAAAATATTATATCAGACGTCCCTCCCTTTTATAGACAGTTTCAAACGGAGCGGTTCCAGATATACAGTATGTGTGTCCCCGAATCGAGAAGAGGCGGGGCTACACATACTGTAGATCTGGCAGAGCCAGGTTAGGTCATGGAAGTGAAAAAGCACCATTAAATTTCTGTTTTTAAAAATTTCCAGAGTAGTGTGCATTTTTTCTCCACAGATTCACCAACAGCTTGTACATTTATTACATTTTAAAATAGAAGTATTTTTGCTTCAGCCCTGTTGTTTAATGTTTATTCACATTAATGTAACGTATCAGCAGACCGTTACCTTGTAATCATGCAGCGAACTAGTTTGCAGTCCAGAATTGACTCCTCTAAAAGGTCAGACCTATTTATTTAAACCAAAAAATAATGAGACAAAACATAGTTCTCTAATGTTTCGGGTAAACTAACATAAAACGTGATCTGATCAATAAACAAGCATTTGATGTGATTTATGCTGCCTTGCAACTCATATTTCCAAGCCCTGAGCGTGGAGTACAAAGCCCATTTAGAGGAAGTGTAGGAATGCTTGCTCAGAATTATTTTCCACGCAGGCAAAAAGAACTCGGATAACCTCTTTCCTGTCTAAAATGAAAAGAAGACTAAAATGCAATTTCAGGTCTTTTTTTGTTGTTGTTGTTCTTTCACACCCTCAGACAACACAGAAGTAAGTTTCTCTTGTAACAATATCCAGTGAAGTCTTGCCGTAGATGGTGATGACAAAAATACACAAATGAATATGTGAGTATCAGGAACTGCAACGGAAGGTGTGGGATGAAAAATGTTCCCCATATTTTTCCACGAGTAGGCATATTAATTCATATAATGAAATTGGGAGAGTTTGCCACTCTGTCATTATAATGCCTTGCTATTATTGCCTATAAGCTTCAACTGTAACATACACACACTCTTCTATCTGAAAGGGACTTGTAGAAAGTCAACAGGGGCATAATTAAACATATATTAATACTACATTGATACTGAAGCGAGGTAGCGATTGTCTTCTCAGCTAATATGTTCCACAGATACTAACATGATAAGTATTTTACTGGAGTCAGCGAGTATATTAAACCACAGCGAGGCTGCTGTGGAGCTAATAGGCTCGTACACCCAGATGCTAGCTGCCTACAAGCTGCTAAATAACCAACAAACTCATCGTAGCAACAGGAAATTTAACAATCATTAGCAACAGCAGTACAGACAGAGAATAAAATCATGGGGACAAAACATTTCTATATGAGGAATTAGAACTGTGTCTTAGTAGTTGTCCAGAGAATATTGATTGAGAGGAAAGTTAAAGAGCATATTTAACTACTTTATTAATGATCCAAAAAAGGAAATTAATGAATTAAATAATTCGTGGGATTTGAATCTATTCGTTTTTGTGCAACCTGGGCTGAAATACAAGGAAAACATTAAAGCAGTATTTAGGAACTTTCAGTTTAGGTTTATTTTGGCGGCGCCACTGGACAAAAGCGGTATTATTTTACGTGAACGAAGCCTGCATTTCCCATGAGCACCAGCGCGTAGCGTCGTAAAATCCAGATACCCCGTCCGCCAGCAGTTGGATTGAACTACATTACATTTCGGTTTCCAGTGGCTGAGTGAATGAACTGTCAACCTGGTGGCCAGTTATTACTTCCATGCAAATTTCCGAAAGCTGGCATTAGCATTTTGATTTGAGAATAGAAAGATACTTACTAGTCCAGCAGGAACAGAGCCACGGCAGCATCAGTCGGAAATCCCTCCTTGACTCTGAGTTCACGCCAGCGAGTGAAAGCCGGGCCTATGTTGATTCTTGACTGTCCTTTTATCCAGTTACTCTCCCTTTTTCTTTTTTTTTTGTCTCCTCAGACAAAACTTTTCGTTTTTTCGGGGCTTCTGCCATGTTAGCTGCAGTTGCGCGTAACAGGTCGCATCGAGTTCCGTGTTTATGACGAATGGGGAAAGGGGAAGTGACGTATGCCGAAAAGCAGCCTATCCATTCGTAGTTTTTTGTGTGGCAGGGTTCCCACCATCCTCCTCAAAGTTGTTTAGTGCCAGTGAAAGCGATACACACCCCCTCAAGCCATGACAGAGGTGTTATTCAACTTGTTGTAAGTCACCATATAATCACAGAAGTTATGAAACTATTTCATGAAGGTTGAAAAGTTACTTAGTGTTGGTTTAACTTTAAAGGAGAACGCCCGTTTTTTGCAATTGGGGCCTTATTTATTCTGTGAGATGTGTTTTACTCGTCATCAGTGGTACTTTTTTGCGATTCGGATTCGTCTCGGAGATTTTTGATTCACACGGCAAACACCTAAACGCCAATAAACGAGAGTCGGTTGGGCCTGCGTTTGCCAACCCTAAATCAGTTTAAAATCAGTTCAAATCCGTTATTTTTTTAATCTGGCCATTTAGATACTCTATTGTTTATTCCGTTCCAGTGCCATCTTGAATCCTGCGCTCATAGAAATGATATTTTTTACAGTGACGGGAGAGTGATGTCATCTCTCCGTGCCCACTCACGTATTACCTGTAAGGAAGTTGTTTGAAACTGCTACTCCTTAGCTATTCGTAGCAACACACAAATCGGAACTCTTGTTTTCAGTGTAGAAAAAATGGGTCGATTTTGCGCATATCCTGGGTGCAACAGCAAAATGAGGAATGAGATTAAAAAAATAACGGATTTGAACTGATTTTAAACCGATTTAGGGTCGGCGAACGCAGGCCCAACTGACTCTCGTTTATTGGCGTTTAGGTGTTTGCCGTGTGAATCAAAAATCTCCGAGACGAATCCGAATCGCAAAAAAGTACCACTGATGACGAGTAAAACACATCTCACAGAATAAATAAGGCCCCAATTGCAAAAAACGGGCATTCTCCTTTAAGGCCTCTGTGAAGACACTGATTCAGTAAAAGCTGTTAAATCTTTGAGGCAAGTTTATATTTTTGGGGGTTTTGTTCAGTAAGACTTGTCATTGTGAACGCATTCTAAGTATTTTCATTGTAACGTCACATTGAAATGACAGTATAACTGTGTGAGCAACAATCACAGGATACCAAGATGTGCAATGGCATGATGGGAAGTTTTATTTAAGCACTAAAGTATATGTGCTCAGGTCTTTGTATTTTAAAAGAAATCACACTTTCTTTCAGTCTAAACTTTCTGACTGCTTCACTAGTAGCTGATTTTTAGTGCATGATTTTCACCGACTTTGACACATTTTGACGTTTTCTTTTTACATACAGCAACATCTAACATCCTAAGAAGAAATGTTGAATTGAACTTTTCCTGACATGAGCTCAGCAGTGCAGCAGATTGCTCCTCTTCCTCTGTTTCTTCTCCTGAGATGCAGATGCCTCGGTTCCCATGGGAAATATTTTACACTTTCTGCATGTTGCAAATAATGCAGGTCTTTAAGATTCAGACACTTTTTGTGCTGGCTGTAATTTACATAAATATGAGTGAAATTTTTCTTTAAAGGCCTGTATAAAGCCTCATTTACATGTGCGCAAATTGCACCAGCACATAGAGACGCCGTGTGGCTGGAAGTGCAGAATGAGGTGAGAAGAAGTGAAGCTGAGGTGCAAAACAATCATTTCCTCCCACACAAAAAAAAACATAACTTGGTGAATTTGGACCTGAGTCAGTTCTGCTGTCTCACAGAGAGAGAAGTTTTACATCTTTGTTCACAGTGTTCCCATCAGTATCTGTAAACCCTGTGAATTATCATGTCAGGAATTTCAGAGACCGAGAACAGGCTTGTGGACTTTCTCTCCACTGTTAAATATCTGCTAAAGGCTTCCACTGGCATCTGCTCACAGCTGCCGGGTTCTTTCTGAGCCCACCTGTCCTGCATCTTCCAGCAGCTTCGGGGCCAGAGCCTGTGCAGCACACGAGCCAGCTACAAGGCAGCTTCTAACCCCTCGCTCTCTCTGAGCTCAGAACCAGTTTCTGTAGTGAGAAAAATTCCAGGCCTGCAGGAAACCTGTGCTACACAAACAACAGCTGATGGTTTCTCACAAACGAGCCTGAGCCTGAGGGGATCTGGCTCCACATTTTCTTCTGTGAAAGAACAAGGATGGGGAGTTTAAACCTTGTCACTTTAAGGTACAACATACAATATCAAATTTTAAGACAATCCAGGCTGTGAGCACACAAAGAAGAACTTCAACTTCCAGTAATGTTTTATATGGGCAAATTATTTAACTATTTGTAGGTTTAGCTAGAAAATTTGTTCATAAGATTTATGTGAAAATACGGTAACCAAGCTCATTAAAACAATCAAAAGACTAATAATTTATACTTCATAAGTTGGCAAAAACAGACTGATGGAAGTTGGCAGGTGAAGAAAACACAAAGGAAAAACTCACTTTAAAGAAGAATGACTTTACAAAATTGTCATGACGGTAAAATTGAAAATAAAAACATAATCCTTGATGTTTCCTGGTGATAACGAGCTGTATATGATCTGATTACAATAAAAATCTGTCCATATATAATGAAATGTTTGTTATTTATTAGCATTAATTGGATCAAGTTTATATATAGCTATTGCAGCTGTTGATAGAGGAGACATGTCTGCTGAACTCTGGAAAACAGTGTGTTGTCAGAACCCTGTTGATGTAAATTGACTATTTCTGGGGGCTGAGAATCCTCCTGAGCCTCTGGGGGAAACATCAAGGTCTTGTTTCTCTTTGTCGAGATCTCCTAAAAGCTAGATTTATCTCTATGCTTGACAGTTTTTGCAACTAAAAGAAGATGTAAAAGTTTCTTCAAGAGAAGTTTGAACTTTTAATTCTCTTTACACTTAAACATGTAGCGATTAAAGACCCACTTCAATGCTCTTGTGGAATTTTTCTGATGCTAGAGGACATGTCTTAAGAAAATTAAGCTCAAAATTGCATTTCTGAGTTTTTCTGCATTCAAATAACTGTAAATCAGTAGCAGACGGAAAAGTGTGGTCTAAAAAAGTGCATTTGTGACATAGAAAATGTACTGGGCGGGCCACAAGCTCCTGCTCCGCTAGCTTACAGCTAGCAATAGCACTAGCATAAACAGAGATGATAGAGGACATATCTTAGGAAAATCAAACTCAAAATTGCATTTCTGAGTTTTTCTGAATTTAAATCGCTGTGAATCAGTAGCAGATGGAAAAGTGTGGTCTAAAAAAGTGCATTTGTGACGTAGAAAATGTATTGGGCGGGCCACAAGCTCCTGCTCTGCTAGCTTACAGCTAGCTTGAGCACTAGTATAAACAGACAGCTCTCAGCAACAAGAAGGGGCAAGGGATCCTCCACACCAACGGTTCTACACACAGAGCAGAGGCGAATTGCTAATGAGCTACTGCCGCTATGCAGAAACTACTTCCTAAAAAAATGGCACAGGTTTTGGAATTTTGAGTAAAAATGCTATAATCCTAATTTAAAGAGAACGTTTTAAAATACCTCACAAGATAATTGAAGTGGGTCTTTAATATTTCTGTCCAAGATCAAGATCCAGAAATTCCAAGACACATGTTGAAATGGCGTGACCTCAGCTGCCCTTTTAGGAGCTCATATTTGAGCGCATTTGATAATCCATGGTGCGAAATCCTTTGAGAGACCAGCGACAAAACCACACAATAACACAACCAGGAAAAATGTACATCTTTAGAAAGCTCCTTACTGTACAATAAATAAATAAAGAGCTGTTCAGACTTTCAAACTGAATTTGGTAGTATCGTCTCGCTGTACATTCTTAATGTGTGAACTATCTGGAAACGCATCACCATGTGTGAAAATGTGTGATCTGAATACAAATGTGAAATATTTCATCTTCAAAAGTACTGGCTCAATGTCAAGTCATGAGCTGAAAGAAGTTTTTTTTTTTTTAACTCTGCGTTCCTCAATCAAAGATGGATCATTGTGTCCTTGGTACATCTGAGAATAACAAGAAGAAGAAGAAGTGCTCACACCTGCATGAATATCATAAGGTTAATAATATAAGGGAGGAGAAACAAATCACCAATAAATTTGCACAATCACTCGGGACAAGTGCGAGCAACAAACAGAACAAGTGAGTGATAATCGCAGTAATGAGGATAATCATCCACCATCCGAGAGAGAAAAATAAGTTTGAACAAATTATATGCTGCTTAATTTCTTTCCTTCTCAGCAACACAGAGAGAACTTGGTTGTTTGAGGCTGTGCAGCAAATAACAATGATAAACTGTTCATACAGTCATTTCTACATCATAATCATAGCACTAGGGATTTTCATACAGTAGAAGTGGAATACAAAGCTCGGTGTGGATTTTTTATGTTGCTCCTACATGTTAAGTAATTTCCCATCGTGTTCACTTTCTTTCATTTCGGGCTCAGTTTTGTTTTCTGCACTGCTTCAGCTGATAGAATATAATTTACAGGTGAAGCCAGGCTTTCTGTCATCCACAGTAAATTTGACTCTTTTCTTTCACATCAAGGCTTTTGGAAGCTGATGATTCCTTTGATCTTTTTCAGCCTGACTTGTAATGTTCTGGTATTCCATCATACATCTTTATTTCTTTCCTCTCACCCATCTTTTCCTGTTTGTTTCTCTTTCTGTCTCACCAAACTATTTGCTTCTCATCAGATTTTTTTTCAGGTGTGTTTCTTATATTTTCTTTGTCTTTTTTATCTCCCTCTCTTATCTCTTGGCTTGCTGTGCAGATTCTGTAAACTGCAACATACAGTCAACATATTAGTTTTCTATAGTAAACACCAAAAATATGCATTTTTTTCCCAAATGTAAGAAGAAGTTGTAAAATAAGTTTCCATATATAAACAAGAATAGAATGAAATACGTTCAGTGAAAAGGTGTTTGCTCCATTTGTGACTTCTTATTTCTTGTATGTTTATCACATGTGAATGTTTCAGATCATCAATTTAAATGTTAGACACAGACAAGTAAACACAAAAGGCAGTTTTTAAATAATGTTGTTTATTAATGAGGGGAACAAATCTACATGCTCTGAATTATAAACACACAGGTAGAAGTCAAGGTCCAACGCAGGCTGATTTCCAGGTCCTTTGGAGCAGACGGTTGCTTGGCAGAAACGGGTCTGTAACAACATGTGAAGCACATCTGGAATCCAATGCACCTCGCAGAAGTTGCCACATGAAACAGAATTTGGCACTTTGACGAGTGAAACACAATCAGGCTGCTGAAGGTGATGCCTTCAAGTGTAGCTCCCAACATCTAGACTCTAAAAGTCACACCTGCATTTAATTGACCCACAGCTGTTGAAACTGGCCCTCAGGATCTGTCAGATCAGATTGGGTCAAAGTTGACATTCAAGTGAATCTCACACTGGACTGCAGAAAGATTGGAGTACCTGACCACCCATGAGGGGACATCAACACAGACACGTAATATAAGGACACTGTCTTGTTGAAGGATTGTACAAAGATGAAGAGGAAGACACGGGAATGCAGGATGTCTCTCTAAGGATTTTTAAAGAGGCCCTTCACACAGATTTCATGACTTTGTGGTTATTTCTTAAGTATTAACCTGTAATATGAAACATTTTATATCTAAAAAAAAAATTAGGAAACACTGATTAACAGACCTTTCAATCTATCTTCGTCAAAATTCAGCTGGTTTCATCAGGCTTCGAGCTGCAACTCATTGATATTCATTATTCGAATTTTGGACTCAGATTGACTAACAAACTAGCCTATGAGAGCAAGGCATACTGTTTACTTCCCCACTCCGCATGGCAACAGCAGACGTAGTCTCCTCCTGTTTGCTACGTTTTGTGCTACAGCTTTTAGCCAGCAGCATGCTAGGCGTGGTTTCAACTGCGGGAGCTGCCGAATACTAACAAACAAAGGAGTTGTTAGGAAACAGATACAGGCCGTTCGAACTTGGGAGAACTTGGGTGTTATCGCCACCTGCGTAGTTTGAGAGATTAAAACTGAAAGAGAAGTTGTTGACCTGTTTTCACACCCAGTATGAAGGTAAGAAAATCTGTGGAGCTAAAATATTCAACAGAAACCTCAGAAAAAACATTTTTAATGGAAGGGCCCCTTTAAACTAACTTTGTAAAAATGAGAGAAGACTAAAATACAAGCACCAGGGTCTTTTATTTGTTGATTAAAATTATAATAATTTAGATGATTTTAAAACAGAGTTGCTGAAATTAGACATTTTTGTCATTGTTTTTCTTCGCTGTTTACATTTTGCTAAACTTTAGCATGTATATGTTGTGTTACCTGCAACAGGTTTTTTTTCTGCAATAGAAGAAATACATTTTGATTGAAAAGTTTTTTTTTTAACATCCCCCAGTGTCTTCACTGCAGATATGAAACAGGGAACATATCTGTCAAACAGACACGACTTGTTACCGTCACAGTCACGAACCATATTTCATGATTCACATCCAGTTCCAGTGAAACTTTCTACAAAGCAGAACAATACTGAAGTCACAGTATTTAGTGCTTCTGGCAGTTTCCTGAGCAGCTTCATGCGCTGATAGCCTGGAATACGTTTCTCATATGGAGTATTTAAGAAAGTTTGCAGCCATGTTGAACATTCTGTGATTCAGATTCAGAACATCAGCATGTTGCGTTGGGAAGATCACGAAGGACGAGTCAACTTACGCAGTTTTTCTTTAAATCTTTAGTGGTGTTTCCTGTTTTCACCAAGCCCGATAGACATTTTGTTTACAACTACTCAAACATGCTTGTAACAGCTTGTTGATGTTTTTAAGGTATTTTTATGCAGTAAAACATAATTTCTTATCTTATTTAGGAGATGCAGGTTTCCAATAAATCCTCGAGTTTTTTCTACCTGCTTGTTCCTGTTCAGGGTGATCGGATCACTTGGTGGAAGGCCAGTTTCTCAGTCCTTCTGCCTTTTTCACATTTCCCAATTTTTACACTGGAAATTGATGAACTATGTAGCTGACAGCTATCAGTTTGCCTGCTGTCACAAAGTGGATTGCTGCCATTTTAGAACTGCTCTAATGTGTAAAATATTATAGGTCGTTTTATTAAGGTCGTTCACCTTTACATCCCTGTTCATTTTGTATTTCACGTATTCAGATGGGTTATTATTGATTAAAGTGCTTGTCATTTCAGTTAGCTTTAATCCTTTAGCTTGTGGATCTTTCCTTCATGAATCAGGTTTTGTTATTTGTCCATCATGTTGTCCCTCTGCTGTTCATCATCATCATCATCCATCACTCTCACCTGTGTTTTGTTTTCCCCAGTTTAGGTTCTGTGCCAACCCTCTCAGGTTCGTACATTTGCATCAGATTATGTTTATGTACCAAATCAAATCTAGTAAAGTTATGTAAGTTTGTTATGTTTTTTAAGAACTCAATAGGGGGTTTTCACCGCATGTCATCGTCGTGCCTTTTACAAAGTGTCAAACAGGTGGAGGGGGATGGCTGACTGGTTCATGGACTGGTGGAGAGGTGACGTGTCCCCTTCGTGAAGCAGCACTTGTTTGCTAACCTCAGTAGTTCCAGGATCCTTGCTGGGTCCATGTGTGGTCAGGTGGTACTGCAGGCGTGGGAGTGGCATAGTGGACCTGAAACTTAATTTTAATAGGGGGTTTTCATGGCGCGTCATCAAACCGGAAGTCACCATGTTGGAGATATTTGGAGGTAAACACTGCGATGGATAAATGTCTGAAACCACAGAAAAGCGCCCCAAAATGCGTTATAGATGCAAAAACATTAAGGGAAGGATTTGGCAGCAGGAAAGTGTGCGATATTTGGAAAAGTTAAGGTTTTTTAGCAGTGCAGATCCATACGAGTTGGATCCTTCTCTTGGAGAACTGCTTTTCCTTTAATAAATCTGTGTTCTGATGATCGTGTTATGCAGTTTGTTTACTTCAACAATAACAATAATTGAACTTGTACATCTTGTACAGCCAAAAACACAGTAATAATTCACAATTTCCATGCGGACTCAAGATATAAAAGGCATACCAGATGAAAATTTGCAACGCATGTTTGCGTACTTAACATTGGTTTGCCTGAGCCGCGGTTCCGCCGCTGATCAGGCTGTCGATCCGTTGTGGTTGTAATCCCCCCCCTTCCGCTGCTCTTACAATGCCAACAAAGAAGTAACAGTCTTTGTTCAGTTATTGTTATTGTTGAAGAAAACATACATGATCATCAGAACACAGATTTATTAAAGGAAAAGCAGTTATCCAAGACAAAGGAGTCAGCTCGTATGGATCTGCATCGCTAATAAACCTTAACTTTTCCAAATATCACGCCCTTTCATGCGGACAAAGTCCTTCCCTTAATGCTTTTGCTTCTATAACGCATTTTGAGGAGCGTTTCTGTGGTTTCAGACATTTATCCATCACAGTGTTTACCTCCAAATATCTCCAACATGGTGACTTCCGGTTTGATGACGTGCCATGAAAACCCCCTATTAAAATTAAGTTTCAGGTCCACTATGCCACTCCCACGCCTGCAGTACCACCTGACCACACATGGATCCAGCAAGGATCCTGGAACTACTGAGGTTAGCAAACAACTGCTGCTTCACGAAGGGGACACGTCACCTCTCCACCAGTCCATGAACCAGTCAGCCATCCCCCTCCACCTGTTTGACACTTTGTAAAAGGCAATTTAACAAAATGTTAACCATCTGGGCCATATAAGTATTGTAGTATTTTTTTATTTGAGTTGATCATGGAAAGTCCAGATAACAAAATGTCAGCTGATTTTACCTAAATCTTAAATCAGAAAGGGCAACCAGCAGCTCCGTTCAGAACAGTCTGCGGATGAAACATGATTTTTTTTCCTGCAAACAACAGAATTCAATATTAAAACTGTGTAAAATGAAACTGATGGTGGTGGAAAAGGTTTTTAAGACAGTGCTTTGATGAACTAATGTAACATTTGAAAGTAGAGAAAGTGTTGGTTCATTCTTACTGTCAGCTATGTTAAAGATCTGGCTGTAGCAGAAATCAGTTTATGTAACCTGCTTTTATTTCTGGTGTCTGTGAAAAAAAAGTATTTTTGAAGTCTTCATGGAAAAGCCTGGTTCCTTTCATCTAATACCTTTTAAGAAAAGTAAAGATTGTTACAATTTTTAAAAAATCACTTCATATGTATTTACTTCTAAAGATATTCTAAATTAAGAAATGCCAATAATTTACTCACTGCAGGAAATGAGACAACTGTTAATGTGAGAGGAATAGACACTCATTACCAAAGTTAATAAGCTCACCATGCAGTCATATGTTCTTGTCTGTTCCACCTGATTGTGCTTTGATACTGCATAAATATTCTGTCATGGCTCTCCTGGGTGTAACTCGCATGTTTATTTCTGGGAATAATAAACACAGAGCAGCTTTGAAACAAACGTCCACAGGATGGTTAAAATACTCATTATAACCCACACTGCTTACCAAACAACCTCCTACAAAAACCCTGTTAAAGCAGTACTGAATAACTTTTAAAACTTTAAGCTACAATTTTGAAACTTGTCTAAGTGGATACTCACCGAAAAACACGTTCAGCTTCATATTAGACACTCTCGACTCTCCGATGACTTTACAATAGACTAAATAACCTCAATAATTCGGGTCTCAGTCGGAAGTGGTGTTCTGATGATTTATGCTGCCCTGAAGAAAAATGCTGCCATAGTATGAAATGACACCTTATTTCATAATGAAATGTAATTCAAAGTTTATACAGTATTCTTGTTTATGGCGAGTGTGTCCTGTTAATTATTTAAAGAGGCCCTTCCATTAAAAACATTTTTTCTGAGTTTTCTGTTATATATTTTAGCTCCACAGGTGTTCTTACCTTCATAGTGGGTGTGAAAACAGGTCAACAACTTCTCTTTCAGTTTTAATCTCTCAAACTACGCAGGTGGTGAAAAACCCGAGTTCTCCCAAGTCCGAACAGCCTGTATCTGTTTCATCACAACTCCTTTGTTCATTAGTATTCATCAGCTCCCGCAGTTGAAACCCCGCCTAACAAGCTGCTGGCTAAAAGCTGTAGCATAACATAGCAAACAGGAAGACACAACGTCTGACGTTGCCATGCACAGCTGGGCAGGAAACAGTATACCTTGCTCTCATAGGCTAGTTTGTTAGCCAATCAGAGTCCAGTAAATTCAAATAATGAATATGAACGAGCTGCTGCTCGAGGCCTGACGGAATGAGCCAAATTTTGACGCAGACAGATTGAAAGGTCTGTTAATCAGTGTTTCCTGACGTTTTTTAGATATAAAATGTTTCATATTACAGGTTAATACTTAAGAAATAATCACAAAGTCCTGAGATTTGTATGAAATGGCCTCTTTAAGTGTATTTTTATGATCCTTTCCTGATATTTTCTATATAATAGCCATCTGAGTCCTTGGCGGCCATTGTTGGGTCCTTCTCCTCTGGGTGTGGCCAAACATTTGCCTGTTGCTCTGACAATGTAAAGAAAGTAAAAATAACATCATATTTAGTGTTTCTGTCCTGGGAGAATTTACTTGATAAGTAAAATGTATTTATGGAAAAATACAGAAACAAAAATAATAATATTTATTGAAGTCAAGACTGTGGAACGGCACATGTGCGTAGCACATCTCAACAGGTAGCATATTTCTGCATAACACCGGTTTGAGCAACAGCTGTCTGAGAGACGGCTGCAGAAAAGCAGAAAAGCTTTTCAGTACTGCTTTAACTCTACATACATACAGTATAGTTATTATAATACCAGATTACATTGTAGTTTTATTCACATCATGTTAGAGGCTTGATCTGCAGCCAGTCTGGTGAAGAAAACTAAATAATACATTAGTAAAGAACTCTCAGGCTGTGATGTTGGTGAGTTGTTCTGGCTAACAGCACGTTGGTGCAGAGAACATGCTGCCAGATGCAGCAGTGGTTCTTTGATGTGGTTTTAACGACACTAACCTGAAACTGTTTTACTAAAACCATACTAGAAAGTATTATTTCAAGTGTTCTAACAGGTAATCAGTGGTAAAACAGGCGAATAAGTTTGTGTTTGCTATTAGCACAGAAGAATGACTGATGATAAGAAGCTGTAGAGCAAATCCTGAACATCAGAAAGTGACAGTAAACGTGTACAAACACAGAATCAAAGGGTTCGTCACCAAGCTTCAGTATTTGAGTTGTATGAGAATGTGTAAAGGAACTCATCCTTGTGATGGTGTGTCTGCATATATATGTGTTTCTGTTCGTTTGGTGTTCCTTCTAGTCTGTCTTGGGTCATGTGGGGTTTGTGAGGGATATTTAAGAGGGAGTTTACTTAATGTTCACAAGGATTCTCGTTTCCTCTCTTGATCCACAAGGTCTCAACGATGTGTCGCTTCATCCTCAAAAAATTGCATTCAGGCTCTCTTAAAACAGCTTTGTGTGTTATTGTGTGTGTCAGGAACTGATTGTAGTGTCAGTGAATCTTTGGGCGAGATGGAGACCAAACTGTGAATGAAATTAGGGAGAAAAAACTAAGACATGATTAAGATACTTTGTGACTAAACTCAGGGCCGGTTCTGGGCATAGGCAGATTAGGCAATTGCCAAGGGCGCCCTCTGCTTGAATTCTCCTTTTTTTTTTTTTTTGGAACAAACTGTTGGACACATCATTAATCTCATGTAAAGAGCAAAATAAGTAATAATTAAATATCTATCTATATCTATCATCTCTACTGTTCATTTTAGTATAAATAAATATTTTTTGCAATGTAATCCAGTTATTGAGTTACGTTGTTTCTGTTCTGGGCAGTAGGGGGCGCCAAAATCCTTTTTCACCTAGGGCACCATGCAGCTCACTAAACTGCAACAAGGAAATCAATGTTACATGTTTACGCCACATGCCTCATGTGGTCAGCCGTGTATACACTAATTCAGACTGATAATTTGTACATTGTCTCTCACATATGCAAAAGGAAGAAAACCGCACCTGGACGGGTTTTCAGATAATATATGTGTTAGTACTTGTTTTTTTATTCACTCTTCAGGACTTTTTCACTAATAATAACCTTCATTCAGGTCACCACAGAGCTTCAGTCAATACACCTAAAAACCACCAACCAGGCCAGAAATCTGGGTGTAGTGATGGACTCAGACCTAAACTTTGAAAAACACATTAAGGCAATCTCTAAATCAGCCTATTATCACCTGAAGAACATCTCTAGGATAAAAGATTTAATGTCCCAACAAAACCTGGAAAAACTAGTCCATGCATTCATCTTCAGTCGGCTTGATTATTGTAACAGCATCTTTACTGGTCTTCCTAAAAAATCAGTTAAACAGTTGCAGCTCATTCAGAACTCTGCTGCTAGAGTTCTCACTAAAACCAGAAAAGTGGACCACATCAGTCCAGTTCTGAGGTCTTTACACTGGCTGCCTGTCCGTCAGAGGATAGACTTTAAAGTTCTGTTGCTGGTCTATAAAGCTCTGAATGGTTTAGGACCAAAATACATCAGTGACCTCCTGACCCAGTATGAACCTACAAGACTCCTCAGGTCTTCTGGATCTGGTCTTTTATCAGTTCCCAGAGTCAGAACCAGACATGGAGAAGCTGCTTTCAGCTTCTATGCTCCACATTTCTGGAACAAACTCCCAGAAAGCCTCAGATCAGCTGAAACACTCAGTTTATTTAAATCAAGGTTAAAGACCCACCTGTTCTCCGCTGCATTTACATAAAGTTTTATTAGAAAGTCCAAATCCACACGGTTGCTTTTAAGCTGTCCTTTGTTCTAATTCTGTTTATTTAAATCATGTTTTCATTCTTTTACTTATGCTTTTGTTTCATGTAAAGCACTTTGAATTGTCCTGTACATGAATTGTTCTATACAAATAAACTTGCCTTGCCTTGCCTTCATTCTATCGGTATGTGACCAAAAACGCAGTCCAAATGCAGTAGATTAAATTTGGTTCAAGATATGTTCATAATGGTCAAAGTTAGGCTTTTCTAATGGATGGAAGTCAATACGAGGATTGGACTCTGAACGTGTGTGTTTCCTTAAAGGGAATCTCTGTCACATGATCATGCTTTGGGCTCAGGTCAAAAGCGAGTCTGTTTTGTAAACAGTTTAATGTGAACATCAGGCACAAAGTTGTTTTTTTCCAAAGAGTGATAAAAATGTTCTTTTAATTATTGTAAAGAAACATTGTGTCATGTGAAATTACAACAGGGTGGTGTGTGTGTGTGTGTGTGTGTGTGTGTGTGTGTGTGTGTGTGGGTTTGTATTTCTGACCTCCTGGGGACCCGTTTCCTGACTTTTACTATCTTTCTGGGGTCCGAGGGTTCTTGTGGGGACCGAAGCCTGGTCCCCATGAGGGGGAATCCCCTTTTTAGGGTTAGGGGTTAGGTTTATAGGTATGGTGTGAATAGAGTTTTAGTTAGTCTTAGGGTTAGTTATAGATCAGTAATGGTTAAGGTTAGTAAAAGGGTTTGGGTTAGGTATAAATCTAGTTACTAAAATCAATGGAAGTCAATGGACGGTCCCCATAAGGATACCAAAACACACTTGTGGGTGTGCACATGTGGGTGTGTGTGCGTGTGTGGGTGTTTTCCACATTGTGACTTAGTAACTCAGCTGGACTGTTTGTCGACACCTGAGCTACTCAGCAGCCGCACTGCACACATAAAACATCCACACACACACACACACACACACACACACACACACTGGCACTTCATTCACACACTAATATGTAAATACATTTACATAGCCGACCCCTCCAACACACACACACACACTGTCTCTCCAGTGCTCCCTCTTCTTTTCATCTCCCTTGCTTTTGCTCCATCTACCAGATGGTTGACCCATCTGCTCCTTCTCTCGTTCCCTTACTCTCCACCTCCGTTGCCCCCACTCCTCCCTCCCAGTGCTCCAAGCTTCATGTGGTGGAGATCCAAGTTTGGTACACTCAGGACCCTCGGTTCCCACCGACGCAATGCGCTCACATGGGTGACTAGCTCCCTCTTGCAATCATCGCTCATATTTGTGCGCATCTGTTTGGTTGCCTGTTTCTCTTTGTGTGCGTGCCCACATTCTGAAGTCATCTCTGACGATGGTTCTTCTTCAAACTCATGGTTCCTTAAGTGAGTGTGTGCGTGCACATTCGTGTTTGTGTGCACATCTGCTTAGGTAGCCAAATGAGGTCTGTGTGTATGCGGCACATCCACCATCTGTTACAGTATATCTGCATTTGGAGGGTGTTTGTCTGATTATAGACTAAACTGTGGTTTGCTTCAGTGCAAATTGTGCATGCAATATTAGTTTTACTTCTAGTTTATCTGCATATGGAGCTCAGCTGTTTGTTAAAAGAAAAGTTGGAGTTTTTCTCTGTGATGAAAACTTGAGGAGACTGACATCAGCAGCATCTTTCATAGAAAGAGGTTTTAAAACAATTATCACAGGAAATAAACATGTTCAAAACTGGTTTGAGAGGGAAGATGTTTAAGGAGATGTCTGAAAGGTTCAGTCTTAGTCTGGATTCCAGCAGCAGTCCTGGCTGGAAGAAATATTACTTTCTAGAGTTCACACCTTAGATTTGCTTTGCTGAGCTATGCAACTATCTTGATACTGTATTAACCTCTGTTGCATGTTTTTGCTGATACCATCAAAGTCTAGGGGCATTCTGCCTGTGGAGGAATCCAAACCCCTCCCCCCCGTTCCTAAATCAAACCAAATTATTCTCTAATGTGGCGAGAGACCACTTTTAGACCACATATGATACATGTTTATATCATGAAAGGTTCTGGTTAGCAAGAAGGCTCTTTCCTTTTATTTTTTACAATGTCAGAGAAGCAACAAGCTTTATTTACTATAATGTTTTAGCAGTTTATAAATCTATATGGACAAAATTATACACACACTCATATATAAGATTTTATTTACGTATGTTAGTCGTTTCCAGTCGCAGCTGAAAAGAACAATCTAACCAAAAAGAAATTCAGAAATAATATTACATCAGGGTGTTAAAGTGAAAGAAAAATACTGTAATTTAATTATTTCATTTTTCCTCATTTATTTTAGAGAATAATCACAAATAAATTTATTTTGACTAGAAATGCCTCACAGAATTGGTTCTAAGGCGTTAGGATTTTTTTTAAAAAAGTGGTTGTAGCTGTAATTTCTGGGTGTTTATGATTGTTGCATTATTTTTTTTTCAGTAAATGAGTGAATCATCTGTAGTTAAAAATGACTGGAGTGACATAATAGTAAAATATTACTTCAGCTGGAAAATGCATTCAAATGTAGCTGTTGGATGAGCTAAAATTAGCCAATATCTGTCCCTAAAGAAATAAGTTATTTTTGACCAAAAAACAACAATCCAATCTTAAAGGAGAACGCCCGCTTTTTGCAATTGGGGCCTTATTTATTCTGTGAGATGTGTTTTACTCGTCATCAGTGGTACTTTTTTGCGATTCGGATTCGTCTTGGAGATTTTTGATTCACACGGCAAACACCTAAACGCCAATAAACGAGAGTCGGTTGGGCCTGCGTTCGCCAACCCTAAATCGGTTTAAAATCAGTTCAAATTCGTTATTTTTTTAATCTGGCCATTTAGATACTCTATTGTTTATTCCGTTCCAGTGCCATCTTGAATCCTGCGCTCATAGAAATGATATTTTTTACAGTGACGGGAGAGTGATGTCATCTCTCCGTGCCCACTCACGTATTACCTGTAAGGAAGTTGTTTGAAACTGCTACTCCTTAGCTATTCGTAGCAACACACAAATCGGAACACTTGTTTTCAGTGTAGAAAAAATGGGTCGATTTTGCGCATATCCTGGGTGCAACAGCAAAATGAGGAATGAGATTAAAAAAATAACGGATTTGAACTGATTTTAAATCGATTTAGGGTCGGCGAACGCAGGCCCAACTGACTTTCGTTTATTGGTGTTTAGGTGTTTGCCGTGTGAATCAAAAATCTCCGAGACGAATCCAAATCGCAAAAAAGTACCACTGATGACGAGTAAAACACATCTCACAGAATAAATAAGGCCCCAATTGCAAAAAACGGGCGTTCTCCTTTAACAATCCAAACGTTCCTAAGGGATCATTACATTTATTACCTTTTAGAACCCCAGAAGATGAGGTAAAATAAATGTGGGTAACCCCCTGATGGTTTGTACAACCTATTTGTGAGACAACTGTCCAGATGATTTTATGGAAAAATGTCCAGTTTTTGATAGAAATCAGATTCTGTATCATCATGATAAACTTTTCCTAAAGACAAGCAGCTGTTAAAGCATCAAACGGTTTAGGTGAAGATCTGGATGGCTTGAAATAAGCAAAATATTCTCATGAGTTAAGTGTGAGATAAATCCCAACCATTTTCAGAACTGTGTTGTTATCACTGTTGAACCCAATAACCTTGATAACTGGAGAGAACTAAGAAAATATTGACCTGAAAAATAATATTATCTCACAATAATAAAACATATTTTAAAAATGACTGAATCCAGCCGAGATCTCAAACTCTGATCAATCACTCCATTCCCAACCCATCCTGAAAATTCAACCTAAATTTGTTTTTTATATTTTCAGTTATAAACTGATAATTAAAGAGGCCATTTCATACACATTTCAGGACTTTGTGGTTATTTCTTAAGTATTAAACAGTAATATGAAACATCAGACGTCGTGTCTTCCTGTTTGTTACGTCTTATGCTAACAGCTTTTAGCCAGCAGCATGCTAGGCGTGGTTTCAACTGCGGGAGCTGATGAATACTAACGAACAAAGGAGTTGTGACGAAACAGATACAGGCCGTTCGGACTCGGGAGAACTCGGGTTTTATCGCCACCTGCGTAGTTTGAGAGATTAAAACTGAAAGAGAAGTTGTTGACCTGTTTTTAATGGAATGGCCTCTTTAAACTAATGTCAAAGAGAACATAACCTCCTCAGGGAACATAATAACAGACAAGCCAGTTTTTTTGCCATAATTTTTAAATCATTTTAATGGAGGTACGAGTAATTTTTTGGAAACATACTGTTGTTTTGTCATTATGTTGGTGAATCTAATCACGTTCCTGTTCCAGCTGCTGTACCAAAGCAAATCATGTTCCATCTTACAAATATTGTTTTGTTTTTGCAGCTCCCACATCATTCCTGTCAGAGTTGTCCTCACCAAGTTCAGGGCTGAGATGTGGAGGGCAGGCTATGATTAAGCCAACAGCTTAGTCACATCATGTGTACGTACCCAAAAAAAAAATCATTGTGGCCAAAATGTCAGCTGCAGCCCGTCACTGTACAGGGAAACTGTTCACAGCTGAGATGGATGTTTGTAATAAATGCATGAAATCATTTTCTCTTCCTGTTACATTAAATCATCTTGGTGACTTATAAACCAGCCTGTTTTATGCTCGTGCTGTTGTACATTAAGCGTTCCTTTATAAGTATACTTAATGAAAAGCATTTGCGGGTTTAGTATCAGTACCTGCTTCTGTCTGAGTCACCATGACCTTGTCTTTACAGACAGACGACGCTCAGCTGATGGACATTTGACTGACAGGTGGCTACGTGGAAGCCTTACACAAACACAGAGGCTGACGAGTAAACACGCCGACACACAAATTCTCAGCCCACATGAGAACGGTAAGGAACAACTTCAAGCACAAATAGAGATAACAGCACAAGCAAGAGCAAGGACAGATTACTTTAGACACATTTGTCAAGCGTATACCAGAAAAAATAAAATGAAAACAGCTGGACCGTCACCCAGATGCTGAACAGCTGGGCAAACGACAGACAGGATGGCTGATATTTGCTGCTTTACCCTGATATGAACATCTAAGCACACAAGAACTGAAAAAAAGCATGAAAGTGGAAAAAAAGCAAACAGAATTTTGATGTGTAAAAACACACACGCACATACGTGCGCATGATCTTCACCAGCACAACGTTTGCTTTAGATGTGAAGACAGTGATTATGTGGTTTGAAGACAGAAGAGATTTGCCACAAATGTGATCAGAGTCTTTTGACGGATAGGACGGGGAATAGAGACCGCAGTGATGGGACGCACGCTTAGATCTTCTGCTTGTTTAAATATTCAATAAAGAGTGGAAAACAATGCGAAGGAGAACACACACTCAGTGTGCGTCGTTTGTGTGGCGTGAACACAGTTTTCAGGCTTTTTATTTATGTGTGCCTCAGTTGGTATCAGGGACACACCTGGCAGGAACAGCCTGTGCCTTGGAGACCTCAGGTGTGGTAAAACAAAGCAAAAAGGGTCGGGGAACGGAGGTGGAAGTGAGAAGAACAAGAGGGTCAAAAGGGTTGCCACGAGCGCCGGGCAATGTGTTCTCAAGTGGAAATCATCAGAACCCGCGCTGTGTCCCCTGATGGACGAGATGAAACCGTGTGGAAACAAACAATAGCCTTGATGTTGTCCACTTGGATGGAGGCGGCGTGCGCAGATGACGCCCTGCACTGGCAGAATTTCACACAACATTGACCAACACGGACCACAGGCGAAGACAAGTGAGCACAATGCGTCCCACATGTTAACAAGAATCCTCCCCCCACATCTGCCACCAACGCCTTCTGCGTAGCGCCTGGGGTCTTCACATCAGATGGAAAAGATAACAGAGGAGAGGAAAAGGGTGCCGTCATGTCCTGCTCTCTCCACTTATCCCTTCGTTAAAGAGAGAGTTAACCCCTCGCTGCCGCATCTCTCTCATGAAGTTCTCTACATACAGCATTATGCCATCAGACCCATTAAAGGCCAGATGAAAGTGTTGCAGAGCCGTCAGCTCACAGGCCGAGGCAGAAAATGATCGAGACACAGGTGAGAAGAAAAACAAGCAAACGTACATTTATGGCTGCAAGGCACTGAGACATTATTTACAAGTAGAAAGTAGAAAATGAGTGAGCTTCAGCCAAGAGCTGAGATTTATTAACAAGATCAAGACAGATGTAATAACAAGGAAAAGCTTTATGAATAATGAGATCGTAAAAGAAAACAGCAGCGGATAAAGGGTCAGAGGAAAAAAGTATTTATGAAGAGAAAAAGTCCAGGCAACAACAAAAAAGCACTGCTTCGCTCAGAGGTGAGAATAACACTTTAATGTTTTATGTTGTGGGACAGCAGCAGCACATCTTACTGTGGAGAAACCACTGCATAAATATACCTGAACAGTTTTACAAGGTTGTCTTGAAGAACAACAATACGCAGCAGAGGCGAGGCGCAGTAGTAAATATCAACAAGCTCCTACACTGGAAGACCCTCCCAAAAGCAATAAAGTGAATAGTTAGATGAAGGGGGTTGTACTTACAAGCACTGAAGGGATACGAGGGAAAAGCAGATACAAAGTTCGCTCTGATATTATTCCACAACAGGAAAAAAAATAGGGGAGGGGTTGCTATGGAAGAAATAGTTGAAACAGAGGATAGACAATAAGAATTTTTAAAAAGATCTCACCTTCCTTCAAAGGAAATGATGTTTTATAATAACGGATTTTATAAAATTACCAAAGAAAAGCTTCAGTTTCAACACAACGTGCTCGATAACGTCCGTCCAGCCTCCTGATGTCACTGTCACTACGGTAACTAGTAACTCTTGGACTCAGTAAACAAATATATTATTCTTTTAAAGAGTTCATTTCAGGACTTTGTGGTTATTTCTTAAAGGGACTTAAGGCAGCTTTACAAAATCTGACTCAGTGCTGCCGCGACAGGCGCTGTGGCTAACTGCAGCCACCAGCCAAGCCGGCACGGGAGCGCGCACAGACACTTTACAGACTGTTCGTCTTCACAGCACTGCACCGGGGAGGCTAATATACTTCACGTCAGGTCTCTCCACTCTGTTATTTGATTTGATCTCATCATTTTCATACTGTATCAGGCTCTAAACACGACCTATAATGTTTTCTCACCTGGTCACAAGGAAATGAGCCATGTCAGCATCCGTTTTCACTCCCAAATGCAGCTGAAGTTCCCTCCATGAACCGAACGCATATCCAATATTTATGCGGGTGCCTGCCCGGCTTCGGTCATATTTTTTTTTTAACTCACGAGATGCCGCTGATAAAGTCTTTTTTTTCTTTGTGGTGCCACTTTTTTGGGGGGTGAGAGTGGATGCAGGTCGTTTGCTGGCTGCAGAAACATCCATAAGTATACCTTCAGTGTTTGAATCCAAGTCCACGGCGGCCATGTTCTTCCTGTTCAAGAGCTGTCGGCGACGCGCATGCAGCGTCAATTTACGTCACATCCCTACAACTGCGCGGGAAATTCGGACGTCGAACTGCAGCGCATTATGTAGCACACAGCGTTTCCAAGGCAACAGACATATATGCGGATGGCCTCGTTATTTTGGGTTTTTAATGCTTCATGACCCATTAGCATTGAATAAACTGGAAATGCATGTGTAGTTTTTCACAAATCTTGCCTTATGTCCCTTTAAGTATTTACCTGTAAACATTTTATATCTAAAAAAACGTCAGGAAACACTTATTAACAGACCTTTCAATCTGTCTGCGTTAAAATTCAGGTGGTTCCGGCTCCTTCCGTCAGGCTGCTTCATCAGGCTTCGTCAGCAGCTCGTTCATATTCGTTCAAATTTGCTGGACTGTGATTGGATAACAAACTAGCCTATGAGAACAAGGTATACTGTTTCCTGCCCCGCTGCGATGGCAACATCAGATGTCGTGTCTTCCTGTTTGCTACGTCTGATGCTACAGCTTTTAGCTAGCAGCATGCTAGGCGTGGTTTCAACTGTGGGAGCTGATGAATACTAACGACCAAAGGAGTTGTGATGAAACAGATACAGGCCGTTCGAACTTGGGAGAACTCGGGTTTTATCACCACCTGCGTAGTTTGAGAGATTAAAACTGAAAGAGAAGTTGTTGACCTGTTTTCACACCCACTATGAAGGTAAGAACACCTGTGGAGCTAAAATATTCAACAGAAACCTCAGAAAAACCGTTTTTAATGGAAGGGCCTCTTTAAAGGAAACTTCTTCCCAGAAACCTGAACTGTAACTTTCAGAGGCACAGCTGGGATTTTTCATTTTCCATCATCAATGGAGACAGAGAGAAAAAAAAACATTTAGTAAGAAGACCAGCAGGTTGTTTGACTCAGGCCAAACAAAATGAAACACGGGTGGAACTGATGGTTCTGATCCACTGAGGTGTTCCACCAAACCACTGGCAGCAATTCAACATGCACAGGAACACCTTGGAACTGCTGTGACCAAGTGGTTATTAACCTTATTAGTTACAGCTGCACTTTCTCTGACATGTCACGGTATTAGCTGGCAGATCCAACTCAGCTTCGGATGTCAGACATGTTGCTCCTGCTGCTTCTGGCTCTTCATGTTGACTCTATGCCAAAATAAGACTAACAACTGTGTCTTTACTGACCACCAAACTGTCTCTCAGATCAAATCCAACAACATAATACTCCTTCAGTTACAAAAAATAACAACATTTGAATAAAATAAATAAATAACAGAACAATCCGGAAGTTTCTCAATGCAGCTACTGTCCAAAAGTTCAATATAACGTCAAAATTCCTGCCTATAGTATTTATTGAAGACATATTTTTGTAGTAACCTGGGCCATTTTGAGGTCATTTAGGATCACCATGGTTACAGCACACCTGATTCTGTATCCATGATGGGACAAGTGATATTGAGAATCTTCCTGAACCGTGAGCAGGAAAAACATCTAGTTGTCAAGTGTGTCCATTTTTTTGTTGTTGTTTTATTGTATCTACATTGTTTTATGTAGAAGATGTAATGACTTTTTCCAATTCTGAAGAGAAAAGACACTTGAAATTTAATAGCAGCCTGTTGCAGTGTTGAGTAAAAAGGGTAAATTTTGCAACAAACAGGCCAGTTTTACACTGTAAAACTTAGTTCAAAAGTTAGAGTTTAAATTTTTTAAAGAGGCCCTTCCATTAAAAAGTTTTTCTGAGGTTTCTGTTGAATATTTTAGCTCCACAGGTGTTCTTACCTTCATCGTGGGTGTGAAAACAGGTCAACAACTTCTCTTTCAGTTTTAATCTCTCAAACTACGCAGGTGGCGATAAAACCCGAGTTCTCCCGAGTCCGAACAGCCTGCAGTTGAAACCACGCCTAGCATGCTGCTGGGTAAAAGTTTTAGCAAACCGGAAGAGACTACGTGCGCTGTTGCCATGCGCAGCGGGGCAGGAAACAGTATGCCTTGCTCTCATTGGCTAGTTTGTTAGCCAATCTGAGTCCAGCAAATTCGAATAATAAATATTTTTGAGTTACAGCCCAAATCCAGCCGAACCTTCACGCAGACAGATTGAAAGGTCTGTAAATCTGTTTCCTGACATTTTTTAGATATAAAATGTTTCATATTACAGGTTAATACTTAAGAAATAACCACAAAGTCATGAAATCTGTGTGAAATGGCCTTTTTAAAAATCATTAAAACGTACAACTCGTAAAATTGTACCTTCACACATATAAAGTATAATATTCTGTAACTTGTTTAAATTTTGAATGCTAGTTCTACTGTGAAGAGTTTTCTAACTTGTTTCATCAAATTCTCTTTGTTATGTATGTAGAAGCAACTGTTTGTAGTTTGGAGCTAATTTTGTCTGCGCCGTACGATGTACCGCTATCCTGACTTCCTGACTGATCTATACATTTGATGTATTTTTTGCAAGATGTGGCAGGTGATACAGACAGAAAAATAATAAGGGGGATTTTATTGCTCGGGTATTTTTCACTCTGAATAAAATCTTACCCATTTAGCACAGTTTATTAATGTCCATCTGTTTACAAGGTCCAGGTCCTGCGTACGTATTATTTTTCAAACCCTTTGCTGTTATACATGATTTTCCCTCGAGTTGTTAAATGGGACAATGTGCATCCAGCTTCTCCGACAGCACTGACAGGTGATTTCATAACAGTCATCTTCCTCACAGTGTGAAGGCGAAGCAGCTCATTGAATCCAACAGCAACATTTTTCTCACCAGTCTGCTACAATATGGACTTACTCCTAGATGTTGTCTCACCAACCAGGATTTGATCAAGTCTCGGGATCTTTGTGTGTCTCAGTCACCAGAACAGTAACTGCACATTTAAATACCCTATTAGAGAGCAGCACGTCTAAAAAACAGCAATAATTAATATTCAGATGTCAAATTATGTCAGAAAATATTGGAGTAAAACTGGTATCTAAAAAAATCTGTTTAACACAAAGTTTTTTAATATGTTTAGGAGTTTTATAAATGATTTATATTTAGTGATGATAAGCTGCATTTGGGTGTGAACAAAATGTCAAAATCCACAGAAGAAAATCAAAGTTTATTTGGAGAAATACTTCCTGTGTTAGAAAAGTACTGCATGTTTTGTCCCTTAATAACAACTCAAAGGAGAACGTAAACAACTCATTATTGTTTGCTTTCCTTTTATTATGAATTAATAGCATAACGCTATTTTTAATTAAGATTAACTCATTTCACTTTTCAAAATATCAGAAGTCAGTATGATGCCAAATGGAATTTTTATCGTAATGAAATTTGTCATTTTCAAAATAATAAAATCCCAGTTTTTCCAGAGTTAAAGGTTGAATATGGAACAATGTAATAAAAAAATTCAATATAAAAATACCTCCACTGGGCATTTAGAGGGGTGCAGAATGAAAGTACAGTATTTTCTTTAAAAGTTCTATTTAAATCATAATATAATAAAATATTGATTTTGACGAGCACAACGTTAGCATTTTGTTTACATCCACCAGCCAATAGCAGCACCATATGGTTGCCTAATAGGATAAATAGTCCAAGGCTGGTACTGTGGAAAATGGCGGAGTCGGCAAGTCAAGCAGCTGCTTCAGCACCCCGGAGATTTCATCATCATCCTCAGAAGAGGAGCGACCAGAGTGAGTTTAGGTGAAGCTACAATAGATGGACCCAAATAAAACATTTTCATGGTATTAAAACGCCAGTGGAAATAGTGATCCATCCCAACGGCTGGAAACCTTATTCTGTTGCTGCAACTACAACATCCACACACTAGATGTCGCTATGGTTTCATGTTCCATATTCAACCTTTAAAGTGCAACTCACCCTCATGAGTGTCTAACAGTCCTGCCTACATTTCTGGGTATGATTTTTGGTATTTTAGCACATTTTTAAAAAATTATTAATTTTCTACCAAAAACCGTTAGTGGATCGCCCTCTTCAGGTTAAAACGTTACACTGCACTTGAATTTGACTTTTTTATTTGTATTTTTTACTAAATTTAGCTTAAGCCTGCCTCAACCTTATCAGGCATGTTTTTAAAAAGGGAGGGCGGGCAGGGATGTAATTGAAATGATGGTGAGTTGCACGTTAAAGCTTTGAAACCTTAACGTCAGCACATGCAACACCTCTTAGTGAAAATGACATCACTTCATTGGCCTGCAATCATGTAGAAATCAGGTTTCTTCTTGGGTACATTTGACAAAATCCTGTTCTGCTGCTCTACTAAATAAATAAATAACTACACCACTCTGTGGTGCATGTGGAGCAACAGCATGTTGCGTTTTCATTCCATTTTATTATTTTTGGCCACTTGTGCAGTTTCTGCCTGACGGCCTTCTGTCATGTGCTTTGTACCATATTTGTCAACTCATTTGCGAAAGCACTCTGGTTTTGGAGTGATGCCCTTTAAAAAGGAGTCAGTGGATATTCACTCACCTACTTGCACAAACTCAACCTCATCAAAATACAAACGATCTGTGGGGTCTCTGCATTAAGGGCTGGTGGGGCCGGGCCCCACCGGATGGCGCCGTGGAGCTTAATGAACTGTATGGGAACGGGCTTGTTCTATATAGACTAGTGTTGTCTAAAAACTGATTCTCTTACCAAGAAGATGCTGTTAACAACATTTGTTTGTAACTATTTAAGTTTTTATTACAATACTGACAAGCTCAGTAGGCTAAATCTTCTAGAAACATTGTTTGGGGCCGGTCCTGGCCGCTGATCCCAGAACTCTCAGCCCCTCCCGTCGGGTAGAATTCCTAAGCCACGCCCCCCCCAGGTTAGTCCCAGAAGACAACTGAGTGCAAGACACTGGTCTGCAGTTCATTCAAGTACCGTAACATGGCGGAATCACCGGTAAGTGAAAACAATATAACAACGAACAACTGACATTAATTGTTACTTTGTCCTGAACCTGACGCGGAACCAGCCGGCAGCTGTTTCTCCTGCTGTGACATGGTAGAGCGGCGAACACACCCAGCAGTGGTGTTCTACTGTAATATGTCTCAGTTTTTTAGGAGCACAGAAACCAAATAAATGCGGAAGTCCGTATGACGGGAGAGACTGTCCAATCATTCCTTCCGGGCCGAGCCATTTGATTGGTTGATGTTTTTAGACAAATACAGGAGAACCACTTAATTATTTTTTTTCTTAATCTTCACAACACTCCATGCTGTGTTAAAACATTTTTAATGGGCATGAAAAAAAATATGTTAAGCTAATTTGTTATGCAAATCAAGTATAGCAGCTTTAACGTCTGTTTAAATGATGAGCATCTAAAATCACAGTGCGCTTGCGCATCGTGTACTCAGTGGAGAGCCGTGGGGCCCAAACGCTCCGGCCCCAAGCTGAAATCATCCTAATATAATACAGAATAGTACACATCACTTTTAAGTTCTGTTAGAGAGAAGTGTGCAGCCATCCAGAGACCAGAGTCAGTTATTCTTGCTAGCTACCGAGACAAAATTAAATCAAAATGAATGAAGTAGATGTTCTGCTGAAGACCAACTTTAGAACCCTTCCTCTTGAGAAGGTGGATGACAGAGGGAGGCAGTGTCATTAAAACGGAGGAAAAACACTGCTGTGATTATGAAGGAAGCCTGCGATAGTGTGGTAGCTCAGGTGGAGGAGAGATTTTGCAAGAGTAATCCCTTAATAACCAGGGGTGCACATACAGTATGCAGTCCACAGGTGCGCATATACGCACTTAAGGCGCACAGATACACCCATTTGCGTACTTAACATTGGTTTGGCTGAGCTGTGAATTTTTATGTTAACAGAGTTGGGGTTCATTATTAAATCAATGAAGAATCCCTTTGACTTATTTTGTTTGTTTTATTTGACTGATATGTTTCCTCAGGTTAGCCGAGGATCCAGCTGTCAGCGATCAGCTGACTTCCCATCGCGACGCAGCTGTCATGAAGATGCCGGTTTTCTCCCATAAACTCAGTGTCATTCTGCATTGGGATAACAGCACAGCTTGTGGACTGCACCCTTTTCAGCATGTTTAGCAAATAATTTCCAACTGCTGAGTTAGAATTTTAGTCGTTTTGTTGCATTTTATGTGGTTCATAAAAGTCAGATTATAATTAGTAGTGGCTATAATAGCTGTTGGGTTTTTCTAACTTATCATGTTAGAGACGGCACTGCAAACGATGGCTAAAATCTGGAGCGCGTGAACATTTAACTGTGATTGGATGAATTCTCACTGATGTTATAATATGAATAAACAACTGTAGAAACTTTAGTTGAATGTATTTTTAGGAGGTTTGTTTGTGTTTTTATGAGAACTGTAGCTCCGATGCTTAGTGCTGGCTCACACCAGACTTAACTGTTGTTATTGCTTCATAAAACTGTCTTCCCTTTTGGGACTCCCATTGTTTGTGCAATTTTATTTCAACATAACTGTGTCATATTTGTCATGTTATCACTCTTTGCTGCAGGGAGATTTGCTGCCCATAAGGACCACGTCATGATACCAAAGAGCTGTTGAAGCTGTTTCATTATTTCTTTTGGGAAAGTCTCTCAAGTCTCTTTTTTTCTGTCCAACTTTCAGCGAATGCTGTAGTTTCCTTCAAATCTTCGTTCTTTTTTATAGCAAAGCTTAGAAATAAAAAGCTTGTTATAACAAACTGCTGAATTCTTTTTTCACCCTGTACAAGAGTTTCCTTTATATTACAATTTGAGAAATCCCACTGGAGGTACGGAGAAGAACAAACGCCGTGACGTAAGTCGAGTCCAAACTTTATTCACTCCATTTCTCAGAGGAATCTGTTGATTTGCGAGAGCCTGAAGTCAAACGAAGCAAATTGGTGGTACTGGTTTGAACATACTCTTTGGAAAGGGTCAGATTTTTTTGTGTTTTTTTTTTCTTTTAGTTCTTTTTATTAAAGCAGCGCTTTAAGATGTGAGATTTAATCCGTCTCTTTCCGCTGTCGCTTATCTGAGTAAATTACTCATTCATTGTTCAACAGTTTCACATAAGCCTCAAGTTTCAAGTAGAAAACAGCTTTATATGCTTAAAACCATAGGATTTAACAGGAAAAGCAGCACTTCATTCCCCCAAAAACACAAGTTAGTCAGTTCTTATTTCTTTATGAGCTCATTTCATGCGGCAGCAGGACAGTTATGGTAAAAACTTTTAAAAACCTGAGGATAAATAAGTCTGAAATCTGCTGGTTGTTTTTCCATTTATTATTCAAACTTTATGAAAGTCTCAAATCCTCTCACGTCTCTTTATATTTTCACTTTAACTCATTTAGTGCCATAGACGTCTATAGACGTCAAACTGAATCTGAACGCTCAGTACCATTAACGTCTTGATGTCTCTACAGCTTTTATTGGCTTAAATCCTGCAAAGCATTCTGAGCAGCTGCTCGCTGAATATGAACTTGTTACATGCTGTACTTAGTCCTATGATCCAGGAGGGGGCAGTGGTGCACTTCTCTGGGTGAGATCTTGCTTCCTTACCCTGTAATAAAGCCATGTGGAGAGGGGGAGGAGCCAGGCAGTCAGAATGAGACAGACGGTGAATGCGGAAGGGAGATTCAGAGTCTGTGAAGTGGCCGGGAAGCGATCTCGTTGTTCAGAGTTATTCAAACTTGTATAGAATTGATGGAATTGAGAAGGTGTAGGAGTTTATTACATGAATAAAATCCCTCCAGCGCGACAGTCGGATCTACTGGGACCGAGTATTGTGTCGAAGGTGGCGCGGTTTTTTGATCCAGCTCGTCATTTCGGGTTTGTGATGTCTTCAGCTAGATGTTGAGGTTCTTCTGGCGATTCCAGTGAACCTGATCCATCCGACTCGTATTTCCTGTTAGAACCTTCTGCAGGCTGCCGAAAATCAGCTGCTTATTTTCTTATATTTTTTTCAAATGTTGAAACTGTCTATAAATGACTTTTTTTTTATACATAAAATAAACTATCAAATGTACTTTTGTACTGTTGTTTTTTCACTGTCATAGTAGTGAAACATAGTTCAGATGTTGCATGAATCATTGAAACATGAAATATTTACATCAAAGTCACTGATCTGCTTGAAAAACCTGTTTAAACAAAACGCTCTTTATCTCCACTGTTCGTCCTGAAACAGGTGTATCTTCATGAAAGTTGCTCTTTTGTACCGCAGATTACAAAATAACAGAAAAAGGTAGACACCTTTTTTTTTTTGCTTTTGAAAGAAGAAAGACTCAATTTTGTGCTGATGGTTTCAGAATTCAAGGAGTCATAGGAGAAAATATTCTGTTGGCCTTCAAAAGTCTGTAAAAATGCTAAATATCTCTGGCACTGGGGGGGTGTGAAATCTGAAAGTGGCACTGAATGAGTTAAAGAGTCACATTCTTTAGATCCATTAATATCACCATCATTATTTCTTCAGTTCTTTCAAAAACTCACTTTCTCTGCTTTTGTCCACTCAGTGTTCGTCTATTATTGGACCATTTTTGAAACTTAAAACTGTACTATGAATCAACTGGACATAAGAAAGCTCTTAAAGTCAACCAATGAACCAGTTTGGTGTTAATGTCCAAAAACCCAGTGAGCCAACTTTAAACTGGATCTTTAGGCTCTTTGCATCACGTGATTGAAAACGTAGGCAGAAAGACAAAAAGGAAAAACTGGACCAGAAGAAACTCAGAACTCAAAGGGTGCAGACTTAAAGGTACAATATGAAATACTTTCAAAAAAAGAGGCCATTTCATACAAATTTCAGGACTTTGTGGTTATTTCTTAATTACAGTGGTCGACGGTTATTTGCACAATGCTTATATGCACAAAAATGCTGGGCACGTTCCTGCGTCATAGAGAATCTAGACGCTTATATGCACAACACATTTGGAGGTATCATACATGCAACTCACTAAATCTCGCTGTTTCTCACTAGTTACATGACCATAAACCTCCACTGGTGTTCTCACACACACTCTCGCTGTCAGGTGGCTAGAACCAGGATGCTCTGGCGTTTACGCACACGTGTCTGGCGCGTCTGCCTGAAGCTGTCAGACAGTCGCCAAAAAATAATCACCGACTTCATCAGTGTAAAATCGTGTCACATGTAACATTTGTTCTAGTTTTTATTGCCCGAGCATGAGTTTTAATATCCGATACAGAAAACCGTTCTGTTCTGTTACTAAGGCAAGGCAAGGCAAGTTTATTTGTATAGAACAATTCATGTACAGGACAATTCAAAGTGCTTTACATGAAACAAAAGCATAAGTAGAAGAATGAAAACATGATTTAAATAAACAGAATTAGAACAAAGGACAGCTTAAAAGCAACAGTGTGGATTTAGACTTTCTAATAAAACTTTATGTAAATGCAGCAGAGAACAGGTGGGTCTTTAACCTTGATTTAAATAAACTGAGTGTTTCAGCTGATCTGAGGCTTTCTGGGAGTTTGTTCCAGAAATGTGGAGCATAGAAGCTGAAAGCAGCTTCTCCATGTCTGGTTCTGACTCTGGGAACTGATAAAAGACCAGATCCAGAAGACCTGAGGAGTCTTGTAGGTTCATACTGGGTCAGGAGGTCACTGATGTATTTTGGTCCTAAACCATTCAGAGCTTTATAGACCAGCAATAGAACTTTAAAGTCTATCCTCTGACGGACAGGCAGCCAGTGTAACTAACTGTAACTTAATCTGTGTCGTCACCGTCTGCTAAAATGGATTTCTCTGGCTGGGATGAAATATGTGCTGTGAGCTCGGCGGCCAGCGTTGATTGTCGTCATTTCTTTCTATCCAAACTTTTGCGACCGCGATACAGACTTTGATGAAGTGTGAGTTGCACAAGTTTTTCTGCTTTGCGCCCCACGTTACGCATCACATTACGCATACTAGTTTCCCAAAACTCGCTCCTCTTTCATGGATTATCATTATGATCACATGAAGTTTCACCACCGCACACAGGTATGAACAACTTGTACGTCCTTTGGAGGTGTGATATTTACTCTCGTGGTGCGCGCGGTTGTTGTCTCACCTCTTCCGTCAAAAGACGCAATTGACAATTTACGTTGTCAATGGCGGTGAACGGTTGTATTTGAAAAGATGGCGGTGAATGAGTTAATGAGGAGACATGATGTAGGTGAGAATCTGAGTGAACAAATGAAACTGGAAACAAAAGAATGCCAGAATGCAAAAAGACAGACATATTCTGAAAACAGACATAGAAACTCAACTTATTTACAAAATACCACAAAAAGATCCAGGACTGTGACACTTAATCACCAGCGGCATGTCACAAAGAAATCACTTCTCCTTGTTTCTTTCACCAAATAAATGAAAAAATACCAAATATATCTTCCTTTAACACATAATGCAGCATTTTACACACCAGTTTCTTGTAGGTGTCAGACAATACCAGCAAAATAATAAAACAATTCAAGGTCTTTGTATCTCAGAATGATCTGGTTCAGCTTTAAAGCATCGTCCTTAATCTAATGATGTAATTTATTGTAAGTCACACTTAATTCAACTTGTAACAAACACCAAAAGATAATTGAGACACTGGAATCAGAAGTGTGTTAATGGATCTGATGTACAGTGGGGCAAAAAAGTATTTAGTCAGCCACCAATTGTGTAAGTTCTCCCACTTAAAAAGATCAGAGAGGCCTGTAATTTTCATCATAGGTATACCTCAACTATGAGAGACAAAATGAGGAAAAAAATCCAGAAAATCACATTGTCTGATTTTTAAAGAATTTATTTGCAAATTATGGTGGAAAATAAGTATTTGGTCAATAACAAAAGTTAATCTCAATACTTTGTTATATAGCCTTTGTTGGCAATGACAGAGGTCAAACGTTTTCTGTAAGTCTTCACAAGGTTTTCACACACTGTTGCTGGTATTTTGGCCCATTCCTCCATGCAGATCTCCTCTAGAGCAGTGATGTTTTGGGGCTGACGCTGGGCAACACGGACTTTCAACTCCCTCCAGAGATTTTCTATGGGGTTGAGATCTGGAGACTGGCTAGGCCACTCCAGGACCTTGAAATGCTTCTTACGAAGCCACTCCTTCGTTGCCCGGGCGGTGTGTTTGGGATCATTGTCATGCTGAAAGACCCAGCCACGTCTCATTTTCAATGCCCTTGCTGATGGAAGGAGGTTTTCACTCAAAATCTTACGATACATGGCCCCATTCATTCTTTCCTTTACACAGATCAGTCGTCCTGGTCCCCTTGCAGAAAAACAGCCCCAAAGCATGATGTTTCCACCCCCATGCTTTACAGTAGGTATGGTGTTCTTTGGATCCAACTCAGCATTCTTTCCCCTCCAAACACGACAAGTTGAGTTTCTACCAAAAAGTTCTATTTTGGTTTCATCTGACCATATGATGTTCTCCCAATCCTCTTCTGGATCATCCAAATGCTCTCTAGCAAACCGCAGACGGGCCTGGACGTGTCCTGGCTTCAGCAGGGGGACACGTCTGGCACTGCAGGATTTGAGTCCCTGGGGGCGTAGTGTGTTACTGATGGTAGCCTTTGTTACTTTGGTCCCAGCTCTCTGCAGGTCATTCACTAGGTCCCTCCGTGTGGTTCTGGGATTTTTGCTCACCGTTCTTGTGATCATTTTGACCCCACGGGGTGAGATCTTGCGTGGAGCCCCAGATCGAGGGAGAGTATCAGTGGTCTTATATGTCTTCCATTTTCTAATAATTGCTCCCACAGTTGATTTCTTCACACTAAGCTGCTTACCTATTGCAGATTCAGTCTTCCCAGCCTGGTGAAGGTCTACAATTTTGTTTCTGGTGTCCTTTGACAGCTCTTTGGTCTTGGCCATAGTGGAGTTTGGAGCGTGACTGTTTGAGGTTGTGGACAGGTGTCTTTTATACTGATAACGAGTTCACACAGGTGCCATTAATACAGGTAACGAGTGGAGGACCGAGGAGCCTCTTAAAGAAGTTACAGGTCTGTGAAAGCCAGAAATCTTACTTATTTGTAGGTGACCAAATACTTATTTTCCACCATAATTTGCAAATAAATTCTTTAAAAATCAGACAATGTGATTTTCTGGATTTTTTTTCCTCATTTTGTCTCTCATAGTTGAGGTATACCTATGATGAAAATTACAGGCCTCTCTGATCTTTTTAAGTGGGAGAACTTACACAATTGGTGGCTGACTAAATACTTTTTTGCCCCACTGTACGTACCTTCAAAGGCTCCAGAAGAAAACCATCACCAATTTTAATAAAAATTCTGAACTATTAATGATGTAAATGTCTATCCAACTGGAAAATGTTCATGGTCTAAGGCCCTGTCCTAACTCACACTGCACCCTACGGTCTTCCATGAAGTGCACTTAGCAGAAGGGCACATAAGGGTTCGAAGTGAGTAAATGGTAAATGGTAAATGTCCTGTATTTGTATAGCGCTTTTCTAGTCATTCAGACCACTCAAAGCGCTTTCACACTACAAGGTTTTGCATTCACCCATTCACACAACCCGATATGTAAACCGGGGGGACAGGGTAGGGGCTAACACTCACACAACCCGATACGCAGATCAGAGAACCTTCAAATTGGAGGACGACTGCTCTAACCACTGAGCCACAGCCGCCCCGTAGTAGTGAACAAGTGCGCACAAATAGCAGTATTGGGACAGTGAGCACTACGTGCCACAGTATTCTTTCTCCATGACAACCAAAATGGCGGTACCAGTCGCTGTTTGCGCTATTTTCATTCTAGAAATTTATTTTGAGGAGAATGAAGCGCAGGAACCAAAGGAGGTGTATAAGACATGATAAGTGATTAAACTGTTAGTATATCATATCTGAAAATACATGTCAGTATCGTTATTAATTAATTATATTTTTTATCAGATATGTGACCATGGACGTAGTTTTAGGGGGGGACACAGGGGACATGCACTTTTTCAAAAGGCCGTTTTGGTCCCCTGTACTCTGCAACTGTCCAAAAACAATGTTTCGCTACATTAAACAGAGGTGGGTTGAGCACTAGGACCAAGCAGAAAACGGTCGCTCAAGCTGAAGTCCGTCTCCCCTAGTTTAGCCCGCCTACCAGTTCCTCTTGTGTGATTGGCTGTTTCTGCTGTCACTCCCCCTTGCCTGTTTGCACACTGCAGACAGACAGACCGGTGTGGTGGCAAGCTAACCTGCAGTCAGGAGTGCTGTGCAACTGTCGTTTGGCCGGCGTTTGGGTTTATGATGTCAAAGAGAAAAAAAGGCGACATAAGAGACTTTTTTAGAAGTCAAACTGTAAGTTACTCAAAGAATTGTGTTCCAGCCGTCCTTCAACACCTTCACTGGGTCGTTGGTGTGATGTTGACTCAGGTAAAACACAGAATTGGGTGATAATGTTTGGCTACATACTTTACAACCAGTCAAACCAAGGAAAATTGGGCTTAAAAGTAGCAATAGAAAACTAAAAGAAACAATGGAGGACACAGTAAGCTGAAAGAGTAGTTTTATGAAAACACTTTCCCCCCCACCTCTGAAATCAAAATTTCGTCCATGTATGTGACACATCTTTCCAACAGAGAATCATTCGATTGTAATTACACATCTAGACAATAAAATATTGATTATTTGCAGTCTACACTTGAGAAAACGTTTTTTTCCGAATGGTTCATCCATTTCTCCACCTTCTTCTTCCATCAAAATTCACACGCAGCAATGCATTGTGGGTAATACCCTTCACTGAAGTCTGCGCCGATGCAGACTTCGGCGAAGTGCGGATCAAGCGTTTGAAAGGGGCGGAGCCAAGGGCACAACTCTTGACTATGGAGAATTGGTACACCCAACACACTTGCGCCCCATATCGGGAACGCGCATTTGAAGTGCGCAAGGGCGCACGAGCAGGTATTGGGACATGGCCAAGGAATCTGACATTGTTGATGCAACAAAGGTGACTTAAATCGCTAACAGTAGTTAGCCTGGTTAGCCAAATCTGACTGAGGTGCTCTGCAAGTGTTTTTCTAGTTGCTTATGTGATGGGGGGGGTTGTGTTTTTTGTTTTTGTTTGTTTAAGGATGAAAAAGAATCCATTTAAAAAACATCTGGAGTTGTGTTGCCTGGGGAAACATCTTTGAATTTGTTTTAAGGCATCAAGAATTATGAAATCAAAGTGTTTACGTTCTGGTTCGGATTTAGTTCATTGGTATAAATGTCCAAGTTTGCTTTTTATTTATTTAACTGGATCTTTTTAAAGTAAATTGTAAAAATACTCTGACTGCAGCGCCATAACTGAATTCTTCATGGTCAAACTGTGTATTATATAACACAGATGCAAGGTTTAGGCATTAAAAAGACATTTTTTGCTAGTTCTGCTGCATCAATATTAATGCTGTTTTTAACTTCAAATAGCTTGTGAAAGCATACAAGAGCATACAAATCTGTGGAGTGAGTCACAAGGTGCTAAAAGGAATATTGAAGTTAAGTGAATATAATGTGTCGGCTCGAAGGATGATGAGTAAATGGTATCTAGAAACATTCTATTCAAATGAATATGCAGCCAGATATAAATATATCAGGAGTGAAAGCAGTGGAATGAAATGGGACATTCTTTTAGTTTAGGCCTATGAAATTGACATTTTTTGCAAAACCGAAAGGTGAAAGTGAGTTTAAGTTGAAGCAAACCAGAGTCAGATGCTCTGGAAGTCATTTCAAAGTAGGATATATGAGTAGGGTGGTTGTGGTTCAGTGCCAAGATCAAAGGGGAGTCTCATACCTGAGCAGGCAAAACAGTAATTCACGCCCACTTTAAACAGTTTCACACAGTTAACTACAAAGTGTTCTGTTTAACACGCGCGTTTCAGCAGCAGCTTGTTCTAACCAGTTACATCAGGAGGATCTGTGCCCCGGGAGTGGAAGTTAAAGAACACATCAGCGAGCTTATCTCGCTGCGTGACGGTACGGAGAGGTCAGGCGACCGAGTAGCAGGTGCCACGCCGTCATTGTGCCCAGAGAGAAAGCGCTCTGTGTAAGAAGGCTGCAAGAAAAGAGGCACCATGGGAGAGAGTGCACCATTCAAGTGAATCATCAGGGCCATCAGTGTAATGAGAGCAGATTGGTTGTGAGCAAAAAAAAAAAGCTCGGGGGGGTGGGGATGGTTTAAAGCAGTGGGGTCGGGAAAAAAAGGAGAGGAGAGGGAGAAGTCACTGATACAGCCACAATGTGTGAACCAACTAAATGCTACAAGAAGATGGTGAAATAAATAAATGTGTTTGTGTTCTCTTCAGAGCCTGAGAGAATCTGAGAGGCTGGATCACATACAAAAGGGGGACAACTGCTGGGAACTCAGCACTTAAACCTGGAATGAAAACTACAACAAAAAGAGCAGAGAGAAGAAGGAAGAAGACGGAGAGATGCTAAAATAAAAGCTTTTATTTTCAGCACACGGGAACCGTATTGATCTGATGTTAAAACTGTTGTTCTGGTCGGGGCCTCGTTATTTAATTAAACTGCCATTTCTGTGTTTTAGTTCATTAGCTTCTCATTCTCATTACGCTATCAATTCTGTCATAGTCACTGCCGTGACAACCTGCTCTATTGTTTGCAATCAGAGCAGCTGAACTTCCAAGAGGTCATTACTCATTTCTGCTATTCGTCTTAGCGTCGGAAGAGAAAGTCATAAATTATTTCTCGCACTGGTGCCAAAAGCTGCGTGTCAGTCACGTCGGAGCCTCTGTCGGCTCCTCCGCATCAGTTCCGTCACATCCGGAACGGACGACCGTTTTATTTGTTCTTTTGGACGGGCGCCCTCTGTGATTACCCTCGCATCCAGGGCTCCAGGCGGAATTACAACTGCAGTCAGTAAAAGAGCCAGGAAGTTGAAAAGGGCCGAGCCCGGGTAAAGAGCTCTGGGGTGGGTAATTAATTCCTTCACCCCCCCCCCCCTTTGGTTTGGTTTGGAGAGAGAGGAAGGTGGCAGTGATCAGAGCAAGACTAGGCAAGAGGGAGGCGGGCGACAAGCTGAGAGAACCGTGACTCAAAAAGCAGAGCAGAAGAAGAGAGATGGATAAATGGAGTGTGAGAAGAGAGAAAAGGAGAATATTCTGTCAGATAGTCAGAAGCTCTGACACTTCAAACTAATAAAGACACACTGTAGTCCTCTAATATTTAAATATTTAAACCTAAATAAAAAGAATCATAGTTCTAAAAACAAGATGTAGCATCATCCAGTTGTGCTGCTCACATGAGCAAATGGACACGTTCATGTTACCAGAACTGATAAAACAGTCAGAATCCAGGAAGAAAAAAACATAAACAAGAAACAACAATAGCTGCAATTTCCTTTTCACCGCCCCAAAGGATTTCATGTTTTAAAGGATGCACTGCAGTTCAGAGGAAACAAAAAAAAAAAAGCCAAGAGCCACACGGGAGGAAGTGGAGTGACCATGGCAGCCACCATCGCTCTTACTGCCACGTCTTCAGCTGGAGTCTCCCTGACCCTGCTTCTGTTTGCCTCGGAGGCAAGGTCTGCTGCCGCTGACGATAAAACAAACAGACAGGCCCCATTTATACCGTCAGGTGTCATGACAAGGGATAAACAGCCCAGCGCTCCGGGCCTCTCCAGGCACACGGTCTGCAGCAATTATACGGGCTGTAATCCTCCTCATCCTCACCATCATCATCATCATCATCATCAAGAGTAGCAATGGAGGTGTTGGCAAAGCACTTAAGTCCCTGCTGGGAAACGGACGAGCACCGACTCAGATTGGACAGAACTCAAGGGCCGCAGTGTTTACTCTGGATTCACTCATGCCACTGAATTAATCGAGTAAAAAAAGAAAGGAAAGAAGGAAAGCAATTACCAAAAACATTGCTGGAGAAGGAGGGAGGGAGGTGGAGGTGGGGGTTGGTGGCAACTGGGGAGGGAAAAGAAAAGAAAGCACAGTCTGGATTTGAGCGAGACTGCTATGGCAAGCACGCGGCGGGAATGACAAGAGTGAGCCTGTCATCATGAGGGATGAAAAACAGCACCTCTCAAACGAGGCGAGGCAGCAGCTGCCTCTTGCGCCAGCGAGGAAGAGGATGCACAGAGACCACAAACACAATTATCCTCATGCCAGCTTTGTTGTTTGTCAAAATTGGCACACATTTAAGGACTTGGGGGTGCTGATTATATGACACCCGGAGAGCCTTCGGGCTGGACAAGAGGCTGCCAGCCGGGAGTCATTACCCAAGACAAATAGACTTCACATAAGTTTTTTGTTTGTTTGTTTGTTTGTTTGTTTTCCATAGGGATAAAGCATCAACTGGGATAATCAGCAGATGCAAGCACTTCGGCTGAAGATGTTTTTTTTTTATCCATATGAAGTTCTTGCAGATCTCACACGAGGTGCCCGTGCGTCCGAGCTAAAGGTTGTCAGAGCTTCATTATGACTGTGTTCAGATTTGATCAGTCGTCTGGGAGTGGAATCATATATGATCACCTGACAGATGGCACAATGTGGGCACAGGGGTTATTTTCTGACTGTGTGAAAATCATAGTCTTGGCACCTTTCGGTTATCGCCAGCTGGTCTTTTTCATCGCATTCTGTCAAAATTTGGCTGAAAACGGAGCCTATTTTCTTCATTTGGTCATGCCTCCCCGGCGTATCGCCACCTCTCCCATTGCTCATTCTGAAAGCCGGTGCAGATAATAGCTGTCTATATCAGAAAAGACCTGTTGACAAACCTGTAATCTCCACGCCAGACATGAACATCTACACGGTCACCACACACACCTGTCAGCCTGTTGAGTACTACGATCAGACCCACAAAGGCCAAATTTAGTAAAAAAAAAAAAAAAAAAAAAAGTAAAAAGATGAGATATGTTTCCTCAATGTACGACAGGACGGGTCAAAAGGTGAGAGGAACACGCACGCCAGCGGCCCCGGGTTTGTGACCCGGATCAAAGGCAGCAGCACTTTGACGTCTCTTATTTGAACACAATCAGATTCAAGATGAAAGACTCCTGATGATGTTTTAGATGTTCTTCACTCGTCTATTTAAGACTTTAAATCCATGAAAGCTGCTGTCTGAACAGACTCAGATCTGGTGAAATGCAAATTTCAGGCTCACATTGACAAGCGCAGGTACAGTGTTTACTCAGCTCAATACGGTGAAGGATCATCTCTACAATCCTGCTGCTGTTTGACTAAATCAGCTCTGAGTGCTCGAACAGGAGGGAAATGGACTTCCATCGTTTTGCTTTAAGATATTTCAGCTCTCATGTGAAGCTCAACGCTGTCAAGTCGAGATTTCTACTGGCATCTAATTCTATTGATAATCAGCTAAAATCTGATGTAGCTGAGAGTCATTCACAACATAAATCTATAGATATCATACGTGATTGATCAAAACATTCTAACTGAACGGCTGTAACTTATATATTAATACTGTTTCAGTAAAACGAAGTTGACGGCAAGATTTAATCAAGAGACTGATTGTTTCTGATCCGTGTCTCACCATCAATTATTGACACGATCCAATGATTTAATCAACCAAAAATGTTTTTAAAAATCCTGCTGATTGTAGTTACTGTAACTTTCCATGTCCTGGAACATCAAAAGCTTAAAATACACTGAATTTACAAACTAATTTATTTGTTCTTTAAGCCTGTTTGAGCTGTTCTATAACTAGTTTAATAATATTTCTACTTTAAACTCCTTCATGTTTCACTGCTATTTTACTTGAATGTTCTTTCATTGGGTAAATTATAGATCAAATTGCTGCCCACTAGTTTTACTTTAATATTTGAACTTAACAGAATATCGTTGAATATCTAATTGGGCTGCAAATTGTGTCTTTGAGGATGATATAGAGGCAAATTCAATCTGTTAACTGCTCGGCTATAGATGAAATTTAAAGGATTAGGATCCCTGAAAAGCTTTAACAGAATTCTGCAGCAGTTTAGCATATCTGCACAGGCTCGACGGCTCCATCAGTATCAGCTCCTATTGATGCTGCAGCCTCCATCACTTCATTTACCAAGAGCAGCATCCCAGACGAGATTGGCTCATTTCCATTTATCGAAATCCTATTCCTATTCCATCTGCCAACTAGTCACCTGTGAAACTAGTTTTTAACCACGGTTTCAAAGTGCTCTCGCATCAGCCTTCAACCCAATTCCCTTTATTAGTGTTTACTCTAAAGCATAAAACCCACCGGAGGGGCGTGCTCTACCAGCGTGGGTCGTTTCATTGTAAAACACCACGGCGAGGGTCGCACACAATGCTGCACACTGAAAAAACCAAAAAGTGTGTCAGGGAGGAATTAAAGAATAAATTCCTCCTTCCAATTAAAAGACGCATTTGTGCAACGTGTGCAGAGGAAGGAAACATTATCAATGAAGGGAAGAAAACACACTGTTACAACTCAGGAGGCACAATTACTGCGGCTGGCGCTATGCAATTAAATAGTGCTATTTAGACAAAGCTACTCCCTGCTAATACAAGCAGAACATATATAGGAGACAAAACAAGCTCTGGATGTACCTCCGAATCCCAACAGCTGGGCCAACAGATGACAGAAATGTAAACACAGTGGCAAAAACAACTTCATTAAAAGGGGAAGACGAGGAACTGTCACTGTAGATTTACAGAGTGTCAAAACTGAATCTGAAACGTTTGAACCAAACAGAGAAATAAAAACAAGACGAGTGACAAACCAAAACAGCTTTTATTGTGGTAGAGGATGTACTTGAAGTGAAATGAATGGTATGTAGGTCAAAGCATCACACTGCTCTCACTTTATTAATCGCCCTCTCTGCAGAACCTCCAATCGCTCTGTGGACGCTGAAGGGAGCTACAACATCAAGCTCGAATCAGGAACCGGGTTCAGATAAAACAGGAAGGTGATGTACGATGAGTCCTTTCTATCATGTGTCAACATTAACGACGTTTCAGAATGTCTTAAAACGTCAAACATTAGAAAAACTTGGGGTTAACTACGCCTGTTCCTTGTACTGCTGGTGCAGCATGAGCACGTCGTCCTGGGAGATCCTGGTCCAGCCCTCGCTGTGGACGTGGTACAGGTTGACCTGCCCTCCGCTGTAGGCGTCACGGTACGTCGCCTGGTAGATGGCGCGACGGCCAAGCTCGCAGGCTTCCTCCACGGTCAGATCCTGCTGCACGCCGCTGTCCATCACGCCGTAGGCATACATGGAGCCCGAGCCCACCGCGAACATGTCGCCACACACGCGGTTACCCTCAGAGTCGACGTAGTACAATCCTAAAGAGGGAGGAGACAAAGCTAGGTCAGGGAGAAGGATAGCATAAAGGGAAGTGTTTCTCCTGATTCAGGTGTTACAGTCTTTTTTGTACAGATTTCCCCACAAAATAAAAACACACACACACACGACATGCCCTCCAAAGACAAAATAAGAACAGCTGCAACCCCTCCAAGTGAAGTCAGGCTGGCAGATACGAACAGCTGCATCCTCTTCAACTAAAATGAAGCCGGCCGCGGAACCTGCTGACGAGGCGCGGCCCACAACGCTGTCCGCCCAGGGGCCCTTTTCTGAAACTTATTGATCCTGCAAACAGGCTCAAAAATTAACTATCGACCCACGACCTGAGCCGTCCAGGTACGAGCAGCTCGCACCTCACAGGGAGGATGTTCAACAGGGTCTTCTCGCCCAGTAGATTACAGAAAGCTGAGCACATTAATGCCAGCTACACACACGAAGGCTTCACTCCTTTATGTTTACACACTTGAGCAGCACATGTAGAGGCATGAGCTCAATATGTAACCCCATGAGTTTTGCTCTGATGGACATGTGAGGAACAGTTTGCTCCACACCGTAATCCGCGGACATGACACACAAGCTAGGCCCGTCTCCAGAACGGCGTGGAAGGGGTGACTCGCACCAGCCTGCGATTTCGCCCACAACCAGACTGCAGACGGCGAAAAAAAAAAGAAGGACAGCCTGTGAAACTGCATGTTTTTTTAACGCGTTCACAAAGTTAAACCTGTGAAAACAATCCTTGCACAGACAAACGGGAATGCATGCATTTAAAACTGCAAACGGCATTTGTCACTGAAAAAATAACGCTTCCAAAAGCCTTTGGATTAAACATCCTCCCTTACAGATTCACAGTTTAACCAGTGACTGTCTATTAGGGCTGGAGAGCCACTTACATTTCAGAGGGAAAAAAAAGCTTACCATCGGTTTCAGCTGGCAAATTGCAGCTTCCTAAGTCTGTCGTTAGATTGCCATGATAATCATCCAGTGCCTGCGTATACGCGGGGGTAATTTGCCATTCCAAGACCTGCCTGCTCCACTTCGAAACTGTGAGGGACTCGTTAAAACATAATAGGCAAGGAAAGAGATTTATAAAGACAGCCTCTTTTGTCGAGTGGCACAGTTGTCGGAGGTGGTTGAGGACTTTTTAAGAGGTCCAAGTATAGAAGCAGTATACGAGCACACCTGGGGTCTTTGTAGAGCCCGATGTGATACTGCTCAATGGTCTCGGCAGCCGAAACGCCATCACAGCGTTTGTGAGCAAAGGAAATTAAATTTGGAAAAAAATTAAAAGTGGAATGGAAGGCCTGCATGCTGTCCAGAGAGTGAAACGCTGCAGCAAAGCAGCTCGGCTGAACCGCTTCCTTCTCCATCAATCACATGACAGCAGCTTAAAAAGGCCTTTTTTAAAAACACATCAGCCTGTGTAGCTGGCTGGAATAACAGCAATTAGACGTAGGTGAGGAGCGCAGAGCGATGCATGGGTGGCTGCCATCAAACGGGTCAGTGCGTGTCATCTGCCCCCCCCACTTGAATTCACAACTGGCTTAAAAGTGAGAAGAGAGCAGCAGTGGTACAAAGGGGTAAAAACATTTTTTTTAAAAGCTATTACATCACCCTCCTGGGAGAGGCTGTAAAACCAAGTGGCTGCACGTGGGCCTTTTGACAACGCTTCACATCATACGCCACTCCCCTTCCGATTTCAGAACATACGACCCTAATATAAAAACTCTCCTGCTCATATAAGGAGCTGTTGCAACACACTGCAGACCCTTTTCTCTGTCAGCTCTGACGCATTAACTGTACACTGATTACAAGTGTCATAATAACACGTAATGTTATTACACAGAGGCACATTTGTCAAGCTCCTTAACGCGGCTTTTATTCCATTTATTTTGCGTGCAGCTTAAGACACTTCATCTGGGGAATAAGCACTCTTGACGTGGTTGTAGCCTGCTAATGAGCTTTCGGCCTAAAAGTGATTGATTTCATTTACATGACATTTACCTCTGCATTCGATCACACGCGCGCTGGGAGCTGTGAGTAAGTCGACATATTTACATTACATGACCTATTGAACACATATCGGGATCGTTATTTCACGCGATTGATTGCCTGAGATTCAGCACGTGTCGGTGCATCTGCCACCGACATGAACTCCTCTGCTTCCCAGATAAAGCTGGCATTGATCACAGCCCAGCATTATACATGAGGCCCGATTGTCCAGGGCTCAGACCCAACGCCCATCATCCAGACACACTTCCACTAGCCTACAGTCCCAGCCTCATTGATTTCCCATTATAGTGTCACTGTGACTGCCTCTTTAAGCACACCACATGTGATGAACAGTCTTACTGTGTCATCCAAAAATCCAAAAGCCTAGGACATAAACAAAAGGGACAAGAGAGAGTCTGCAGTACCACCTAGTGGACAACTATAGGAACTAACTTCTGAGTACCAATAAAAGGCATGTTCCTGTCTTTACCTGGTCCTCGTTTGTCCCAGCCACACACCATGGTTCCCATGCTGAGGCCCATTCCCTTGTACTGGTACACCATGTTGGCGAGCAGTTTGGATGCAGCTGCCACAGAGATGCGCTCTTTGTTGCGCAGCTCATAGATCCGGCACTGGCGGGCCAGCAGGCGCTCCCAGAAGCTGCAGTCTGCAGCTCCTCCAGCCATGGTTCCCAGCAGGTACGGGTTGATCTCAATCACCTTCTTGACTGTCTGTGAAGCGATGTAGGAGCCCGCCGTGGCTCGGGAGTCCACCGCAACAATGACTCCATGTTGGAACTGAGGAGCAGAATTTGACATTAGAATATACAGTCTGACTGTCTGGATGGAACAAAGATAGAGACTCATTAGTGGACGACAGGATCCGTTTTAGTGATGGAAGAAAAGGCTTTAAAGCCCAGATTCATGGTGTGAATAATAAAATGGTGAAGACAAAAGATCTGGGTAGTGAGAGGGCGCCAGAAAGGTTTTTTACTTTTGATGGGACTGGGTCTTTTGAGGGATAAATCATCCTGAACAAGGTTTAGAAGTTGTTAAGAAATAAAGGTTTTATTAAAAACTGCACCATAACAATGTGATACACGATAAAAGAGCTCCTTAAAGTGTACAGTTCTCCTTCCTATTACAGATGTTGTAAAACTTGGCCAACATAATTTCATGCTTTTAAAAATGTATCGTATTAAAAGTGAAACGTTTTCTGTTCCCGAATATAGTGAGAAACTAAATAAATCTGAAGTAAATTCTGATCGGGGACACAATCAAACATATTAATGCATTATTGAAAGTGTTAAAACTGTTAATTTTTATCTTCTTTTTTTTAAGCAATAATTTAATGTTGAATAAAATTAGCTCAGTTGTAACAATGGAAAAGAAAATGGACCGAAATCATGAAAGTAAAACAACTTATGAATCGACACCAAAATTCTTCCTCTGTTCAGTCAAAACCCAGCTTCAAGTAACAACACAAGAAAAGAGAACATATTTGTTAACCATCCCTAAAATATAAAAGTAAAAACGGCCTTTGAAGAGTTAATTTAGTATTAAACAGTCTGTTATCTACCATGAGAAAGCAGTTTGTAGCGGTGCTAGCAAGCTAACGGCCATTTTCAATAAACTCATTATCTGGAAGGGTAAATTATTTATCACTGGTCTCAATTGGGGAAAAAAATGTATTAGCCTATTCACCGGCTAGCTACAAGAAAAGCAAACTAATAAAAATAATATGTGAGGTTACTTTAAATGCTAAAGTGGTTGTCCCGTGCAGAAACTCGATTCTTCTCTCCACGCCGTCTTCGTCTCCGGAGAGCTGCGAGTTTTTTACGGAAAAACTGAGCTCGTTTCCTGGAGCAGCCTCGAATTCCACACCGTTCTGTCCGGGTCCGCAGCCAAAAACGAAAGGGTGGCGATAATCAGATGAAAAATCCTCACAATCACTGCTCAATACACTAGCGAGAGCCATCTTTGAAAAGAGTATGATGAACAAGCAACTTCCGCTGGGTGACTCATTTAATGGTGGTAAAAATTCACAGCGCCCCTGGTGTTCACACAGAACACTCCTCCTCTCCGGCCTTAGATGTTCTCTGATTATTTGCTACTACTACCACCATAATATAAAAAAACAACAATCATTTTCAGTGTAAATTGTGGTTCGTAGTATACAAAATCCCCCAAAAAGAAACACAAATATCATAATATATATATTTTTTCCTTTAGTAACAGTCTGTCATGTCATACTTTGTCTTTCTGCTTGTATTTTTAAGCCTTCTGTCCATGTCTCTGTAATATTCTTCTTTTAAATCCTCCCTCTGTCTTTGTCTCCAACCCTGAGCTGTGACAAGAAAGAGATCTACATTGTTTCCAGAATAAGCGTCCCTGTGAGTGGCTCTAAACACGGCTTCTCTTGCCAAAGAAATGGCTTCTTCTTTATTCAAGCTCATGCTCAGACCACCATCCAGAACTCCATAAGCATAAGGAGAGCCTGAGCCCACAGAGAAGACGTCTCCCTGCAGTCGGGCTCCGTCACTGCACACATAGATTAGCTTTGGGCCACTGTTAGGGGTTGGCAATTGTGTTGCAGACCTAAGAACACCTGAAGAGTCGTCATCTGTCACACAAGGTATGTCTTCCAAATTCTTGGCGCAGTGACCCTCTTCTTTATCCCAGCCACACAGAGTGAGAGCCACACACACATCAGTGCCTTTAAAGGGATGGAGCATGAAAGCCAGAAGCTTGGCAGTACCACGGATTGAGAGGCGACGCCTGTGTCGCAGTTGGTAGAGTCTGATTTCTCTAATCAGAATACGCTCCCACAGCATGCAGTCTGCACCGCTACCTGAGGAGGTGACCACTAAATGGGAGTGAATTGGGGTAATCTTATGAACAGCCGGACAGGCGACAAGTCCTCCAGCGCTGGCACGTGTGTCTGCTGCTGCAATTACTCCACCTTGGAAGATGAAACCCAGAGTTGTTGTTCCATGAGCCAAAGAGAAAGGCCTGCGCACAGTCGCTGAAGGGTTTGTACGGCTGTAAAAACAGTTTGAGCGAGAAAAAGGTGGCATGTAAAACTGGTGTGGACTCTTTTCAGATGCCTCTGCTCTTTTCCATTTGTGGTTGTAACAGTCAGTCATATGAATAGATGAGGTTTCATCCTCCATGACTGAAAAAGGAAAAGACTGACGCGCAGGCTTTTCTTTGAAGCCACAAACATCTTCCAAAGCCATAGTGATGTAAAGCGTTGATGAAATATCACAAAATCAGAGGATACATTCTGTTTAAAACAAAGTAAAAAGTAGCCCTCAAACACATTTCCATTAATAATCAAGACAGATCCACAAACTTTACCCCCCTCCTGCTTAGACTTCTTTCCATCTGCTCTGTTCTCTTATCCTTTTATAGCGTTCAGATTTGAAAGATTGCACAAATACATGCATGCACAAACATATCCAGAAGCTTTTGAGTTCACGTAAGTGATATTTTATCCTACATGCTGTGAATTAGATATGTTGTGAAGCCTCTTTCTGCAAACCTTACAATCTGTGCAGAGTCTGAGAGTCAGATTGCTTGTTTTTACTTTGTTTCTTGCTCTCGTAGTTTCTAAAAGATGACAATAAAAGAAACTCGGGGAGAGGTTATTTTAAAATGTGTTTAAAAACTATTTATTTATTAATTCCTTAGTTAGTTCGTTAAAAATATAAAAATACTGATTTCAAAACTCGAAAAGAGCCACATACGTAAATCTCGCGATAATTTACAAGATCTGCAATTGGCGTCCTTGAAAAGTCATTTTGGCTCTAAAAACTTTTCTATTCAGGGAACTTGCGCATCATTGTTGATCCAAGATGGCGCCAGTTTCCTCGAAAGACAAGTAGGACGGTCCCAGTAAATCCATTCAATCGGTAACAGTCATGGCGTCCGCCAGTTCAGGGTCCAGAGTGTCTTGCGGGAGAGATTTGAATTGTGTACCGGAGATAGCGGACACATTGGCTGCGGTCGCAAAACTTGGGTGAGGAGAATATTTAGCCATGCTTGTTATTTTTTGATGAACGGAGAGTGTGAGAGATTTTATGCCGTGTCTGAGGAGAATTTTTGCTAAGCTAGCCGGCGAGTTTTCAGCACGTGCCCCATTACAATGATGCTTGATAGTGGCTCCTGGTGTTTATTTTAAATGTTTTGTTAGTTTTATTTGATAGTTCTCTAGTTGTTTAAAAGATAATCTAGAAAATAACTTTCTAGATTTCCTCCAAATTGGTTTGATAAACCTTTGAATTTATTTAAACCGGTTTAATTGTTATTTTTCTCCACTGGTGTGCAGGTTTGACTTTCTGTGCATGCCACTGTTCCATCCGAGGTTCAGGAGAGAGTTTGAGTTAGAGCCTGCTAAATCCAGATCTGGTGCACAGACCCGCTCAGACCTGCTGCTATGTGGAAGAGGTTAGTCCTTCATTACTGCAACATATTTTCTAAGAGTGACGGAGTAATAATCCTTATTTTTTTATACTTGTTAATTATTCCTCATTTAGATTGGAATACTCTGATTGTTGGGAAACTCTCTGTGTGGATCGATGCTGATTCTGAAGTCGAGACAGAACGCAGAAATGCAGAGGCTGTGAGTTACTCAGTCTGGACACATTCATGTCCACTTTTTTTAACTTCCATTTTACAATAATGTTGGTGAAATCTCTAGTCTCATTTATCTTATTGATCTGTGTGTATCTCCTTATTTACATAATGTATTATTATTTACTGTTTCCCTCCAGGCTCTTGCACAAGAGCTGAACTTTTCAGCCTACCTGGGTCTTCCTGTCCTCATGATTCCTCTGAAGGGGTCCAATAACGCCAATCTAGCCCGAATGCTGCTGAACCACATCCACACTGGGCACCACACCTCAAACGTACAGAAAACAGATTATGGAAAATCAATGAGTGTTTACATTTACATGGCTGAGTCCAGTAGCTGTAACTGCTGTTCCCTTTTTCATTAGTTCTGGATACGAGTCCCACTGATGGCGACAGAAGATATGCGGGAAGATCTGATTGAAAATGAACCAACTGCTTGTGTTGATGAAACAAGTATAGATGAGAAAACCTGGAGTTGGTTAGTTTTATTTCATGCCCAGCCAAATCCTGTTTGCACTGATTTTTTTTTTTATGGTTCGGTTTGTTTACTAATGTCTTGGGGTTTTTTTTAGGTGGCATTCATTTAGAACTCTTTGTGATTACAACAAGAGGATCTGTCTTGGTGAGAGATCAAACTGTGAAGCAACAGATAAAACAAAAGAATTCTGGTTCTTTGTTCTGAGACTGTGCTTGTCTTTGTATTACTGAAGCTATTGAAGTTGGAGCAGACATGCCATCAGATGCTGTTATTGACAAATGGCTCGGGGAACCAATCAAAGCAGCAATACTTCCAACAAGCATCTTTCTAACTAATAAGAAAGGCTTCCCTGTTTTGTCTAAAGCCCATCAGAGAATAATCTTCCGTCTTTTCAAGGTATGACACTATAATTGCTGGTTGTTTGATCTACAGATTGTCAGCTGCCTAATTGTAGGACGTTTCTTTAACAACAACAATTTCTTTTCTCAGTTGGAGGCCCAGTTTATCTTCACAGGCACCAGTCGGCACACTGACAAGGACTTCAGGTCCTACCTGCAATACCTTGAATACCTCAATCAGAACAGACCTGCCCCCAATGCCTATGAGATGTTTGCCAAAGGCTATGAAGACTACCTGCAGTCACCTTTACAGGTGAAGACAGTATGATTTCACCTCACTTTGGTTTTTCTCTCTCTTGATTTGATGACTTGTTAAGAGATCTTGTTTTTTTTGTCTTTATTCAGCCCCTTATGGACAACTTGGAGTCCCAGACGTATGAAGTGTTTGAGAAGGATCCTATTAAATATTCTCAGTACCAACAGGTGAGGCTGTAGGATGCAGGTGGAATGACAATTGGATTGGGGACATCACAGTGCATAATTAGAAAAAAGGAAGACACGACGTCTGACGTTGTCGTGCGCAGCGGGGCAGGAAGCAGTATTCTTGGGCTAACAAACTAGCTTATGAGAGCAATCAGAGTCCAGCAAATTCGAACAATAAATATGAACGAGCTGCTGACGAAGCAGCCGAATCAGCCTGATGGAAGGAGCCAAAACCACCCGAATTTTAATGCAGACAGATTGAAAGGCCTGTTAATCAGTGTTTCCTGACGTTTTTTAGATATAAAATGTTTTTTCTACGTTATGCTAACAGCTTTTAGCAGCAGCATGCTAGGCGTGGTTTCAACTGCAGAAGCTGCCAAATACTAACGAACAAAGGAGTTGTGATGAAACAGATACAGACCGTTCGGACTCGGGAGAACTCGGGTTTTATCACCACCTGCGTAGTTTGAGAGATAAAAACTGAAAGAGAAGTTGTTGACCTCTTTTCACACCCACTATGAAGGTAAGAACACCTGTGGAGCTAAAATATTCAACAGAAACCTCAGAAAAACCGTTTCTAATGGAAGGGCCTCTTTAAGACTTTACTGCTTATAAAACTGAAGTTATTTTTTCTTTAACTAACAGAGGATGTGCTGTTAATGTATCTGTTTCACCCAGAACTCTGTATCCTCTCTATAAATCCAGTCTGACTCCTACGTCTAACATCCTTAAGTCAAAGTCTCTTGTTTTATATCTAACTGTCTGTGATTCTTCTGTCCTTTTGTCTTCAGGCTGTATATAAATGTCTTTTGGACCGAGTACCAGAGGAGCAAAAAGACACCAACGTTCAGTAAGTATCACGGTCTATAGAGTCAAATCTTGGAGTTATTATTGATCTGAATAATGATTTAAACACTCGTGTCCCTTCATGACCTTCACCTTGTAAACACAAATAGAAAAGGAAGTGGTTTTATGTGTTATAGGGTTCTGATGGTGTTGGGAGCAGGTCGGGGTCCTCTGGTCAACGCGTCCCTGCGCGCTGCCCGACAGGCTGACAGGAAGCTGAAGGTGTACGCTGTTGAAAAAAATCCCAATGCTGTCATCACGTGAGTAGAACATCTGTCCATCCAGGTTATAAACCCGCCTGCAGATGTGAAGGAGGCGGAGCATTAAATTACCTGAAACATGTTTCTGACATGCTGTTTAGATTAGAGAACTGGCGCTTTGAGGAGTGGGGCGAGCAGGTGACCGTGGTGTCATGTGACATGAGGGAGTGGGCAGCGCCAGAGAAAGCCGATATCATTGTCAGCGAGCTGCTCGGATCATTTGGCGACAATGAGCTCTCCCCGGAGTGTTTAGATGGAGCGCAGCACTTTCTCAAAGGTAATTCAGCTCTTCCACATGTGGACGCGGCAGCTGCAGACGTGTTCATGTTTCTGTTACTATCAGCTCCAACAGGATACAGAGAAGCATCTGTTCTGCTCCATTACCTCTCATCTCATATCCCTTTCACTCTTCTCTTCACGTCAGACGGTGGAGTCAGTATCCCCTGCTCCTACACCTCCTTCCTGGCTCCTATATCTTCCTCCAAGCTGTATAATGAAGTACGAGGGTGTCGGGAGCGGGACAAAGACCCCGAGTGCCATTTTGAGACGCCATATGTGGTTCGCCTGCATAACTTCCACCAGCTGGCCGACCCCAAGCCGTGCTTCACCTTCACACACCCAACAAAAGGTAGAATCACTCTAAATTCTCCGGTATGAACGAGGACGCGGCGTGTTGATGAGGTTTTATTCTCCTTTCAGACATGAACAATAACCGGTATCAGTGCCTCCGGTTCTCTGTGGATTGTAACTCGGTGCTTCACGGCTTCGCTGGTTACTTTGAAACCACCCTGTACAAAGACGTCACACTCAGTAAGTCGGCTGAATCACAAAGAAACGATCACTTCAGAGCTGAAATATTTAACATTTAGTTCCATGTTTTTGTTTGTTGCAGGTATCAAACCGGATACACACTCACCTGGAATGTTCTCCTGGTTCCCCATCCTCTTCCCCCTGAAGGTACGTCCACCTACCATCAGTATCTTTCATATTCTGTTCAGTCTTCATGTCGTTTTGTCCTTTAACAGCAACCCATCCCCATATCACACGATGATGATGTCACAGTGAGGTTCTGGCGCTGCAACAATGGGAAGAAGGTTTGGTATGAGTGGGCCGTGACCGAGCCGTCCTGCTCTGCCATCCACAACCCTGCAGGTCGCTCCTACACCATCGGCCTGTGAGGGCGAAGCGGCGGCGCGTCTGACAGACATTTACTCCTGTTTTTATACACTTTAGTTAAACTCTGTGGCGATTGCAGTGAAAACGGTCAAAACTTTTTATATATGAGACAATAAAATTCATCAGTGTGCAGAAAGAAGTTCTGTGGAATTAAATGTTTGAAATGGACTGTCGACGTTCACAACATGTCTGTCAGGTCATCGTGAAGCTCGTTCATCAGGTTGTGACTGTTCACGTTTTCTGTATGTTAGAACATTAAAAAAGACTCACAGTTCTGAGTTTGAAGACTTTCAGTGTAAATGTTTGTTTTGTTTGACAAACCTCGATTTAATGAAGTCAGGCTGAAACTTCATCCCAAAAAAATGCACCAATTCATCAGAGTTGATTATCTGCTGAGTTTACAAAAAGAACAATTAAACTGTTTATACATAATAACGTTTATTGTGCTCTCAGTAAACTACATACAGTAGAAATTAAATTGATAAAAAATATTAATGCGTGTGAGCATGAACTTAACACACAATCCAGCCAATCAAATCCAGTCAATCTTTATTATTTAAACAAGATTGGATAGTTTTTATAACAGTGCTGATATTTTTATAAAGTTTCTATTAAGTTTGAATAGAGATGATGTCCAGACAGCAGGTCATGAGTTTAATTTAAATCAGTTTTTATGTTTATTATCAAAATGTCCTAATATACGAGAGAGGCAGGATCATTCTTTGAGGTATAAAATTCTTCATAAATGATGATTTGTCCTGGAACAGAGACGTCAGGGTCTGAAACCTCCACAGGACAAACTGGAGTACTGGGCAGGTGGTCTGGAACCTCCACATGGTGATGATGGACAGTCTGGAGTTAAGAGCTGCGTCCTCAGTTAGGATCTCTTATTAGAAATTGTAAAGGATCGTTTGATTTTAGATAAATAATATTTAGTCAGTGTTTGTGCTGCACAATGTTGGACCTGATAGCAGTGGGCTGTGAGATGGACCCCCCACCCCCCCCCCACCCTGGAGGTCCTGCAAAGCCACAAGCAGGTAAATAAAACAGAGGGAAGTCAGTGGAGTCAATATGAGTTTAAGTTTTGAAGGATATAAACTACCAAATACTGTATATCTTGACATTTCTAACAGACTGAAAATGTAAAATATTGATTTGGGGAATTATAAAATTAAATATTCATGTTCTTCACAGATAATCACGTTTCATTGTTTACTACAACCCCAGTCTAAAGAAGCTGGGACATTGTGTAAAAAAAACAGGATTTTTACAGTTTTTAAACCCAGATTCAAAATGAGATCATATTTTCTATAAAACGGTAAAATATCTCAGTTTTAACATCTGATATGTTTATTGGGAATAAAATTTGTGTTTTTTTACATATTTCACTCATTCCAAATCTTTTTGATTTGGGATTTTAGATTTTGCATTAAAAGACATTCCAACAGTTTTCATATCAGCGTTGAACTGCAGACTTCATTTACTGTCCCACATGTCCAGCTTTAATGTGTCACACACAGACCGACTCGTCTTACTGCTAGAATTAATGTGGTGACCCTCAGTTGCGTTCAGGGACACTGGGATGAAACGTCTTTTGACTGTCCTGTTGAATGTGGTGGTCAGCAGCTAGTGAAAAGCACGACGTCCTGAGAAAACCAGATTGATGGAGCAGCAGAACTCAGAGGGCTGAGAGTGGCAGCTGCTGTACAGGCTGATAAATTGGACTGATTGGGTCTCTGATTGTCCACCGGTTGGCAGCTCTGAGCCCCGGTGTGAATCTTAATCACAGCCGCTCAGTGTAAATTAGTTCTGTTCCCTGGTTGTTCAGTTCACATCACTTCTAATTTGTGCTGAAGCGTGCTAACACTAATGATCACTAAAGAACCATTTGAGTCATGTTCAAGTCAATTTAACCTTTTTCTGGTTTTACTGATCCCTCCGGACGGTTATAATTTTGGCACCAAATTAGTAACTGATTCTTTATAATATACAGGAATTTGAGGGATGATAACTATGTGGGTGTACGTAGAATTTCATGCCACTCATCTAGAACTTTAATTTATTATACAGTATGCAGGGCCGTTGCTAGCCATTTTGGTGCCCTAAGCACAACAAAAATACAATACCACAGTATGTGCAAGAGCTTTTCTTAAATTCCAAAATTACAATTCTTAGTAATGTCTCTTGAATTCAAAAACTGCTTAATACTTACATAATAGAACATACTCAACGCAGGAACTTCACTTTGTTATTCTTTAGAACTATGTAACAGATTCACACAACTTGTGTAAACTGCTGGTAGATGGTTGATCTGAACTTTTAGCTTGAGTTCCTCCTTGCATGTACTTGTACATTGAGCCTGCATTCAAACACAAAAAGAAAATCTGTCATATGAAAAGAAATACTGCAATACATTATTTATAGGTTTATGTTGGCTTATATCACTGGCATGTGATGTGACTAAATTCAAAACTATTTAACCTTTATTAAGAAGAACTAGAGAGAGGCAAAATATACAAATTTTAAACACAACTAGAACATTCTTAATATGAAGGGAGGAGATCTTTAATCTCTTTAAATTATACCATCAGCAGCAGATGTTACTCTTGGCCTGTAAATGTTTCAGAAATATCAGCATAGAGCAAATACTTCATTTAATAAAGGTTTGTCTAATTTTACATAATAAATCTCAGTTAAAAATAGGCCACATATTTAATTTTGGGGGGTTGTGCGCAACGAGAGAGAGGAGACGGAGGTCCATCTCTTTTCTTTTTGTAATATGTACTATTAACTTGCTTTGCACATTTTTTTATTCTAAATCTGTCTTTATTATATTTTTTTTTCCATAAGCTCACTGGTGCCCTACATGCAGCGCGTGATGCGTGTGGGCGGAGCGCCGGCGCTGACAGTATGTATTACTTATTTAGATGACACAAACAGAATGTCCCTGCCAGTTTGTGTGTGATGATGCCCTGATGAAGCCTCAGCCAATCAGAAAGCTGGATTTTCCCACCTTTACAGGAGCAGAGTGAGTGTGACAGCTGAGAGCTGCTGCCATTTAATGAAAGTGCTAAAACAGTTCAGTTAATATGATGGACATGGTGGCAGATCAGTAGAGAAATGAGTTTAAAAACTTGGATTTTATCAAAATAGTAAAAAAAAAAAAATTATGTGGAAAAAGCTGCTCCATGATGTTAAAGTTCAAAGTTGCAGGTGGTCACCGTGGTAACTCAAAACACCAATTTAACAGGATACATCTGTGGTGTCTTGCATTGCTGTCTATGCATTTTAATGGTAGTTACCGATCAGACAGTTAATGTGGGTTAGAACTTCGGATCAGCACCGACCTCTAACTCCTCCCAAACAACCGTAACATTTCAGCAACTCTCACAAAAAGGTGAACACACACTTATTTGGGATTAATCAGTTAATAGCACTTTAACTAAAGTGTAATCTATGAATACGTCATGTTCATCTGCAGCTTTTTCTTCTTTTTTTTAGAAACATCTTGACTTATTGATGATGTTTTAACCTTTTACAGGGAACACAAGAAGAAAAAAGAAGAAAAAAACACTGATTTCTTCATAAACTTGGTTATTAAACCTGGTTTTGCTATTTGTGTTCACACTTACATCTCCATAATTACCTGAACTGTGTTTTTTTCTGAGCTGTTTCCTCAGCTGGCAAGTGCACATGACGTAAGCACCATCTGGCTCTGCTCTCAGGATTAAACCGTCGTTGGATCTGATCTCAGCCTGTTTCTTCTTTTCTGTCGCAAAAGAAGGTCGTCCATCATCTTAAACATCTGATGGCTGTGATTCATGTAACCTTACGAACCCTCTTTGCAGCAGACTTCTTTTTATTCATGTCTTTTAATCTGTTATGATGTAAAAATATATTTGAGACACATTTAGTTGATCCTCATGATTGAACCTATGAAGATGTAGATTTAAGACCATCCTGGTGGGGATTCACTGAGGCTGATATTACTGCTGCTCACTGTGAGCTTATGTTTGCTGCTCTGTTGAAGTATTTGAACATATCCCCAATAAATACAAGAAACTACTCACTAATGTGTTCAGTCTTTATTCTGTGGATCATATTTAAACCCAAAACTTCCTTCTTCCTGAAGTTGGAACAAAAAAGTTCAAATGCCCGAATCGATGTGCAGAAACAAGTTATCCCAGCAGTGTTTTCTGACAGAAGACTGCATCCGGTTTCGCAGCACCACTCATAGTTAACATGTTTTCCACATGGTGTGATGCTGAACGACTCTGGTTCAGTGTTCACAGGTATTTCAGCATTTTCAGAAATGAGCTGCTGGCTCTCTGTTCTCAGAGGGAGATTTGTTTGTTTAGTGTTTATTCAGTTGCCTGAAGGAACACTAACATCTGTGGGTGGATCAGATTTCATGACTTTTTAATTTACCAAAGTGGTGTCTAACCCTGTTCAACGAGGGTTTCTGTCCTACATATTTTAGATGTTCCTCTGCTTTAGCACAGCTCATTTGGATAGATGGGAGATTAGTAAACTATTGCAGAACTTGAGGAAATACCAAGGAGGAGATTTAACCTGGTTGGACTCACTCTTAATCACAGAGGAAAGAGACAGGTTAATCTGGAGAAGGTCAGAGTCGAGTCGTTGCTCCTCCAAATCAAAAAGAGCCAGTTTAAGTGGTTTGACCATCTGGTATTGTGAGTATTCTCTCTTAATGTCTTCCAACTGAGGTATTCTGGACACGCCCTACCTGGAGGAGACCTCTGGGCGGACTCAGGACTCGCTGGAGAGGTTACAGCTCACAGCTGGTCTCAGAAAGACTTGAAGTCTCTTTGGATGAGCTAGAGATGGTGGCTGAGGAGATGAAGGTCTGGATATCAGCTGAGCTGTTACCACCCATGACCTAGTCCTGGTTAAAAAAAGATGATGGATGGATGGATGGATGGATGGATGGATGGATGGATGGATGGATGGATGGATGGATGGATGGATGGATGGATGGATGGATGGATGGATGGATGGATGGATGGATGGATGGATGGATGGATGGCAAGGCAAGTTTATTTGTATAGAACAATTCATGTACAGGACAATTCAAAGTGCTTTACATGAAACAAAAGCATAAGTAAAAGAATGAAAACATGATTTAAATAAACAGAATTAGAACAAAGGACAGCTTAAAAGCAACCGTGTGGATTTGGACTTTCTAATAAAACTTTATGTAAATGCAGCGGAGAACAGGTGGGTCTTTAACCTTGATTTAAATAAACTGAGTGTTTCAGCTGATCTGAGGCTTTCTGGGAGTTTGTTCCAGAAATGTGGAGCATACAGTGGGGCAAAAAAGTATTTAGTCAGCCACCAATTGTGTAAGTTCTCCCACTTAAAAAGATCAGAGAGGCCTGTAATTTTCATCATAGGTATACCTCAACTATGAGAGACAAAATGAGGAAAAAAAATCCAGAAAATCACATTGTCTGATTTTTAAAGAATTTATTTGCACATTATTGTGGAAAATAAGTATTTGGTCACCTACAAACAAGTAAGATTTCTGGCTTTCACAGACCTGTAACTTCTTTAAGAGGCTCCTCGGTCCTCCACTCGTTACCTGTATTAATGGCACCTGTGTGAACTCGTTATCAGTATAAAAGACACCTGTCCACAACCTCAAACAGTCACGCTCCAAACTCCACTATGGCCAAGACCAAAGAGCTGTCAAAGGACACCAGAAACAAAATTGTAGACCTTCACCAGGCTGGGAAGACT
>SSNP01000058.1:201636-224569 GCA_006937955.1 Pachypanchax playfairii | reverse complement strand
AGTCTTCCCAGCCTGGTGAAGGTCTACAATTTTGTTTCTGGTGTCCTTTGACAGCTCTTTGGTCTTGGCCATAGTGGAGTTTGGAGCGTGACTGTTTGAGGTTGTGGACAGGTGTCTTTTATACTGATAACGAGTTCACACAGGTGCCATTAATACAGGTAACGAGTGGAGGACCGAGGAGCCTCTTAAAGAAGTTACAGGTCTGTGAAAGCCAGAAATCTTACTTGTTTGTAGGTGACCAAATACTTATTTTCCACAATAATGTGCAAATAAATTCTTTAAAAATCAGACAATGTGATTTTCTGGATTTTTTTTCCTCATTTTGTCTCTCATAGTTGAGGTATACCTATGATGAAAATTACAGGCCTCTCTGATCTTTTTAAGTGGGAGAACTTACACAATTGGTGGCTGACTAAATACTTTTTTGCCCCACTGTAGAAGCTGAAAGCAGCTTCTCCATGTCTGGTTCTGACTCTGGGAACTGATAAAAGACCAGATCCAGAAGACCTGAGGAGTCTTGTAGGTTCATACTGGGTCAGGAGGTCACTGATGTATTTTGGTCCTAAACCATTCAGAGCTTTATAGACCAGCAACAGAACTTTAAAGTCTATCCTCTGACGGACAGGCAGCCAGTGTAAAGACCTCAGAACTGGACTGATGTGGTCCACTTTTCTGGTTTTAGTGAGAACTCTAGCAGCAGAGTTCTGAATGAGCTGCAACTGTTTAACTGATTTTTTAGGAAGACCAGTAAAGATGCTGTTACAATAATCAAGCCGACTGAAGATGAATGCATGGACTAGTTTTTCCAGGTTTTGTTGGGACATTAAATCTTTTATCCTAGAGATGTTCTTCACTACTACTACTGTCATTTAGCAGACGCTTTTATCCAAAGCGACTTACATTGAGAGAACATACAAGCAAGAATTCAAAGAGAAGGAAAAAAATATAAGGAGGTGGACTGTTTGGAGTCCAGTTTAATTCCGACGCTGATACATCAAGTGTATCAATTTTTTTTTTTTTTTTTTTTTCAGGTGATAATAGGCTGATTTAGAGATTGCCTTAATGTGTTTTTCAAAGTTTAGGTCTGAGTCCATCACTACACCCAGATTTCTGGCCTGGTTGGTGGTTTTTAGGTGTATTGACTGAAGCTCTGTGGTGACCTGCAGTCGTTTCTCTTTGGCTCCAAAAACAATCACCTCAGTTTTATTTTTGTTCAGCTGAAGGAAGTTGAGGCACATCCAGTCATTAATCTCCTCAACGCATTTACTGAGAGCCAGTACAGGACCTCGGTCTCCTGGTGACATTGTGATATATAGCTGTGTGTCATCGGCGTAGCTATGGTAACTAACATTATTGCTCTTTATGACCTGGGCCAGTGGGAGCTTGTAGATGTTAAACAGAAGAGGCCCCAGGATGGAACCCTGGGGAACTCCACAAGTAATTCTGGTCTGCTCAGATGTAAAATTACCTACTGACACAAAATACTTCCTGTTCTCCAAGTATGTTTTAAACCAGTTTAGTACAGGACCAGAAAGACCCACCCAGTTCTCCAGTCGTTGTAGTAATATAATGTGGTCGACTGTATCAAACGCAGCACTGAGATCCAGTAGAACCAACACCGACATTTTTCCACCATCTGTGTTCAGACATATATCATTAATAACTTTGGTCAGAGCAGTCTCGGTGCTGTGGTGCTGTCTAAAACCTGACTGGAAGACATCATAGCAGTTGTTTTGTCTAATAAAGTCATTTAGCTGATGATAAACTGCTTTTTCAATGATTTTACTCAAGAACGGAAGATTGGAGATCGGCCTGTAGTTAATCATCTGTGTTTTGTCTAGATTGTCCCTTTTTAGTAGAGGTTTAATAACGGCTGTTTTCAGCAGTTCTGGGAAAACACCCGTCATTAAAGACGAGTTCACAATCTGTAGCAGATCTGGCTCTAAGGTCTTTGAGACCTTTTTTAGAAAACCAGTGGGCAGGATGTCCAGACAGCAATGGATGGATGGATGGATGGATGGATGGATGGATGGATGGATGGATGGATGGATGGATGGATGGATGGATGGATGGATGGATGGATGGATGGATGGATGGATGGATGGATGGATGGACAGAATGTGGCCCTCAAGTACCAGGACTGGACTTCACTCCTTTGTTTGTATTTTTTAATTAATCTTTAGGAAAAAATCTAATTTAAATCTAAAAAATCGAATTTAAAAACACAAAAAGCTGTAATATTCATATTTCTACATGCTGTTAAATCTCAAAGCAACTTTCAAATTCACATGTATTTGAAATGTATTGAAACTCTATTACTTGTATTATAAAATGTTCATTCTATTGTTTTGTGTGCACAGAGATGCCCAGCTGTCTGTAACATGTCTCCCTGTGCTGTTCTGAGTTCAGTCCTGCAGCAGAATGAAGCTGCTTCATCAATGTTTCATCCACCTGACCAAGAAAGGGTGGAGTTCAGCTACAATGAGGGATCAAATTGCGGAAGTTATGCACAGGTATGATACGCTGAGGTAAGTAAAGACAGCCATTATTTACAGAACAAAAATAAAGGTTTTGCCTTCAAAGTAAAAGCCTCCTCATAGGCATCCCAGTAATGTAATGTGATATCACAAATATAACGTTTCTACAGTTGGAAACCAATTAATATTTATATAATTGTGTGATTTTGGTTATTTTTTCCCATCAATCCAATGAAAAACTACAGCTCAACATATCACATGTTCACAAAATGGGCCGCAAACATTGAAAGTGATATTGTTTTAAATTCAATGCATGATCTTGAATTTTCAAAGATTATTTTTCTTATTTAATATTACATGAAACAATTACTATTTGCACTCCTTTTTATTTTTTATCTCCTACATATTTATTTCTTACAAATAAATCTTAAGGGAGTGTATGCACATTTCTCACGTACAATTTGTAAGGAATATAAAAGTTACATCTTAGGCCTGATTTTCAGCACCTCAATAGTCTCAATGTGATCACCACAAGTTTCTTACATGCTTTATATTTATTTATTATTTATTGAGTCTTCTTCTTTGTTTTAGTTTAACTAAGATGCTGTTGATGAGCAGTTGAAAGTAATAAGTATTCCCTGGTGGTATAGAATATTTTATTTTTCAGGTGACTTTACATCACTGATAAGTTAAATCAGGTATATGATATATATTATTACATTATTACTCAGTACAAATGTAACTGGGCTGCACAGTGGCTCAAACAAGAACAATGTTTCTTTGCAGTGAGAAGGTTCTGGTTTTGAAACCAGCCAGGAATTTGCATGTTCTCTCCGTGCATGTGTGGGTTTTCTCTGGGGACTCCCAAAGACCAAAAATATGCACAGTTCTAAATTGGTCCTAGGTGTGTGTGTGTGTACATGGTTGTCTGTCTCAATGTGGTCCTGTGATGGACTGGTGACCTGTTCAGGTGTGACCCACCTCCCTGCAACCCTGAACAGGAAGAAGCAGGTAAAGAAAATGACTGACAAACGTAACCAAATGAGACCGCTTCCTGAGAGATGAACAATAATTATTTTTTTATCTAAATACTTGTAAGTGTATCACATGCCATGTTGATATATGTTATATGAAAAAAGGCTTTTTTTAAATGGTTGCATACACTGCACTGCTTGCTCATTTCCTTTTAATAAATTTAACGCTCAGTTGGGGTTTTATTTTGAAAAGCCAGACAGGAAGTTCTGTGAACACTATCTTCCGTTTGACTCCACCTGCTCGTATTAGGGTTCCCAACTGACAGCGGCCGTGTATTGGAGGGGCTCGGTTCAGTGTGTTTACTCTTCTATATACAGCCAGCTGTGTTGAGGTACGTTGTTGTTTTGTTACATTAAAAAAATCCCCGGAAACAGACTGTTATAACAAGCTAAATAGCGTTTTAGCTTAACCGTTTTCTACATGTTAACAGCATCTACGAGGTTAGCTAGATAGTTGAGTCAGCTCTGCCTCTTCTGACCCGCATCATCTGCTACAGGAGTCTCACGATAACTTAGTTAAATAACTTACTTGTTATTCACCATTTCAGATTAACGTGGTAAATGATATTATTAAATAACGTAAGCTATTTCCACTAAAAGACTCCAGGAACTCTGGTCATTAAATGAAATGTGAGAGATGAAGGTGGTTTAAACGCTTTTTACACACGTAGTTTTACTGTGTTGGTTTTTTTACATACATGTTGTGTTTTAGTGTGTCATCAGCTCAAACATACCTGGATGTGTGAGAACTGAAAGTGAAAACCTAACTGACTCAGTAGATTTTTTAGGTTTATTCTTAGTAATTATTAATCTATTACATATCACGCATTATTCCCCCCATATACACCCACACACCCACACACACACATGCAGCCATGTCTCCATCAGTCCCCTTGCAGGAGATGATCCGGGCCATCAGGTCAGCCCGGACGCAGTGTGAGGAGCGCGGTGTGATTCAGAGGGAGTGTGCAGCCATCCGGGCTCAGTTCAGACAAAGCGACAATGGGAGCAGATCACACAACCTGGCCAAGCTGCTCTACGTGCACATGTTGGGCTACCCGGCTCATTTTGGTCAGGTGAGGAGATTTGGATAATTCCTGTCATGAGTTTGCTGAGGTTGAATGGAACGTGAGCGTGGGAACTGGAATATTTCGGTTCTTTTTAGACATCCACAGCACTGACTTCTGAAAGAAAGAGTTTATGTTCTGAATAAAAAATTCTGAATTTGTGCTTAAAAACTAACAAAAATCAGTACTTACATTCTAAATGTTGGTGCTCTGTTGACCCTCACTTGTAGCTCTTTTGTATCTTCCTTGTATAAACTATGTAAATAGCGTTACATTCCACTGAGCAGTCTGCAGATCTCCTGTAACTAGGCCACTGAGTTCTCCTCCGCTCCATGAGTGCCTTCTCCAGAGCCGAGTCTGACTCTGTGCGTTAGTAGTGCTGACATTTCAAGTCACTCCTCATTCCTCACCTGAGTTGTTCTTCTTCCCGTTAGATGGAGTGTGTTCGGATGATCGGCAGCCCCCGTTACAGCGAGAAGCGCGTGGGTTACCTGGGAGCCATGATGCTCCTGGATGAGAAGCAGGATGCCAGCCTGCTCATCACGAACTCCATCAAGAAGTGAGAACAACAGCTGACAGCTGCATGAATAGATGCATAGAGTCAGGTGTTTAAATAGACGTGTTTATAACAGCTTATAAACGCTCGATGGGGAAATAATACTAAAATTTGTTTTGTTATTTTTTATGAAAAGATCATAAAAATGACTGATTTACCAGAAGTGAAAAATAAGAGATTTGTTAAGATTGTTAATCAGTTAGTTTATGAAACACAGAAGTGATTTAAGGATGTAAATGAATCCTGCCTTGTTATGTGTGTGTTTTTCAGTGACTTATCTCACAGTAACCAGTACGTGCAGTCTCTGGCTCTGTGCACGCTGGCCTGTATGGGTTCAGCTGAGATGTGCCGAGATCTGGCACCAGAAATCGATCGGTTGCTTCAATCCTCCAACTCTTACATAAAGAAAAAGGTAATAACCTCCACAGCACGTCTTATTTTGGAGAAACTTTGATTTCTGCGTATTTTTTAGTCACAGTGACGTTTTAATGTTGTGAAAATATCCAAATCATTTATACACAACAAGCTGTAGACAGCCAGCCTCAACACAACAAAACAAACACTACTAACACCAAAACATCCTGTTTTAAACGACATTTCAGTCAAAGGGCAAATGAGGATTTCAGTGATTCTCTGAATTAATTAACTCTGTAATTATTATTTATTATATTTTTTATTTAATTATGTATTAAAACTAGAGTTATTTCCATTACAAACAAGCTCCACCAAACATTTTATACAGCAGGTTGTTGAGGAAAGTACCAACACTGATTGAATATTTGATATAAATGTATTGAATATGATACAAAGAGTGATCAGTGTCGTGGCTGCAGACCAGCAGTCATCGTCCTCGCAGTCGAACCCTGTACGGAGTGAGAGAAGCTCATTTTATCAGTTAGGATTTTCTCAAAAAGTCTACAGTGTTTCTGGGTATCAGTGTTTTGTGTTTCGTTACACCACGTCACCTCTTCAACAGAACTGAGTTGACTTTATCAACACAATGTGTCATGTTTCTGGTGGTTTTTAGGATGTTTTCCAGACATTTTTATTTATTTTAACTTGCCTGTGTTTTATTTTTTAGCCTTTTCTGATCCTGTTAATCATGATCGTGCTTCTCAACCTGTGTTCCTTTGTAGAAGTGTTGTGTTTAGACTTTTTTTGGATTGTTACGGTGTGTTTTCATCTGTTGCGTCTGTCTTATTGCTGATGTCAAGTCTGTAGATTCATTTGGTTTTACAGTCTTTGCACGTTACACCACCTGTCTGCTGCTGCGTTCCTGCATTTTGGGTCTCCTCTGCCACGACCACACGTCTAGTCTCCTGTGTGTCATGACACATTCTCATTAAAATGTTTGTGTTGCGACACAGTCTGCTGTTCGAGGACGCTCTTACTGTCCACATGCTTGTTTAAAAAGAGTTTGGAGTTTGTTTCTGGTGGTGAAGACAATTTACTCATGCATGTGGGATTTTCAGTCATCATAAACAACATTTTTGGTCATCAATAGGTTGTGAAATAAAATCTTTGGTTGTGAGCTTGAATCAGTGATTCAAGGTCGTTCTGTTTGACGAGCTCACAGAGTTCTGTCACGACCGAAGACGGTGACAAACTTCAAACTTCTGACTGCTGTCACGATCTCGTCCACAGCCGTCCCCTTTTCCTCCTCCTCCTTTTTCAGGAGTCCTAAACTAATAATAAAAACATTAATGCCAGAGTTTTTTCTGGTTCTTGTGGAACTGACATCTGTAAAATACAGTTTTGCTGTGATGAACCGTAGAATCCGGCCGTTGTTTAATCTGACGCACAGAGTTACAGGATTTTATCATATGGAGTCTTCACAGTTTGACACGTCAGGAATCTGCTTTGATGCTCCAAACTGAGTCACTCTGACTGTGAACTACTGATGGGAAGATACTAATAAGTTCATCAATAAAACTAAATATCATTTTACATTATTATAAATCCTTTGTCAGACATAAAGAAGTAATTTAATAATATGATTTAATAATATGACTTTATTTTGGGGGAAATCATGTTAGATAATTCAGTAATTTGTGTAGAACTCACTGCGTAGTATTAGTGTCACGTTTTAGCATGTTTTTATTTGATTTAAATTTAAGTGACGTTTTTCACTCGGTTCTTTTCAGGCGGCTTTATGTGCCGTTCACATCGTAAGAAAAGTCCAGGATCTTGGCGAGCTCTTCATGTCTGCCGCCCGTTCCCTCCTCTCTGAGAAGAACCACGGTCAGTAGATTTTAATCACATGTTTAACTTGTTTATATTCTGCATTTATTTGTGTTTATTTGTTTGTTTAGGTGTGTTACACGGCGCTGTGGTGCTGATCACTGAGCTGTGTGAGCGGAACCCTGAAACTCTGGCGCGGTTCAGGAAGGTGTGATGGGAACAAACACTCATCACAGTGAGAACATTCTGCTGAAACGTGTGCTGTTACATGTAACATGCGTGTGCTGTGCGTGTTTGTTTCAGACGGTACCGGATCTGGTTCAGATCATGAGAGGCCTGGTTATTTCGGGTTATTCTCCAGATCATGACGTAGCTGGAATCAGTGATCCCTTCCTACAGGTTAGCTGTCATGTGAATGAGCTCTAACATGTTATAGGCATGTTATTAATGTAACATCTCATATGTGAACGAAAACAATTTACTTTTCATAAAAGTATTCAGTTTATCCAATAAAAAGATCCGTCTGTTTCTGCAGGTTCGCATCCTGAGACTGCTGCGAGTCCTCGGTCGCAACGATGATGCAGCGAGTGACGCCATGAACGACCTTCTAGCTCAGGTTAAACTCATTGTGATGGCAGAAGGTGTTTGTATCCAAAAACATTCAAATGTTCAGTCCTTTTGTTTCAGAGTTACTTCAGTTTCTCTGTAGCTGACATAAAACCTGGTTTTTATTCCAAAAGTCTTTGTGTTTTTCTTGTTCTGTTGCCATGCAACAGTAAGAGTGTTGGATTTTATTTTATAGGTGGCGACCAACACAGACAGTACGAAGACGGTGGGGAACGCCGTGCTGTACGAGACTGTTCTCACGGTGTTAGACATAAAGTCAGAGAGCGGACTGAGAGTAAAGCACTTTAAAACATCTGGATTCATGTTAGCTGCTTGATGACAAAATGCTAAAGGTGTAAGTTGTCCTGCAGGTTCTGGCCGTGAACATCCTGGGAAGGTTTCTCCTCAACAACGACAGGAACATTCGGTCAGTGCAGTTGAACTTCCTGCTACACCTCTTCCTCTACACGTCTTTGTTTGTCTTCATGTTTATCTCTCCATCTGTTCCTCCTTTGCCTTTCATCTGTCATTCTTCAGTTCTCAACTCACTGCAGCCAAAGAGTGAAAGCTTTTCCTATCTGAGCTGATTAATCGTTTTCCTCAGTGCATTTCCTCTAAATCCTCACCAGAAGGCTTCTCTCAGTGTCTGGACTGAACGCGGAGCCCCACCTCTGGTTACTAGAAGGTTTTTGGTTTATTATAGCGCCTTCACAGGGTCGTGTTAGTAGACAAGTCTGTCTGGTTTTGTCCTGCGTGGCCTCTGAAGCTTTGTGTTAGTGGATGACGGGTTTGTTCCTGTCAGACCTGCTTTACTAGATGACATCTTTTCTGCCCCTACATGAATACTTAATTGGGCGGTGAGTTTTTTTCGGCAGCATGAGACATCTGTGACCCGACTAAACCGAGAACATTTAAATTAGAATAAATCGTCAGCCACAAGACGTTCATAAAGACCTTCTCAAACTTTTCATTTTTGTGATGTTTTTTGAATGACTCAAGGCTGTTTTATTTTTCAAAATAAAAGCCCAATCAAATAGGAACCTAAAAAAGTCAACTGCTTCATCAGTCTTTGCTCATTCAATAATAGATAAAAAAAACAATAAAAATGTTTCAGTTTTTAGAGCCACAACCATAAAGTCCAACCTGTGCACTGACAGGTTCTGTTACCTTTGTGATGAACAGGTGTGCAGGCCCATTATGCATGAAAGGGATCACTTGTGTTACCCAGGATGCATTGTGACCAAACGCCTGCATCTGTAAATCCCATTTTGAACGTACAGATTTGAGTGATGTGAGATCTGTGTAGGTTTTCACAGAAACGTTAATGTTCTGGATTTGTGACCAAGAGTTGGAGCTGAGAGTGAAAGTCGAGTCTTTTTCTCATGTAGATACAGAAATTACATTTACTGAGTTTATAAAGTTATAAAGAGGACCGATTAATATATTTAACTTACAGTTTCTTCTTAAGGACGTAGAAGGAAAATAAATCTGGCTCACACATTTATAAGATACAACTGACTCGTTTCCTCGCAACATAAATATCCTCCGATTATTTTTCTTCATCATTGTAGTTTATACATTTTAACAGGAACACAAACACTAGTGGTTGAAAGTCCCGTATAAGTCAGCAGGTTGTGAAACAGCATGACAACCATTTTACTATTTTTCAGCATCAGCAACAACACAGACACACAGAGTACAATTACAGCTCTACAAAATGTCCAGAAGAAGTTTAGTGAATGTGTTCTGACCCTGTCAGTTCAGAGAGACTGTCACAGACTTTGTCAAGAAGCTTTACTCTCATTAAGAAGGGTGAGGGTTAGGGAACAACAGATACAACAAACAATAAAGTAAACTAACTTCTAACTTTATATGTCTGAATGTTTCATTCTGGACACTTTGTTGGTTCGTTTATCAGATGGAGGCAGGCTGAAGAATCAGTTTTATATAAAACGTTGCCAAGTGGCGACTGGTAGCGACATCAGATAATTATTTAACTGGAGTGCCACGATATTTAGACTCTTAAACGCTTCAAAACAAATTCATTTGCTCATTTTATTCTTTTATTGCTAAATCTACATCTACCACTGCTCAGATCCCAGTAGATGTTTCCCCCACACGGGGTGTGAGGATTGTGTGACCAGCACGTGACCTGGATGTGTCGCTCCAGGTCACGTGATGGCTGAATGGTAAGGAGTAGACTCCCTCTGGCACTGTGTCTCTGTATGGTTGCTATAGAAACACAGTTTGTTTTATCACGTATCACAAAAACAATTCAGAGTAGCAACCTGCCTGCAACATTTACATGACTGAAAACAAAAAGCAACATGAAGAATCGCTCTCTCCCATCAGGCCTCCCGAGGGGAGTTTTATAACCACGCTGTATGTCTTCATAAATGCAGCTTCTTTTATCAAACTTTTGGTTTTGATTTGGTGTCCTTGTGTTTATATGTAGGTATATCGCCATGACGTCTCTCCAGAGGATTGTTACAACAGACCACAATGCCGTGCAGCGACACCGAGGGACTATAGTGGACTGCCTGAAGGACCAGGACGCGTCTGTCAAGCGGTACCTTGCAGCTTCTTGATGAAGCGTAACTGAATTAACTTTGTTCTGTGATAGTTGAACAATATTCATTTCTTTTAAACACTCCACAGATAGTGTTTCCAGCTCACTAAGAGAAGTCTGAGTTCTCACCTGGTTTTACTGCTGATCAGATCATCTGTCTCCCGTCCTCTCTCATCCATGCAGACGTGCCTTAGAGCTCTCCTTGGCTTTGGTATCAGCCTCCAACATCCGCTCCATGATGAAGGAGCTTCTCATCTTCCTCTCCTCCTGCCCCCCTGAGCTCAAGGCTCACGCTGCGAGTGGCATTTTCAACGCTGCTGAAAGGTAAATGAAACAGTTTGGACAGACGCTGTAGATCCGTCTGCTGTGTGAAGAGTTTTAATCACATATTGGAAATTAGATTCAAACACGTAAATGTGTTTTTAACTGTGTTGCCTTGGAGCCACGCATGATGGAGTCATTTGTGTTGAAGAGATCATAAAATACTGTATTAACTTTATTCACTCAGCAGTGTTTCTGTCCAGCTGATACTGTAACAGTGAATCCAGTCTGTGTGTCCACTGCACCTTATTCCTCTCAGTGCACTGATCTGTGTGTGTTAATCACCATGTTGCACTACTCAGGTGTCTGTGTGTCTGTCAGGTACGCTCCCTCCCAGCGCTGGCACATAGACACCATCCTGCATGTCCTCACCACAGTAAGTACACACACCCTGCTGCCTGCTGTGGATCCTTCCTGTTCACCGTGTATCAGAGATGAATGTAACCTTCAGAACCAGGAAGTGAAGGAGAAGTCTGTTTATTTAAAGTCTCTTTTATTGATCTGTTTGATTCAGAGTCCAAATAAAATATAATAACTGTCAAGGTTCATCTAGTTTCTGTCTGATTGAATAAAACAGCTCCTAGCATGTAGCATTTCTAGCTAGATTCTGCTAAATTCTCATCAGGACTGATTGCTCCAGTGTTTTTATATGGAACTTTCTGGAGATTCGAAGCACAAATCCTCAACAATAGTGACAACAGCTGCGTTTTCTCATGACATGAACATTTCATATAGACAAGGGTTAAAGGACAAGGACCTGATTCTCTCATTAGCTTGAGTTTATCAGCTTAACAGCTGCTGCACACAGGAGAGGAGGCGAGTAGATTGAGTACATGGAGAAAGCCAAATATTTCACCCAGTGTTTATTACAACTTACAGTTTCTGGAAACTCAATAGAGAATCACTGCAGGTCCTTAAAATCACAGTTCACACATGTCCTTTACATGTGGAGTTTATCTCTGCATCATGACAGGAAGTACGTTGGAGAGAATGGAAGGATAAAATAAAAAATGAAAGTTTTCGTATTTGGTTTGAAGCACATGGAATCTGTTCTCAGCTGGCTCCACTGGATGTTGTTTATTGATTGGTTTACTTTACCCAGTTGTATCTGTGGCGTGGAGAAAGAGCAGATGACCAAAAGGTTGCAGGTTCAATCCCAGCTTGTTAATCTCAGTGGGACCTTCCTGGTTAAAAAGCTGCTGATAAACAGGCTGTTTATTTAGTCACATATCAGGTTTTTGTTGCTGTTGATTCTTTTTAGAAATGTTTCTGAAACACTTTCCAATCCAGAGTCCCAGAGTCAGATTAAATACAGCAACATGATGGAGAGAGTATGTTTATCCTGAAACTCCTTTTTCTATGAGAAGTGATTTTTTTGTAAATGTTTCTTATGATTCAAGTGATTTGTTCTGGAAATGTTTCCCAGCTGAGGCCTTTGAGTCCAGTAAAACCACGAGCCGTGACCCAGTTTCTGCACCAGCTGCCTCACTAATGAAGCATGAAGTGTGTTTGTGTGTTTATGTGTGTTGTTCTCACTTTACCAGGCAGGGGGCGACGTGAGGGATGAAACTGTGCCCAACTTGATCCAGCTCATCACCAACACGTCGGAGCTGCACTGTTACACCGTCCACAAGCTCTACCGGGCTCTGCTCAAGGACATCTCTCAGGTCGGTGGTCCTGCTGCTTAAACACTGAAACAAATGTTCCAAAAACAAATGAAAAATCATCCCAGTGACTTCAGCTTCAGTTCTAGAGCTTCACAGTCTCTCAGTATAAAAGCATGTAGTAGCAGCTGATGATCATTTGTCTTTTAGAAAAAGCTCTGCTCTTCTTTTAACAAATAAAATAAGAATATTTCCACTTTTTGTTGAAAATAAACGGATGGAACCAGATTTATTTTAACATGTGAGCTGCTATGATTTCATCTGCAAAGAGGTGAAGTTAGGGTTAGGGTTCTGTGAATTCTAGTTGGATTGTTGCTTCAGAAAGCTTCTTAAGACCGTCTGTAGTTTATTATTATATAATATACTATATTAAACAGATGAAAATTATGTTTCTACAGCAATCTCTGGTCCAGGTGGCGTGCTGGTGCATAGGAGAGTACGGAGACCTGCTGCTGAGGGGCGAGTGTCAGGAGACTGAACCTGTGCAGGTAACATATTGATTATTGATGCAACCTGCAGCGAGATGGTGAGAGCTGCTGCATGAACATTGACAGTCTGTAGAAGCTGTGCAGTAATAAACAGGAGATAAAAGAAAAGAAGAGCTTCATACAAACTCTGAGTCTGCAGCAAATCAAAGATCCACTAATTAAAAAACATGTTTATTGTTGGTAACTGTGTGACATGAAAGCTGCTTGTTTGTTCATCCTACAGTAAATACTGTCTGATCTTTCAACAGGTCACAGACGACAACGTCCTGGATGCTTTGGAAACAGTTCTACAGTCACACATGTCGTCCCCGACAACCAGAGGCTTTGCTCTCACCGCCACCATGAAACTCAGCACACGAATCACTGACAACGTGGAGTAAGAAAAAACCTCAGCACATAAGAACAATCACAGGAAGTGCACTAACCAAACAAAGAAAAACATTTAGATTTACCGTATATACTCGAGTATAAGTCGATACACGTATAAGTTGGACCTCTTTCTCAGCCGAAAAATTGAGGACCTTAGCATTGACATAAGTTGGTGTCAGAATCAGTTTGTGTCAGGAATATATATATAATTTTTTACGCTGTTTCATATCGTCTAGTATCAGTAGCAGCTGAGCTTACAGGTGAAGCATCGGGCGTTTCCTCAGGTAAGGCTGTTCTGCAGCGTGAGGGAGGTGTGTCGCAGAAATTGATCACACCTGTCACTAAAGACGAGGGGAAATCAGTCACGTTACCAGGGTTTGACGCTTTTTCTGTGGAGTCCACTCCCTCCTCTAGATTAGACGCCAGAATGAAGTTGCGTCTGGCACGTCTTCAGGTCGAGGAGCGAGAGAGGGAGCGCGAGTTTCAGCTACGGAGAGAGTTGTGTCAATAAATTCTGTGGAGCTTTTTCTCTCCACATGCATCCTTAGTTCGTTCGCCGTTTTTTTACCTTTTTAACTTACCTTTGTTGCAGCCCATTTCAAGCGTCGGATGTAACAATATATTTATTAAAAAGATATAACGTGTCTTTGATAATCCATGTTGATAAGGAACATCGTTCGCTCGTCCGAGTACTCAAGCTGTCGACATTTTCCTCTGGAAAAAAACGACTTCTTACCGATATCGCGCGTATAAGTCAGAACCTGAAATTTACTCCTCAAAAAGCCGACTTACACGCGAGTATATACGGTATTTAATTTTACCGTCACAGTGTTCTGAGATTGTAAAGAGTAGAGTGTAATATGTTCAGTAAAGTCACTCGCTTTCTGTTCATCGCTGCACGTCCGGCAGCCGCATCAGGAGCATCGTCAGCATCTACGGCAGCTGCATAGACGTGGAGCTTCAGCAGAGGGCTGTTGAATACAACGCTCTCTTCAAGAAATACGACCACATGAGGTGAGCAAGAGAAGAACACCAACGTTGTCTCCTCTATGTGCAACATTCCAGAGAAATAAAAAACTGAGTTAGTTCTTCTTTTTCTCAGAGCGGCGGTGCTGGAGAGGATGCCCGTCATCCAGAGGAACTCTACGGGTCAGAACAATGAAGAAACAACAGACGAGATCGTCGGGGAGATCCAACCAGTCAGAGTCAAACAGGAACAGTTGGTGTTGCCACAACAGCCTGTTGAGCAAGTATGCAGTATTACAGTCAGGGTGACATCACTGCTTCTTTCTGTGTGTGCACTCTGTCTGTTGGTCATCAGCTTCTGAACATGTTCACCTCTCAGTTTCCTCATACGCATCAGGATAATCTACAACCCCATTTCCCAAAACCGAAGGAATTCGGAATGTAATGATCTGTAAAACTCAAATATCCATTTTTTAATCCAAATTGAACATAAAGAACACATAAGATGTTGATTATGAAACATTTTATCATTTTATTATGAATATTTGTTCATTTTTAAGTCAATGGCAGCAACAAAAAGCACAAAGTAAATTGGTCCAATTGAAAAGCAACTGGAGGAACATCCCACAACCAAGCAGGAGTATTTTAGAGAAGCAGAGCTGCCCAGATGTAAAAACGGGCAGATGTTCACCAAACTGTGATAAACTACATCAAACAAATATTTGAGGAAAAATGTTCCTCCATGTAAAGTTGAGAGAACTTTGAAGATCTCACCATCTACAGGAATAATATCATCAAAAGACTCAGAGGATCAGGAGGAATCTGTGTGCATGGGACAAGGTCAAAGGTCAGACTGGATGCTTCCAGATCTCACTGTCCGTCCACACAGTTCACCATGTGATCCACAACTCCATCCAGAAACACGACCGGCTTTAAAATGTTCTGAGTTGAAGAAGAAAACGTGTAGAAAGTTTATATTTACTGAAACATTTTGCTGAAACATTGAAGGAGGTTTGAAATGTTTCCTGTTTCCTTCAGGTGTGTGATCTCTTGGATCTACTGAGTGGCCCTCAGGAGCCTCTGCAGCCGAGCCCAGCTGCAGGCAGCACGGCACCGGCCCCGCCCGTCAGTACAAGCAGCTCAGCTGGGGGGGACCTCCTGGACCTGCTGGGTGGGTTGGAGCCCACCCCCCAAACACCAGGTCTGCAAACACTGACTGACGAACTCTGAATAGATCCTCTAGTTCAGTTTAGGACGTGTAAATGGTTTTTAACACAGACAAGAGACTGATTTGGAGGTTTTACATCATTTTTATTTAAAAGTCTGATTGTGTTTTAATCCTGATGGTCCACAGCTCCCACAGTGACCGTGTACGAGAAGAACGGTGTGACTTTAACACTGAGCTGTGAGCAACAGTCAGACTGCGGCCTGCTGGTCACACTCACAGCCTCCAACTCCAGCGACGCTGACATCAGCAGCTTCACCCTGCAGGCTGCAGTCCCCAAGGTGGGTACCCCCCCCCCCTACACACACACACACACACACACACCACCATCACACAATCTAGTTGTAGATGTAATTGAAAATAATAAAGTTTCCACTGAATCTGTTTATGTTTTAGAATGTGACATTTCTGGGTTTATTAGCGATGCAATTATGACTCGGTCTTTAAAACACAGACAGTTTCTAAAATCCTGCTTGTCACGTGATCTGAGGTTCATCGTGTTTTTGTTGGTTAATATTAGTTCAGTTAATGGAACAAATATATCTCACAGTTTTATCTGATTCCCTTCAGAGTGTGCAGTTAAACATGAAGGCCCCCAGCAGGGACTCGCTGCCTGCACGGGGTGCAGCCAAACTGACCCAGGTGGTGGTTCTGAACAACCCAAACAAGGTGGGTCAGCTAACTTCAAACACACACACAGTTAAGGTAGAAGTCCTGATTCTACATGGACCTCAGAGTCGTGGAACACGGCCATCTGCCTTTCAGACTCAAGAACATGAGCCTTCCAGATGGTTTCTTACACAGGGATTCTGAAGGGGCCACGCCCCCCCGCCGTAGTCACATTCGAACATAAAATGGTGCATTACATCACCTAAACGATGAGACAAGTGGTGCACGTGTATTTTTATGATCCTAAATAGCAGCATCATGTGATTACAATGTAAAGTTGTAGGAATAGAGCATCTGGAGGCTCGACTCACCTTCTTTGTCTATATGATGTAGATCTGTTAACGCGGGAGAACCGTTAACTTCCTGAGGAAGCTCAAGTCCTTCAGCGTTTGCTGCAAGATGTTGAACACAGAGAGGACAGACAGACGGCCGCTTTTATCTGATAACAAACTTTATTAATAATAATATTCTCAGCAAATACTTTAACTTTCATCCATCTTGCGCTGGTCCAGGTTTTTCACCTCTAGTAGCCCAATAAAAACGTCTCGGCTGTAGTTCAGGAGAAAAAACAGACCAGAACCAGAACCCTGTTAAAGTAGATCAGAATGTAAATGTTTTGTTTTAACTGCATAAATACTAGTGCTGTCAGTTAAACGCGTTATTAATGACGTTAACTGAAACCCATTTTAACGGCGTGCATTTTTTTATCGCGAGATTAACGCTCGTTCTATTTGGGCCAGCCCGTTGTAGTTTTTCTCCACGATTTTGCAAAAAACTCGTTACGTTAGAAAACTACAACATCACACCGGCTCTAGTAAGACCCGTCTTGTGCGAAAATGTGTTCCCCTGAAATATTCTGTTTCCCCTGTCTCGGGAGCGCGCACCGCAGCCAGAGGGGCGGAGCCGACAAGCTTCACAGCCCTTCAGATCAGTTTCTCGCTAGACTGAAACTAGACTGATAAAAGGACAAGTTTCCCTGTCGAAGTTCTTGCTTTATTAAGCTTCCGTTAAATCAATGAACGAAAACGAAAATTGTTTTGAGTGTTTTTTTACTCGCCGTGAGAATCAAGTCTCTCTCCCCCTGTTTTGATCCCCGTTGAAGAGATGGCTTATGTGACACTTTTTTCTTCAGCCTTCTGTTGAACAGTGTTATATTGTGTGTGAGATCATTTTCTCCAACTGTGAATGACTGTTGAATTTAGGTATATGCCAGTGTTTTTTTTCAATAAAAACATTTGCACAAAGCAAGCCGATCCACTCTTCCATAAGATCATTAAAATGAGAAAAAAAATAACTGGGACAAAAAAGAAATCAAGGGACACTTGAACTAGATAATGTGCGATTAATCAAGCTTAATTGCGAATTAACTTGGACATAAATTCGATTAATCGCGATTAAATATTTTAATTGTTTGACAGCACTAATAAATATATAAATGTATTTATTATTTGGTAAAATAAACATTTTCATGAATGACAACTGACACATTAATAATTATTTATAGCTGCTGTGGTTAATTTTATTTTTTGACAGTTATAATTGGAAAGAAAAATGTTTGGCTGCCATTTTCATCTGCTGCTGCAATAAGAGACCCCCCCCCCCACCCCCCAAATCCCAAAACCAATAATAAAGTATTTAATTGGTCAAAAGAATTTTTCTTTTTGACTAAGTTTTGGCTGCTGGTTAATAAATGCAACATATCTTCATGTTTGTATAATGAAACAAACTGATTAAATTAATTTCTGTTTAATGTTTTTAGTTTCCACTCGAGCCGAATCTAAACCAACTTCATGTTAAACACATTACACAGTTCAGTCTAGACAATATATATAATTATTTACATTTTTCTCACAGTGGAACTAGATATTTGTCTCCAGCAGCAGTGGGAAGGCGATCTTGTTTACCTCCCACAAACATGTTGTTTATTATTTACTGTATCATAATAAAATCTGACTGAAGCAAAACGTTTTCATCATCATCCAGAAATCTGATTCATTCAGATCCTGTTGTAACTTTCAGGTTAACCCGAAAATGAGGGTCCGCATCTCCTACAGCAGCCAGGGGTCATCCGTTCAGGACATGGTCCAGATCGACTCCTTCCCTGGACTCGGTGCTGCTGGACACTGACAGCCGCCCGACCATCAGGACCACGTGGAGTCAGCAGGCGACTCGCTGGAGGGAGGAAGTTTTCTCACACAGCTGGTTTTGTTGTTTGTGTGTCTGAAGAAAAATGTCTTGTTTCCTTTTTTGTTTTAATTTATCAGAAACAAACTCACACTGTGCACGCCTCCAGACCTGCGAGGAAAACCTGAAAACCAGGTTCAGTTTTATTGGAGGTTCGAGGTCTGCCTGCACAGAAAACCCAAATAAAATAAAACAATAACGGCTTTTGAAAGATCAGAAGTCGACATGAATCTGCTGAAATCAGATCAAATAATGTTCATGAATTTTAAATTAAAACTTATTACGATGACTCAGCGTTTACTCAACCAAAATAATCATGTTATAGTTTCCTATATAAAAAAGCCGGTTTGTTGTTATTAAACTGGACTCATTATTTGTTTTTACCTCACATCGAGACCAAAATCACAAACTTTAAAGCATCAGGATTTTAGTTTGTACAAGTTACAACTAATTCTATATTGTTTTACATCTTAAATATATTTATCAGTCAGCGTAAACAACCAAATCACTCCATTTGCACCCCCTACCTCTGAAGACACGCGTCTCCTTCCTGTTTGCACAAGTAAACAAATACTAACAAACGAGCCACTAATATTCTTCATTGTATTGTTTCATTTCTTTTTCTTCTTCTGAACAAAACCTTTATATTGGAGAAGATTTTAAAGTTCTTTGATTCTGCGCGGCTCTAAACACCCTGGCATCGAACACCCGACTCATTCCTCTGTGCCTTTTAACACTTATCCAAACACGTGTCTTTGGGAAGCCAAGAATATTTCATATTCAAATTTCTGTTTCCCATAAAAGCAACATTTTACCTTGAAATCATCCCTCTGTTGTTTAGACAAATCCAATTTATTCATGAAGAAGCAGGAAGAACGGCACGTTACTGCCGGTCAGATGTATATTTTCACTATTAAATGTAAACGTACGAGGACATTTTTACATCCATTGAGTAAAAACCAGCATGTTTACTGTTTTATGAGACATCAGGGATGGAGATCAGAGTCTGTTCAGCTTCATATCACTACCTGGATTGTAATGTAAAGAACAGAGCATCTGTCAGCTGTTTTGATTGTCTTTGAATATAAAGACTTGATGCTATTTTCTAATTAAAATAAATCAAGGAATCTCCAGTGATTTGATTTGTGGTCAGTCTGTTTAATTACACTGAAGAACAACACTTCATCTTCCAACTTTTACTCACAAACAAAAGAGTTTTCAAACGGTCTCTGAAAAGCACGAGAGCTGATCAAGCAGGAAAAAGCCAGTGAGGGTTTACCAAAGAAAAAATAATCACCTAATTCAATATTAAGTCCTTTTTAGGTTTATTTTGTGTGTGTTGGCCTAATGGATGGTATTGTAGTTGTTTCTGCTGCACAGCCTGAGCGTTGACACTTGGCTGGTCACTCATGACAAAGAGAGGTGTAAGCTGCAGCTGCGAGGCGTCCAGCCACCTCTTAACGCCAACACAAGATGGAGGACCGAGCCGCCCTGGATCTTGTAGTCTGCAGCCGTTTTCTCATCGTTCCTGAGATGAAGGAAACATGGATTAATGGAGAACAAGTGAAAGATTTTTTACAACCTGTCAGAGAGAGATGCTCACATCTGTTTTCCACTGTAGATGAGTCTCTGTTGCTGTGGAGGGATCCCTTCTTTCTCTTCCACCCTTTCTTTAATTCGCTCCACCTCGATTTGAACACAGAACAACATCTTTAGAAATCTGTTTTTAAATTGTTCCAGTGTTTAATTTCAAGCAGTCACCTTGTCTGTGGGCTCAATGTCGATCTCAATTTCCTTTCCAGTCAGGGTCTGAAAAATGAAATCGTCACAGAAAAAATGTGACTTATTAAATCAAAACTCAGTGACAATGTCAGACTATTGTTTAAATGATAAAACACGTGGATAAAATGACAATTCACGTCATTTTACAAAGATTCTGGACTCAGATTGTCGTGACAAGTTTCCACACCTGGACACGCTAAACCTTAGTTCACTTATATGTGCGATAATCTGTCCAAACAAATGCCGATAATCTATTAATTTATTGTAAAAAGTGAAAGAAAACCAACAATTGTTTTAATGTTCTTGTCTTTCATCAAATTTCCACATTCATTGAGTCTTTATTGAGAATAAACGATCCCGAACGTCTCGTTTATTTTGGTTCATCACTGAAAAGTGAAACTTGATTCAGAATTTTAACCACACAAAGTTCTAAAATTATTATTTGAAACTTTGATGACTAATTCCCCAAATTATGAGACAGTAATTGAATATTTGACGAGTAAGTCTCCCGGTGTCGATCCTCACATTCAGGACCGGGACAATTTACCGGCGACCAGAAACAACTTCCAAGACTCAATATAAAACAATTCTTACCTTTACTTTGATCAACATGTTGAATAAATGATTTAATGCTATCTAAACAGTGTAGAAGTTGTCAAGTTATCAAACCAATTAGCAATTTTAGCGTATGACAACCCGCTTGCCTAGCTAACCTGACTTCACTTCCTGTGTAGCAGCTCAGGATGTCACGGCGTCACATCACTGCAGCACAATAGTTCCGCTCATGGGAGAAAAAATATTTAACCATTTTTTTCCCTGATGTCTGAAAATAGGTAAAATATAATATGTTTATAATGAAAATATTTATAAATACTGCCCCAAGTTAACCTGATAGAAACACTGGGACAAATTCTAATTCTGTTTTTGTGAATAAGGTTTTAGACTGCATGCAATATAGTGTTAATTATTAAACTACATGAATTTTTATTGAATTTTTATTGAAAGCAAGAAATCAGTAATAAAACGGTTTTAATGCTGACTTTTTTTATTTAAAGCACTTATTCAGAAATTGACTTTTTATATGTTTGAATTTGTTATTTGACTCGTTAGAATAATTTTCAACCATATTATCATGTCTGACAGGGAGAATTTGTGATCAAAAGGTATTTAAAAACTAAATGTAGAATTGTTTACTTACCAACATTATATGTAGTGGGCTCAGAAATTGTTTATTTCTTAGTTCTGTTCTCTCTTTTCCGTGGGCCGTGAACGCACCATGACTCAAACTGCCTTCACACAGATGTTGATAATTCCTCTAATTAGCAGATTGGTATAAAGAACATCACGTTGAGTCTTTCTGAGATCCATTAGTCATGGAAACTCATTTCGGCCTAGGTGTGCTAATCTTGGCTGTTTTAGCCACAGCTTTTGCAGATCCAGGTACAGTTCACACATATCTAGAGAAACTTAATCTTTAATGCTGTTTTGTATGTAGAGAAGTGATCTTGAATGTTTATTTGCAGATATTAAAGTAATATGCGCAAAAGACTCTGTAAGAGTCCTGTGGCGGGTCGGTCCCCAGTTTGTGCCTTACGCAGCTCGGTTCTTCCTCGGAAGCTGTTTGCCATCCAAGTGGGCCGTTCTACCCACTGGAGAGGGGGAAGCACGTTTTAATTATAAATTTTCTGACTGCAGGTTTAGTAAACAGGTGATGCTTCTGCAATGTCTCATGTGCCTCCTTTTTAAAGATTTTATTTAACTTGATCTTTCTTTACAGATAAAAGGGAAACACATAATCTATCAGAATGACCTGAGCTTCAGGCCACAGTCAAAACCAAAACCAGCTGTCTTCAAGCATCCCATCAGATGTGTCTATAAACGGTACTGTGTGTTCTGTTTCAGACTGAAGTTACAGTAACTTGCTGTGAGATGAACTAACGTGGTATCTTTCAGACCTGAGGAGACACAGGTCCCAAAGTTCTTGAACCCTGGTGCGGGTGTTTCTTCAGGTCAAAGTAAGCTGGTCTTCCACATGGCTCTTTTAAATGGTAAGTTCTTCTGATGTATAAATGTCCAGACCTCAGACCAGCTCTCAACCCTTTGTTCTGCTCTCAAAGAGCAGTTAACGGGCGTCTCAAAGACCAACGTCATCCCCCTTGGGTCATTCATGCCAATATGGGCAGCAGTAGAGCAGAAGGCACACCAGCCGCTGCTGCTGCTCATGGATGAGTGTGTAGCAGCCACCACCCCGGAGCTGCAGCCAGGAACCTCGGTGTACCCCATCATAGGCAACAGCGGGTAGGATTTAGATCCCAGTTCATCTACTCGGGCATTATGGTTGGCGTCTATTGCTGATGTGAGGTTGTGATTTTGTTAGGTGTCTTTTGGAGAGTAAAAGAGGAAGTTCTATGTTCCTTCCTCGGTACCACTCGTCTGCCCTGATCCTCTACCTTCAGTCGTTTAAGTTTGGTCTGGAAGGAGAGGTGAGCTGTGGCTGGACTTCCTACATGACCTCTAATTGGTTCTTCAGCTGAATGTTTGACTTCTGCTTCAGGTTTATATCCACTGTAACCTGGTTGTGTGGGATGGTGCTGCTCTGGATCAACAAAGGAAGGCTTGTCATGTGAAGGACCATGGGAGGTAAAGAATTGATTTATTACAGATGACTCCACAGTTGGCTGGAGAAGCAGGTCTCATTCTGAGTAAATGTGTCGTGTCCTGTGATGTAAAGTAGAAGTTTGTGATCACGCCCCCCCCCCCCCCCCCCCCCCCCCC
>SSNP01000058.1:180531-201626 GCA_006937955.1 Pachypanchax playfairii | reverse complement strand
CCCCCCCCCCCCCCCCCCCCACCTCAGATGGGAGCTACTGGACGACCCGGCTCGGAGCTCTCTGTGTGACTGCTGTGACTCTGTCTGCACTTCTCGCAACAAAAGAGCAACTGAATGGGGTATTTTATCATACTGGTTGGGGTTTTTATTTTATTTTATTTTTTAAATTATCTCTAAACTTCAATGTCTTTGAAGACTCTCGCAGGAGCTTCAACACGGTTTTGGGACCCATCATCATTGTAGACCAGCCCGGTTCTGCGTTGAACGCCTCGTCCCTGGATGATGCTGAGGTAGACCATCTGCGTGCGTGACTTTTCTAACTTGCGGCTAAACTGTTCTGTCCCCCCCCCCACCACCACAGGAAAGGGTTTTCAGTTGAAGACGGCAAATGAGCTCAAACTGCTTTTGTGCAGAAGTCTTTGGATTGCTGCACAAGTCACTGTTAGGATTTATATGTTGAATAAAGATTTGTTAAGTGTTTCCCTCCATGTTGATGTCTGATGGGCTCCGGAAGGAAAAATGTGCTTAATGTTCAGTTGCAAATGTGAACACTTGATTTTTAAAGATCTATTAAAGAGGTTTGAGCTAAAGTCAATCTGCCTTGGTTGTAAGTCCAGGTTCATGATGTAACTGAAAGTTTCTCAAAAAGCAGAAATGTTTCTCTCAAAGGAAAATGTCTATTTAAAAAAAAAAACAAAAAAAAAAAACTGAGGAACCTGAAGATCAAACATTAGCTAAAATGTTCCAAAACTAAAGATGAGCCTTTCTCCACTCTTATCTGAACATGTAGTTTGAGCTCAGCCTGACTAAATAGAAACTTTAAAAAGAGTTTGTATTCAGCATGACGCAGGAGAACATTAGAAATACTGCTTACCTGTGAACACCTGAAAGAATGTGATGTAAGCATCTTAACCTTAGAAATAAAGCTGTTAACAGAGCAAATAGCAGATTTCATCACTGAAGTGCAAACTATTTAATACTTTAATCTCATAGAAAATTTAGTTTCAGTGAACATGTAAATTTTAGTAATTTCTGACTAAAACCGAATTATGTCCTCACCACTATCAAGTTTTGCAGAAACCTGTTGAGCTGCTTATTTAAACCAGGTGTGTTGGAGCAGAGAAACATGTAAAACTTGCAGGACATGAGTTTCTACACTTGTTTTCTTCAATGGTGTCAAAAGTAAATGAGTTTGTTTCAGTAAAAGACATTTAAAAACACCACTTGACACAAAGATTTAAGATTTCATTTCTAATATACTATTTGTTCTTCCTGGTGACAAAGAACTTCATCCAAGATCTAAGATGGTGAATAAAAAGGAAATGTTATGAGTTCATGTTTACTCATTCTGAAGTAATTTATGAAACTGTTGGGAAGTAAACTGAGTTGATGAGTCATCGTTACCTGATTTAAATGATCTCTGCCTCAACAAATAAATACTTGAAGGCTGGTTCTGTTCCAGGGATTAGTCTGGAGCCTCTTGCGCTGATGTGCAATGAAATTAAAAACATAATAGAAACCCCAAATCATCCTGTTTACATCACTTTAACTCAACAACAGAGTGTCTACAGATCTGCTGCAGCACAGACGCTACAGGAGATCCTTTCTGTCCACAGCTAGAACCTCTAAAATAAAATGAATTACAACATCTAATTTCCCTTCATGATGGATAACTATTAACACTTTCCTGCATCATGATTGGCTGAATAAAATCAAACACTTATTTGTTACTAATTTTGCAGAGCTGATACATGTACATGTATATATAAGATAAGAAATCCTTTATTTGTCCCACAATGGGGAAATTCCAGTGTTGCAACACTCATTATAGGAGAGAACACAGAAGGTTTAAAAATGAATAAAGATGTTCATGCATTAAAAATATATACAATATGGATAGTAACATACGTGTCTGTTTTGTGTATTGCACATGGGATTATTGCAGTTTAGAAATGTTCATTGTAAAGTCTAACAGCAGCAGGAAGGAAAGATCTGTGAAACCTCTCCTTCACACAGCGAGGGTGGATCAGTCTGTCACTGGAGCTGCTCTCTAGAGCTGACAGAGTGTCCTGCAGGGGGTGGGACTCATGGTCCAGCATTGACCTGAGTTTGGCCAGGACCCTCCTGTCCCCCACCTCCCGAACCGAGCCCAGAGGACAGCCCAGGACACTGAGCTGGATTTCCTGATGATCTTGTCTAGCTTCTTCCTCTCTGTGATGCTTGCTGCTCCAGCAGATCACGCCGTACAGGACCGCTGATGCCACCAGAGTCATAGAAGGTCCTCAGAAGTGGCCCTCTTACTCCAAAAGACCTGAGCCTCCTCAGGAGGTAGAGACGACTCTGACCCCTTCTGTACAGTGCGTCTGTGTTGTGAGTCCAGTCCAGCTTATTGTTCAGATGAACACCCAGGTACTTGCATGAGTCCACTCTCTCAATGTCCCTTCCCTGGATGTTCACTGGTGCGGGTGGAGTAGAGTGGCGTCGACGGAAGTCCACCACCATCTCCTTGGTCTTCCCGGCGTTGAGGAGAAGATGGTTCCGCTGACTCCAGTCTATAAAGTCCTGCGTTAGTCCTCTTTACTCTGCGTCATCGTCATCCGGGATGAGTCCGATGATGGCAGAGTCATCAGAGAACTTCTGAAGGACACAGCTTTTTAAAGATGTGGTTTCAATCTACGGCAGCAGATTCAGTTTATTCTCACACTTTGGAAACTTTTTAGTTACATCATATTTAAGTCATTGTTAAAGTTTTGCTCAGTTTTTTTGTGATTCAGGAAAGTTTTAAATATTCAACTTAGTAAAAAAATACAAAAGACTTGATGATATTTTGTGACAGAAGTCTACATGATAGCAAGTTTTTATTGGTATATTTGTACTCAGCATCATTGAATTAGCTAAATGCTCTTTAGGAAAACATCTGAGACTTTTTTGATGCAGGTGTTGTTAAACTGCACTGAGGTGGATTTATGTGGGCGTGTGAGAGGATTTGCCTTTTTCTTCTTTTTAATCCTCTTGTTTTGGGTGAAAGTTGTAAAACCAGCTGCAGGATTTTATTCTCTGTTACTTTGGAGATGCTGGACAAACTTAACCAGCTAGAAACCAGATTTCTCTGTGATTTTAGAAATGTTCTGATCAGTTCTTGATGGAGCTGCTGTTCACACTACGTCCAGTTTCCCCCCGTGATCACTGTTTGTGTTGTGATTGTAGGAAAGATGGCCGATATCTTTAAAGGTTTTCTGATTATCTTGTTAATCGTGCATTAATCTGGTGTAAAACTGATGATTATTAACATTAATGTGAAGCTAACATATAAAAGTAGATGGTATGTCACATATTTCACTCTTGCTGGCACGTGAAATTTTGGCAAACAGTATCTTAAAGCCCCGCCTATTCTCACTGGACAGGGGGAGGCGGGGTCACATCCTGGACAGGTTACCAGTCCATCACTGACACATGAACATTTTGGAAAAAAAATCTAATTTTGAAGATACAGCAGTAAGGTACAGAACTGTGCGACTCTGCAGAAGTCTCGCCTGTAAAAATGGGCTGAAGTGTATTTTTTTTTTTAGCCAGATAAAAGTCCAAATTGTTGACATGGTGAAGGCGGGACTTAAAATGTGTAAAATGTGTTCTAATAAATCTTTTGTTTTTGATTTAAAAAAAATACATAAATTGACATTTTCTTTTTTAAATCTTTAGAGATTAAAGTTATTCAGTGTCATGATGAGCTCCACATTCAGAACATGTTGGAGAGAATCAGGTAGATTTCAATAACCACAAAACCAGCTGTGTGTTTTTCTGATCACCTTTCCCAACCTGCTTTTGAATACTAAAGAAATGTTTTTGAAATAATTTGTGAACTGGATTTTCCTTCAGTTTCAGTTAAATTTTAGACTCAGTAATCAACAGGATCCAGGATCAATCTTTTTCAGTGAATTCTGAATCAGTTGAATAAACTGTGATATTATCTTAATTGTTTTCCTAAACTTTGTGTTATTACCAATACCAATTTATTTGTAGAGTGCATTTTATAGGGAATACACCGTCCAAAGTGCTGTACATTGAGTACAAACTAGATAATCATTAAAAACAATTAAGAAATAAAACAATAAAAACAGTAGAAGCAATAAAAACAATCAAATCAGAATAGAATATATAAGATGTATTAAAAACTAGTGAATAGAAATGCGTCTTTAACCGAGATTTGAACATTTGGTTCCTCAACTTAGGTGCACAAACAGAAAAAGCTCGTTCCTGCAGCGTGTCCTGATTGAAGCTGTGATTGTTTCTGACCCCCACCAGGTGAAAGCAGTTATCCTGATTAACACCCCCCATCTAGAGAGAATAAAAGCACCTGCAGCTGCAGTAGGAGGTATCCAGTCATCATGGCTCTCTTCTGGGACTGTGTGCTGCTCACCTGGCTGATGGTGGTCTGTGCAGTAAATGCAGGTAATGCTACAATATGCAGTTTGTTTTGGTTTCCCACTTTACAGTTACTTCTATTAGTGTTTTATCTGTTTCAGACATGAAGCTGGACTGCAAGACTGATGACATGACACTGGTCTGGTCAGACCCCAGATTACAAGTGGACCTTTCACTGTTTCGTCTCGGTACCTGCTTCCCCAGCAGCTTCACAGCGAGGGAGGTGGTTTTCAATGTGGAACTCAGTGACTGCAACTTTAAGAAACTGGTAAGTGGCTGTCCAAACTACTGTGCTTCCTGTAAGTGATGTGTTTAAGTGTCTCTTGTTTTAGGTAACTGGGAATGAGATGATTTACACCAACGACCTGATCTACACGTCCTCTCCAGATTCCAGTGTGTTTCCATTCTCTCTCCCGGTTGTCTGCTTATATCAGAGGTGTGTCTTGAGTCAATGTGCTTGTCATGGCTGGATTGTCTTGTAACTTGATACAACTTTCTGTCATCAGGCCCAAAGACTGGTACCCCATGATTTATGACCCGGTGTTCTCAACTTATGGAGTTGAAGACCTGGTATTTCATCTGGGACTTATGAATGGTAGGTTGTGAGTCAATTAGTATTGAAACAGGGACTGTAACTAAACCTGGTCTGGTGTTTCAGAGGACTTCTCAGGGCCTGCTGAATCTACCAGTTTCCCCTTGGGCTCATTGATTTCCATCATGGCTAGTGTGGCGCAGGTGACCCATCAGCCTATGCTGGTGTTGCTTGAGGAATGTGTGGCTGCCACAACTCCAGACCTGCAGCTTGGCTCTAACTTGTATCCCATAATCACCAATAAAGGGTACTAAAGTGTTTTATAAACCCCTTCCCCTGCTGAATACCAGGCTCTGCTGTAACCAGTGTTCTTCCACCTACAGCTGTCTTGTGGATAGTAAGGCTTCACGTTCAAAATTTGAGCCGAGGCAGCAGCCACATGAGCTCCGGCTTTCCCTGCAAGCCTTCAGGTTTGCTCTTGGACAAGAGGTAAAACTCTTACAGGCTAAATACTAGTGGACTGAAACTGCAGCACTGATCTGATCCCTTTCATTAGGTGTACATCCACTGCAGCATTATGGCTTGGGACCCTAACGGCCTTGACAACACAAAGAAGGCCTGCCACTACGTGAAGGCTCATGGGTAATATTTTGAGTCTTAAATCTGCAACGTGGTGATGCATTTTAACGCTAGTGTTGATACTTGTAATTGTTTTTAGCTGGGAGTTGCTGGATAACCCTGTGTACAGTGGCTTGTGTGACTGCTGTGAGTCCACCTGCAACATCAGGAAGAAGAGAAGTCTCACATCAGGTATGAACTGGTATAACATGTTTAGTTTAGCCTTTTTCTTGAACTAACTTTGTCTCTGCTTGTGTAGACAAAACTGGTCTGGTACAGAAAGCAGTCCTGGGGCCACTGACCATCACTGAATCAACCTCCTGAGAAGATGCTGGGATGTTGCAGAGTGTCTTCATGCTGACTTTTTAAAAGAAAATTACTGAAGTTGTTGTCCCTGAATAAATGGTAAAAATTAATTTTGTGCAAATGGCTTTTCTTTCCCTTGGTTCCTCTTGTTCCAAGAGGAACAAGGTAAAAGGTTTGTTTTAAAACCTGTCAAGAGCTGCAGAACTTGTTAAAATGTCCACAAATACTGAAATTTGGCCATAACAGTAGTATTAAAGAATCTTAACGGTCACTTTCCACGTGACGTCACTCCACCAATAAGAGCCACGCACACGATGTGCGAGGCGGGACTAAAAGAAGAACAATTCCGTGAAGGTGGAAGAAAACTCAAAATTTACGGGTAATTTAAAATTTCAAAGGCATTAAAAGTTGGATTATAAGTCTTGTGGTTTAAAGATTAGCAACGTGCTAATAACGAAGCTAACTGGCAAAATTAGGGAGCACTTAAGTAAACGTGTTTTGAATTGGTGCCTTTTAAAATTTTCCTGGGGGGTTTAAATGAACAAATGAAAATTTACTGCGCCAGTTCTGCTCCACTGAACATTTTGAATACCAGGTTTAAGCCTTTACATTAGAAACTGGACTGTTGGTACTAAATCTGTCCTGAGAGCCAGTGTCATGTAGCTTTTCATGACTTCGGGGTTAAAATAGCTGCTAACTGCAGTTAATCCAAATGTTGACTCTACTTTTCAACCCAAATCAGTTTTTGGATGCCCAATTTTCTTGTAAACTTAAATTAAACATAAAATTAAGTGGTTTACAAATCTTATTAGCTTGATTTTAAACGCATTTTGTTTAACCACACAGACAATCTGATGGGTAAAACAAAAGATTAGATCACATACAAAGTGTAACACTAAACTTGTACTTCCTGATGCTTTTCTACAGGACTTTATAAGGTAGTAAGTGAAGGTGTCTGACACCATGAATCAATGAGTTTCTTCTGCATCAGATTAAATCTGATTTTTTTTTTAAGAGTCAAATACTTTTACAAAAAAGCTAAAGCTGCAAATCATCCACCTGCTTATGATAATACAGAGTTACTGTGATGATCTGAGTGGATTCTGATCTTAACTTTCAGCCCAGGACATTGAAGATGGACTGGTTCCACTGTAACCAGTGTTTCACCAAGAGCAGGTCGAAGTTTGCTGTGTCCAGCTGTGGACACATCCTCTGTGAAACTTGCGTTAAATCAAGTGAGAGGGCTTTGTGTGTCCATTCAGCCCAAATAACGTCATTTGTTCCACAAATGTAAGTTCTATGGAGTGTTTCAGTTTACTGACATCGTTTGTTCCTCCTCCATCAGAACAATGCAGCGTATGTGGGGTGAGCTGCAGCTACCTGGCCATCACCGATCAGGTTTTCCAGTTTGATCCAATCTCTGATTATTGTTTGTGCATCACACAGCAAACATTTATATCTGAATGACATCCTGTTTCAGATGAAGCCACAGGAAAAAGTGTTTTTCAAGGATCCTGTAAAACTCATTCAATCAAGAATGGCACACATATCTCAGGTCTGCAGAAATAAAATCCCGTGTTTGGATTCAAGTAATTATTTGTTTGCTGAACAGTCCAGTTTCACTAAAACTTGAGACAACTTTGTCTTTGTACTTTACCAGATTGCCAATTTTCAGCGAGCGCAGATGGAGCGGGTCACGTCTCACTTTAAGAATAAATCTTCAGAACTGGAGAGACGTCTCAAGGAAGTCACGGAGCAAGGTTACAGGTACGATCTGCTTTTATCACTCTGTAGCTGTGGGAATGAAAGTTTTAGTAGGAAGTGTTTTCTACCTCATCAAAAGACAAATTTCAGAGCTGAAAAGGCAAAATGCAGAGCTGAAAAAGCAGCTGATGGAGCTGAAACGAGAAACTACAGAACTGAAAAAGCCACTTTCTCAGCGGAGGGTGAGTGTAAAAAAAAAAAATCAATAAAGTTTTAACACTATTAAAAAAGAAAACGTTTATTTTAGCATTTTCTTTTTCTGTGCCGCAGGTTTCTCCTGGACAGTTTCAAACTGGGTAAAAAAACCTGTTTACATATTTGTTCTCAAACGTCCAGCGCTGGTTGGAAAAGTGTTCAGTAATGTGTTTGACATGGCAGGAGTCAGAGGGTGTCGCTCCCTGTGGCTGTTACATCACCAGGTAACTGCACTTCCTTTCACCTGTTTCAATTACTTGTGCTTGTAAATAATAAATTCACTTGTTTCTTTCTTACCAGTTACCCCACATTCAAGAGCGATGGGGTATGCCTTATATTCTTGCAGTTTATGATTTGTGTGTGTGTGTGTGTGGGGGGGGGGGGGGTCAGTTTCTTCTAACTGTTAGATATGTTGTGTCAGTCACGTAGGCTCAGCGGAGTCCCAGAGATGGACCAGAGACAGAGGTCTTTATCTCACTGTATGTCTCCTGCACAGAATAAAACATTCAGTTTAACCTGCTGGAACAAAATGAAGAACTTCATATTTGTTTGTTTTTTTAAGACTCCTGGATCCGTTGCCTCCTTCTCCAGCCTCAGCTCCCTTCATGAACACAGTAAGTGTCTGGATTTTATTTTGAAATCTAAGTAAAGCACCAGATATACTTCACTACATGAAGTTGAAAGTAAAATACATTCCAGTTTTTAAAGTTATGTTTTCATTTCCTTCTATAAAGGAACACCCCATTCCTTCAACACTCCCACAAGGTGAGAAAGTTTTCACATGATTAATCGGGATGACTTCATCTCTCCCACTGAACTGAGTCACATCGTTTCTGTCATCCTCAGAACGCAGACTCCAGTTTTCCAGTTCCCGTTTGTGAACGGACTGTCGCCACAGTCCCCCAGACAGTGATTAAACAGCAGCTAACTGCGGAGGACAAGTCCGTTCAATCCAGAACTGTTAGTCACATCCTCACATTTATCAGACACGCTGCATCATCAGAGGACAGTCTATCTGATTTCTGATTGTTTCCAAGAAATCTAAAAAAAAAAAAAAATCTATCTGTTCATTCAAGGTTCATACCTTCATGTTTCTCTTCTGTTATACAGTATGTCAACATGAATTTCCCAAATACTTAAAGACATACACAAAAGAAAACGATTGCGTTTATCGAGACCATTTGGGTTTGTTGTAACACAAAAAACAGACAAAATCAAACTAAACACTGGGTTACAAAGGCAAACCTTTTACTAGTGACACAGTTGTGCAAATCAAGATATTTTTGTTTTGAACAGAGAAAAACAAAACAAAAAGAGCAAAGAAGAACATTATGACACTCAATGTATATTTTATGACCAACAGGAGAAATAATTAATAACACACACACTGCTCAGTCAAGTTTCAGGTCATTTAACTTTCTGTCTTTACATTTTCAAAGAGCTAAACTCTGACTTAAATTAAAGCCCGTCATTTTCTTAAAAGTACTTAAGTTTGAAATTTACATGAACTGAGAACCATCATTTACTATTCAAACTGATAAACTGTAACGTTCTTTGGATTTGAACTCACTTTTGTTGCTTTCCAAGCCTGTTTACATTACAACCCTTTAAAGATACACTACTAAGACGAAATAAAATACTCACTGGATCGATGCCATGCTGTAAGACGGCTTGGCTTTCACATCTATGTCTAACCTTCAGAAAGGTGCAGTTAAATGCAAATAAGGAAATTATTGAAATAGGATGAATGATCTCATATAAAGATCATTTTGAAATGTGTTACAGAGACACAGTATATACTGGATGCAGAGTTCCAGTGCAGGTTATTGAGGAAAATTCAGTGATTAGGGCTTCGATTTTGTGAAATAACTGGATTTATTTAACGTAATGGCAGCAGGCTCTAAAACCAAAGTGCGAAACGTTATTTTAAAAAGAGCATGTCCAGTGTGCTTGTCAAAAAAAAAAAAAACATTAGCTGGGAGAGGAATGATTACACACTGATCAGTCAATAAGTTTATCAATATAGATGTTTTTTTCTTTTCAAAAGCAGTAAATGATCTGCTACAGCCAACAGTACAAACATCTTAAATTATACTGCTACAAATAGAATACTAGAAAACAACTGTAGTGATATAAAAAAAACATTAGCTCCAAAAATATATCAAACCAGTGTACAGGTTACTGTCCTATTTACAGCAACATAGGCAGTACAAATATAATTCAAGTCTAATATATTAGGATAAGCAACAAAAAAAATGCAATATGAAAATACATAAACCTCACTTTGGGTCGTTATAAGAAGACTGGATCTTTATACCTGCCTTAGTTAAAGCAAAGTCAACCGCAGTGGATGGGTAAAGCCCCCCCCCCCGCCGTGCTTTAGAAGTGTTTTTATATGACAACACGTACTTGGTCAACTTCCTGAGCAGCAAACCAGTCTCGGACTTGCTGGTAGCTCATTCTTGATTTCTTGCATAGTAAGTCAAGGTCTTTTTCATAAAGTGAGCCTGTTGTAAGGTAATACGATACCAGTGGCTGGATATCAGGAGAATCCGTACTTGCTCTCCCTGATTTTCGTTTGCGGCCACCCCCTCCACGAGTGGACGTTCCACCTCCATTCGTCAAGCCGCTGCTACTTTGCTGAGTAGCAAGTTCTGCTAAGAACTGATCACGGACACCTTTCACCCAACGTAGCTGGCCATGTTTGACGGCATACCGCGTGTCGCCAAACCACTGTATGACATCGGCTCTGGGTAGACCCGTAACCTTGACGAGTTCAGTGTATTCTTCACTTGTGGGCCACTGGCACTGCAAGAAGTGCTGCTTTAACATGTCCAACTGCTCCTTCGTCTTTCTCGGTCGTCCTGCAGGAGTGAGAGCAGGAGATGTGGATGTGGAAGCTCCTGAGAAGCACGTAGGTGTCTGTGATGGATTGCCTTTGGCTGAATGTACAGACTTCTTCAATGTGCGCTGCCTTGGTGAAGGTGGTTTATTAGGTGAGGCTGTAAGTGGTGGACTGGCAGAGGGAGAAGAGCAGGGGGAAAGTTTAATTTCCAGGACATCTGAATCAATCTTGCAGTTCTTGGTCAGCTGTAAAGGTTGGTCTTCATCTTGTTCTTCATCTTTTAAACTGTCCCCATCTCCAGAAAGCTCCTCCTTAACTTCATGACTTTGTGTGTCATGGACCCTTTCTCCAAATGCTTCAAGGCTGTTTGACAGAAAAGTCTGAAAGAAATGGGAATTTCGAATCCCGTTGTTGCGAGTTGCCTCTTGGCTTTTCACCCCATTTACCTGGCGAGATTTTTGATTTGAAAGTGAAAGAGGTTGAGCTTGTTGGTCTTGTTTACCCCCGGCAGCAGTCTGGTGAGAATAGTTCTGAGCGGCTGCAAGGCTCCCTCGACCAACTCTCAACTGGTAACGACTATCACTGAACCATTTGCGAATGTCGTTACGACTCAGCCCAGTCTCCTCCTGCAAACGCCTCAGCTCCGTCTCTGCTGGCCAGTTCTCTCTCAGAAAGCTTTTGCGTAGAGCTGCGAGCTGAGCTTTGGACTTTTTGTAACGCCCATGACGATTCTGCCGTGAAGATGAATCTGACAGGTCAAGGGTAACATCAGATGCTGTACTTGCTGGAGTGTCCGTCGGTGGGCGGTAGTAGTATGAATCCTGGGGTGGTGGAAGAGTGGAACTGAAACAGGGGGCAGTTGATCTACAAGAATCTGGGGACTGACACTTTGACCTTTTAGCTTGAGGAATGACGATGGTATGAGCATCCTCCTCTTTGTCACTGTCCTTATCATATATTACAAGTTCCTCTAAATCTGCGCTTTTGCTTGTCAGTTCATCTTCAACTATTTCAGAGTCATCATAAAGTTCAGGCACTGCCAGCTTTCTTCTTGTCTCCTCAATTTCCTCTGAGGACCAGCTGATGCCATATTTTATTCTCTGTACCATAAACCACACTTTGACTTTGTCTAATGGCAAGGAACATACTCGGGCAAGTGCGTTGACCTCCCTCGATGATGGGTATGGAAACAAGTTAAAAGCCTGGACCAGTTCTGGGATGGAGTCAAGTTCTCTGGTCTGGTCAGACTGTGTCCATACCAGTTTGAGCCCCTCAGACACCAGAGGCAAACACACAACAGAGTTATGGTTGGTGGTGAAACTAGTCACATTACTTGTGTTGCTTTTGGCTGAGTTAGTTGATTGGTGCAATTTCTTGGAAGTGGGCTTCGTTTCAACCGTTTCATCACATTCGATCTCTATTACTTTGATTTCAAAAGGCTCATCTATGTCCATGATTATGCCGTCCTTGCCATTATGTTCAATGTACGATGCCATCTGGGCCAACGAAATGTTTTCCACCTTGAAAGGAAACAAAAAAAAACATTGATAAAGTCAGATGTTTGTGCTCATCTCCACTGCCTTCAAAGATAAGATCTCAGTGCGGAGAGGGACGAGTTGTCCAGGAGACAAATCTTGGGCACTTTCTGTTCCTTCATTCATTCTCAAAGTCAATTATCTGACATTGGTCTCTCGTCTCTTTTCTTTCTCCTTATTCTAAACTCTCAATAAAGCTAGTCGTATACTCTGTCCAGACTGACTCTCCCCTCCCCCCAAAAGCGTGGTGAATGACTTTTGTTTTGCATGAGTGGGGGGGGGTCGGTCCCAAAAGGGTGGGAGCACAAGGAACGAAAATCTACATGGAATCCATCACTGTCTACTTTCTCACCCTTCTCGGTTGGGCTTTGTTCCACTTCCAAGTTCTCACTCTTGGAAAATGTGTGGCCTCTTCGCGGAGAACGACACCACAACAGATAACTGTGGGAGGAAAAAAGAGAAACTTTAGTCAAACTCAAGTCGACACTCAGCCACCTCGCCGACATGAACTTCATCCAATAGTTCTGAAGAAAAGTACAAAGTTTTTAATGTTTGTTTTTCCTCCCTGAAGCAACAGGTGTTAAAAACTCTTCCACTCACTCACCCCACTGCCTGTTCAAGCTCAAATAAAGAAACTCTGATTAGGATAAGCTGCTGGGTTTGTTTTCATGCACTTGTTTCACTGCTGTCTCTTTGGAAAAACACAAATCCTGTTTAAAACTTGAAGTTTTACAGCCTCTTTGTTTAGTCAGACTCCTTATATTCTTGGGAACAAAGAAAGTATTGCGCATTTAGCTGGGAGGTTACGCCATGACCGCCGCTGACCGTGTAAGTAGCTTAAATCACGACTGAAATGTTTTTGAGTAACAAACATTAGCCAACTAATCAGTGTCTTAGTCACTGGTGACACGCTTTAACCCACGGGGGGGTGGGGTGATCGCGAGCTCCACCCACAGCCCCCCTCCCGATCCTGTTGTTTGTTGTGATAATTTATTCATGCTTATTTTTTCGTCACACAAATATTGATAAAAGTTACTCCTGTGTCAGTAACAATAGCGACCCAGTGCCCCCCCCCCTCCTCTTATGGCGTACTAACTAAAACGCTCCGCTCTGCACACGCGCACTCCGACGTTAGACACGCTTCAGTGAAACATAAAAATAAACTTACCGAAATCGCCGAAATAGCTTTTCTTCTCCCCGGTATCCGGTTTGTCGCCAGGAAAACCCAAAGTAACTCCGGGTTTCCTCTCGATCACCTGCCTGGATCCGGCTGAAGTTTCAGAGACGGACGGAGGAAACAATACGGTCCATCTATTTGTTTGACCCTTGTCTTATTTATCGAGCGCGTCGACGGATTACGGCCAGGATTCGGAGATCCAAGGCGACCAAGTTTTGTCCCCTGTCGGAAGAGTTCGGTCGCTGGTTAACGAGGACACTAATATCCAAACCGGGAGATTAGACGGCAGAATCCCGTGTCGCTGCTTTATTCGTCCCCCTTTGCTCGGTCCGTTGTTGCTTTTGTTCTTTAAGTGAGAAGTGTTTCCCCTGTCCGGTCAGATCGACGCGAGGCGGAGCCGAGGACCAGGAAGCCCGGGAGGCCCACATGACTCTCCCCTCAGTGACGGCTGGGTGGGTGTGCCAGTCTGGACGAGGAGGCCTTGGATTGGAGGGAGGAAGGGCCTGTCTTGTTAATCCCTTACAGTGGGCCAATGCCAACTTCCCAGCAGAACCTCCTGTACCAGGACAAGCATGAGGACTACTAACCCTGAACCAGAAGAACGGAACCGGCCTTGGCTTCTGGAAGGGAAAGCCCTCCACAGGAGCTGTTTCACTCAGACTTATATAATCCAATTTATATAAGGTCATTTTGCAGACAGATGAGAAGTCATGTACAATGTTTCACAACCACAACAAAACATGAACCTTAAACTCTGAATATAAAACAAGAGTTTCAAAGACAGTTCTATTGTAAGTTATTAAAAACCTTGTAGTAAATCGCTGGGTCAACATGACATGCAGATTTCATTAGAAGACTCTTAACTTTACAAATTAAAAAATACCACTCAGAAAAACTTATATGTACCAACATGAACAAGATTTCATGAGTCATATTTTAAAGTTTTTATTGCAATTAATTGGATTAATAGTCAGAACTGTCTCAGTGTAGGTACATGACAGATATGCTAGTTATGCTTATTTAATCCAATATATCCCAGTCAGCAGCTGTATGGAGTCAGAGAAGCTTTTTAAATGTTACATCTTTAATATGGGTAAACAGCATGATGTTTATTATTTATTTAACCATGTATAGGTTAAATTGACATTAACTAAGTACATAAATGTAGTGGTAAGTAAACAGAATCGTATAAGACTGATTACACAGAGGAAAATCCTGCAGGGAAAAGTGGCTTCAGCTTTTCAGTTTACAAAAGAAAAAGTTAATCAATACATTCTAAAAGAGTCTAAAAATATAAAAGCATAAAACTGAGTGTCAGTACAGGTTTAATTAAATCTAATTGTGAGCTGTGCAGGTAGATTTTAAAATAAAAGCAGACAACAAGTTGATATACTGGTAATTTATTGCACAACCTCAAAGATAAAGTTTAATTAGCTGGAGATTATACAATTTATCTCCTAAATTTTCTGTTTTTTTCAGCAGAAAGAAAAAAAATGTTTTTTGGTGTGTTTTTTTGCTCCTTCAAGTTCCTGCCTATCCCATCTATATAAGAACTTTAACAAGAATAAGCTTCATATGTAAGTTTTGGAAAATTGCATTAAAAAATTCTGTCACATTTTAGGGAATCACCTTCAGCTGACGTACGTTCATTTGTTAATAATGAACATATTTGTTTCAGCGTTCTTCATGTTCACCTTTCAGATGTAAACAGAACATATTAGCAAGCAGCGATACTCAAACAAGTATAAAAATGTTTGACATTTGATAAACCAATGTCATTCTTCACCTATTAGTAATGGTTGTTGTACCAGAACATAGAATTGGTAACTCTAATGTTGTGACGTAAGGAGTGATGTGGGAGATCTTTAGAACCGGCTGTTTGCCAGAGAGAGCACAAAGCGGGGCAGACGCAGGAATGACGGGACGACAGCTGAAAGCCAGGACAGGTACGGGATCTGAGACAGGAAGAACTTCAGGGAGGTGTAATCAATTACACTGCGTCCTGGAAAAAAAGTTAAAAAAAAACATTATTATTATTATTCCAGCTGCTGTATGTTAAAATATATGTACACTAAAAAACATTAACAGGGTGACATCTGTGTGAATACAACAGCTGATCGATCTGATAAGAAGATCCAAGTATGGAACGCTCCAGGAAACTCCAATATTCTGTGTACATGTCCTGACGTTTAGATGTCTCCAGGCAACATAAGCATGAGAGCCTGATTGTGTTATGAAATCAGGGTGCAAAATTGGGAAGATACAAATCAAATCAGCAATTATACCTAAGCTGCAGACATTCTGCATGCTCTTATAGTGAGAGCGTGGAAGGACATGGTTGTCTGAGTCAGCTGGATGTGCACAGAGCTCTAATCCAATCAAATTTCAAGGCATGGCATCAGTAGTTTGTTTTTATGTCTGTCTTAGATAAATGCAGACAAATAATTGACATTTAAAGTTAGATGTTTAGAGAATTTTCCCCCTTTAGGTCTAATGTTGTCTAATTCAATCCAAAACATGTTCACATGAGTTCACACAGATGTGTGTATGATAAACTACCACAGAACATCATGAAGGGACATAAAGTCCAGTTTTTATGAACTCACAGTCACATAGTGCTCCTATATAGTGTAATATCAAGCATTTACACTCACTGGCCACTTTATTAGGTACACCATGCTAGTAACGGGTTGGACCCCCTTTTGCCTTCAGAACTGCCTCAATTCTTCGTGGCATAGATTCAACAAGGTGCTGGAAGCATTCCTCAGAGAGTTTGGTCCATATTGACATGATGGCATCACACAGTTGGCACAGATTTGTCGGCTGCACATCCATGATGCGAATCTCCCGTTCCACCACATCCCAAAGATGCTCTATTGGATTGAGATCTGGTGACAGTGGAGGCCATTTGAGTACAGTGAACTCATTGTCATGTTCAAGAAACCAGTCCGAGATGATTCCAGCTTTATGACATGGCGCATTATCCTGCTGAAAGTAGCCATCAGAAGTTGGGTACATTGTGGTCATAAAGGGATGGACATGGTCAGCAACAATACTCAGGTAGGCTGTGGCGTTGTAACGATGCTCAATTGGTACCAAGGGGCCCAAAGAGGGCCAAGAAAATATTCCCCACACCATTACACCACCACCACCAGCCTGAACCGTTGATACAAGGCAGGATGGATCCATGCTTTCATGTTGTTGACGCCAAATTCTGACCCTACCATCCGAATGTCGCAGCAGAAATCGAGACTCATAAGACCAGGCAACGTTTTTCCAATCTTCTATTGTCCAATTTTGATGAGCTTGTGCAAATTGTAGCCTCAGTTTCCTGTTCTTAGCTGAAAGGAGTGGCACCCGGCGTGGTCTTCTGCTGCTGTAGCCCATCTGCCTCAAAGTTCGACGTACTGTGCGTTCAGAGATGCTCTTCTGCCTACCTTGGTTGTAACGAGTGGTTATTTGAGTCACTGTTGCCTTTCTATCAGCTCGAACCAGTCTGGTCATTCTCCTCTGACCTCTGGCATCAACAAGGCATTTCTGCCCACAGAACTGCCGCTCACTGGATATTTTTTCTTTTTCGGACCATTCTCTGTAAACCCTAGAGATGGTTGTGCGTGAAAATCCCAGTAGATCAGCAGTTTCTGAAATAGTCAGACCAGCTATTCTGGCACCAACAACCATGCCACGTTCAAAGTCACTCAAATCACCTTTCTTCCCCATACTGATGCTCGGTTTGAACTGCAGGAGATTGTCTTGACCATGTGTACATGCCGAAATGCACTGAGTTGCCGCCATGTGATTGGCTGATTAGAAATTAAGTGTTAACGAGCAGTTGGACAGGTGTACCTAATAAAGTGGCCGGTGAGTGTATATGTCATATAGTCAGAATCACAGACAAAAAGAGAAATACTTTAAATAATTGATGACATGGTCATACAAACAATTCCAATAAGGTTTGAACATTTCATGAATCTGTATTTTATTCCTGATAGAACATAAAAAACATATCAAGTGTTAAAACTTGAGATATTTAAACATTTCTTAGAAAATATGAGCTCATTTGAATCTAACAGCAGCAATAGGTCTTAAAAAAGTTGGACCAGCGTGATCATCATTGTGTAACATCTCTTCTTCTTTAACATCTGTCTGTAAACATCTGGGAAGTGAGGAGACCAGCTGCTGGACTTCTAGCAGGGGCTGCACGGTGGTGCAGTTGGTAGAGCCGTTGCCTGGGCTCGAATCCGGATTGGGGCATTTCTGCATGGAGTTTGCATGTTCTCACCGTACATGCGTGGGGTTTTTTTCTGGGGACTCCGGTTTCCTCCCACAATGCAAGAGACATGCAAGAGGGTTAATTGGTGACTCTAAATTGTCCCTATGTGTGAGTGTGAGTGTGAGTGGCTGTTTGTCTATGTGTGGCCCTGTGATGGACTGTCGACCTGTCCAGGGTGTCCCATCTCTCGCCCAATGACCGCTGGAGATCTGCACCAGCTCCCTGTGACCCTGAACAGGAAGAAGCAGGTTCAGAAAATGGATGGATGTTGATCCAGGATTCCAGTTGCTCAACAGTTCTGGTCTTATGTGGCTCAGTTTTTCATTTTATAATGCACCAGATGTTTTCTGTTGGTGAAAGTTCTGGACTGCAGGCGGGTCAGTTTGGCAGCTGGACTCTGCTCCTGTGTAGCCATGCTGTTGTGATGGATGCAGTATGCAGCTGGATGAATGAATGGATGGACAGATGGATCAAATCTGACCACAGAACAGTTTTCCTCTTCACCTCAGAACATCCTGGTCCAGAGAAGATGCAGCGTTTCTGGATAGAGTTTACATCTGGATTCTTCCTTACATGATCCATCTTAAACTTCTGTTTAAAATGTCCACTGTGTTGACATTTGATATTTGAAATCCTCCAGTTTTGACCTTTGACCTTGCCAACAAAACTTCACTCTGATTCTTTAAATCTTTTGATATTATTCACTGCCAAAGGAGAGATTTTCAAACTCTTTATGATTTTAGGCTGAGTTACAATTCTATCAAATAGTTCGACAATATTTTGACACAGTTTATCACAGATTGATGAGCTTCTGCCCATTTTCACATCTGCAAGACTCTAAAATGCTCCTTTTATCCTCAGTCAATTTACTGAGCTGTTGCTAATTGACTTCATTGTCAGATGTTCCTCCAGCTGTTTTTGAATTGGGCCATTTACATTTCAAACCTTTAGTTACCTGTTCCAAATTTTTGGAGACGTGTCGCTGCCACTGAATTTAAAATGAACTCATTTGTTCTATGACATTGTAAAATATCTCAGTTTCACCATCTGATATGTTCTGTTGGGAATATAATATAGTTTTATAAGAGTCGTAAATCATTATATTCTGTTTATTTACATTTTACTTACCTCTTTATATAGACTCCCATCTTTTTGGAATTTGGGGTTGTAATTACAACTAAAAATATTATAAAAATGAACATTCCAACATACAACAGCAGGTGGAGGTGCAGGATGTGAAACAATTACTAGGTTCAGCCACCAGAGGGTCAAAAGTTCAAGATGAACCAAAACCTTGAAGCTGAAACTAAATACAGTGGTCGACGCTTATAAGCACAAAAATGCTGGGCACGTTCCTGCGTCATAGAGAATCTATACGCTTATATGCACAAAACATTTGGAGGTATCACACATGCATCTCACTAAATCTTGTTGTTTCTCACTAGTTACTTGACTGTACACCTCTGCTGGTGTTCTCATGCACACCGTCGCTGTTTGATGTGTGGAACTAGACTGCTCTGGCGTTTACGCACGCGCGTCTGCCCGAAGCTGTCAGACGGTCGGCAAAAAATAATCACCGACTTCTTCAGTGTGAAATAGTGTCACATGTAACATCTGTTCTAGTTTTTAGTGCCCGATCATGAGTTCTTAATATCTGATATAGAAAACCGTTCTGTTCTGTTACTAACTGTAACTTAATCTGTGTCGTCACCGTCGCGCCCATGTGTGCTCGTATCTGTTTACTTATAGTGTCATAGTGGATCCTCTCCACGAGTATATAACTCGGTCTGTTTGAGAGTTTTTTTCTCCTAATACATTGTAATTGTTTTATTACATTATTTCTAATTATCTGTTAATTAATACCGAACACCACTACCCATGTTTACAGTCCAAATGACCTCTGACAGATATATGCACACAACGCTTATATGCTCAAAACTGCTGGGCACCGAGGTCGTGCATATAACCGTCGACCACTGTACATCAGGTGAACACCCACAGAAAACACCACACATCAGGCTGTACTAGGATCAGTGTTCGCTTCACTATATTTAATAAATATCTACTTTAATCAGAGACAAACTAATTAGATTTAATTTTCTGTGATCAATCAACCACATGAGTAAAACATGGACAGATGCTTGGAAATAGAACAATGTGGAGAAATAAAACCGAATGTCCCGACACAGAGTGCTGGTCGCTGGTTTGAAGGTCATAACACGAAATAATGGAAGATTATTTTTGGCACGCTGCTGGTTTGTTTTCCCTTAAGCGATCCAGTTGCCCCACTGATCAGGCACCAGTGGATCTGAGGAAAATCTTTTCAGCATAATGTAAATGGTCATAATGTTATGGCTAATCTGTGTATATTCCTTAAATCCATTTTAACAAGAAAAATATAAAAAATAAACACAAGTTCACCATCGATATCTTGAATCCCGTAACGTCTCGCCAGGTCACACGTCATGAGAACCTTCCCAGTCAGAGACATCATGTTTTTATCTTAAAGGAAAAAAACAGATTAAAACAAGATAACATTAAAGATTAGGAGCCAACAAACACTTGAGTATTTACAGTCTCGAGCGCAAACAGCTTTTACATGTATGTAAATGGTAAACTGTTTCAAATTTACAGTGGGGCAAAAAAGTATTTAGTCAGCCACCAATTGTGTAAGTTCTCCCACTTAAAAAGATCAGAGAGGCCTGTAATTTTCATCATAGGTATACCTCAACTATGAGAGACAAAATGAGGAAAAAAAATCCAGAAAATCACATTGTCTGATTTTTAAAGAATTTATTTGCAAATTATGGTGGAAAATAAGTATTTGGTCACCTACAAACAAGTAAGATTTCTGGCTTTCACAGACCTGTAACTTCTTTAAGAGGCTCCTCGGTCCTCCACTCGTTACCTGTATTAATGTTACCTGTGTGAACTCGTTATCAGTATAAAAGACACCTGTCCACAACCTCAAACAGTCACGCTCCAAACTCCACTATGGCCAAGACCAAAGAGCTGTCAAAGGACACCAGAAACAAAATTGTAGACCTTCACCAGGCTGGGAAGACTGAATCTGCAATAGGTAAGCAGCTTGGTGTGAAGAAATCAACTGTGGGAGCAATTATTAGAAAATGGAAGACATACAAGACCACTGATAATCTCCCTCGATCTGGGGCTCCACGCAAGATCTCACCCCGTGGGGTCAAAATGATCACAAGAACGGTGAGCAAAAATCCCAGAACCACACGGAGGGACCTAGTGAATGACCTGCAGAGAGCTGGGACCAAAGTAACAAAGGCTACCATCAGTAACACACTACGCCGCCAGGGACTCAAATCCTGCAGTGCCAGACGTGTCCCCCTGCTGAAGCCAGGACACGTCCAGGCCCGTCTGCGGTTTGCTAGAGAGCATTTGGATGATCCAGAAGAGGA
>SSNP01000058.1:66335-180370 GCA_006937955.1 Pachypanchax playfairii | reverse complement strand
CGTGGCTGGGTCTTTCAGCATGACAATGATCCCAAACACACCGCCCGGGCAACGAAGGAGTGGCTTCGTAAGAAGCATTTCAAGGTCCTGGAGTGGCCTAGCCAGTCTCCAGATCTCAACCCCATAGAAAATCTCTGGAGGGAGTTGAAAGTCCGTGTTGCAGCGTCAGCCCCAAAACATCACTGCTCTAGAGGAGATCTGCATGGAGGAATGGGCCAAAATACCAGCAACAGTGTGTGAAAACCTTGTGAAGACTTACAGAAAACGTTTGACCTCTGTCATTGCCAACAAAGGCTATATAACAAAGTATTGAGATTAACTTTTGTTATTGACCAAATACTTATTTTCCACCATAATTTGCAAATAAATTCTTTAAAAATCAGACAATGTGATTTTCTGGATTTTTTTTCCTCATTTTGTCTCTCATAGTTGAGGTATACCTATGATGAAAATTACAGGCCTCTCTGATCTTTTTAAGTGGGAGAACTTACACAATTGGTGGCTGACTAAATACTTTTTTGCCCCACTGTAAGTCTTTCATTTACCTTTCGCCAGGTGAACGATGCACTTCCCACTCAGCTCTGTAGTTTCTCCATTGGCAAATATTTCCTTATACTGAGGAAAGAGAAATCAGAGTTTTAGGATTCATCTATGGATGCAGATGGACGTCCAGTTTAAAGTGTCTCTACCTTTGGATTAAAAGCCTGTGGAGTATTTTCCTCCATCAGAAAATGAGATATCAGCTCTGTTTTAACGGCTCCTGGCCACAAGCTGACCGAAGTCACTCCCCTGTTTTTCAGCTCAACCGCCGTGTCGGCAGCCAGCCTGTCACACTGAAACCAAAAACAAGTGTCTGGTTCTATAAGGTTTGTTATTAAACTAGATACGACCAGCTGCAGATTCAGAATTAGTTACAAAAGTTGAAGAACTTACTGCAGCTTTTCCAATCCCATATGGGACGTTGAAGACGTAATGCAGCCCCCCGATAGATGAAACGGTCACTATCAAACCGCGACCTTGGGCCACCATCAGACGAGATGCATACACTGAGAAGAAGTAGTGACCCCTGACAGAAGAAAAAGACTCAAAAACATGAACGAGTCCATTTCACATCCAGCTCAGCCTCTAGAAATGAAGTCAGACTCAGCAAAGACACTGAATTTACCACATGATAGATACTTAAAGCATCAGTACCGAAGGCCCGCGTTGTTGATGGAGTCCCAGATAGACGGATCTATTTCCCAGAACTTCTTCCCTATGTTCCCAAAGATAGTCTGGAACAAAGCACCAAGCCCGTTGTTTCTGTTTACTTTTATTTATTTATTAGAAACACTAATCTGAACTCTGTGTTATCAAGTTTAATAAGTACCAACGAGTGAGTTAATGTGTCTTCCCGGTACCAACCTGGACTCCAGCGTAAGCGTTGTTGACCAAGATATCAAGTCTGCCGTTCTGTTCGCGTTTGATCCTTCCAAAAAGTGCTTCGATGTCTGCATCATTTGTCGAGTCGCACACCACAGGCACACACTTCCCACCTCTTTCATTCACCTGCGTTTAGATGAGATGAGATGAGACAGTCACTCCAATGTTTCCAGTCTCTATAAGCAATCTGAATGATGATGTAATGAGACGTCACCTGGGCTGCGGTTTGAGTGAGAGTCTTCTCCTGGCGCCCTGTGATGTAGACGGTGGCTCCTGCCTCGGACAGCTGCAGAGCTATTCCCTTCCCGATGCCCCTGGAGGCACCAGTAACCACACACACCCAGCCGGACAGAGGCATCTTCCACGCAGTCAGACTGAACAACAAACAGAGAAATACAAATCTCTCCGTAACCTGAATCTAAACGATGTGAAATGCAGGCAAAGAGTTCAGATATGATAAGACAGCTTGGAACTGTTTACATAATTGACACGCTGTGTTAACTGTGGCTGTTCAAAGTTCATCTCAGAGGAAAAAATCGACTGTGTCGCAGGAACTTTATGAAACGTTACATATTTAATGTTCAATTTGCTCACGTTTACACAGACAGTCCAAAAAGAAAAGAAAAACAACATTATAAAACAAAACATACATGATAGGCCGAGTCTATAATCAACTTGTCACAACACACTTTTAACTATTAAAAACACAAACATCTTTATTTATATTTAAAAGAACTCGATTTTTCCAAATCGATTGATTGGACTATTTCATCAAACTTATTTTGAAATTCTTATTTAACAGTCAAGACTTGTCGATTATTAAAAACAAACAGCATAAGAAGTGTCCACATAATGACGGAAATGAGGATAAAGATACAGAATATGGTATTAAAAAAAAACTGAGGTTATTTAAAAATAAAGGATACTTTATAATAACAATAACAAAAAATACTTACTCCGCTTTGATGAATATGTAAAATGTAAGGTTAAAATGTGTTTAAGTTTCTGAGTTTTATGAAACAAAGCTTCACCTTACAGCTGAGAAACCGACGAATCTGGTTTGTTGAGTCCTAATTTCGGATTTCGGAGGAAGAACAGAGGAAAATGAGGCAGGTCGCGCGACGGCTACTGGAACTCCGCGGAAGCAATATCGCGAGAACAGGCTGAAAACTCGCGTTGTTTTAGGTTGACTTGATACGTAATTGTCGTTTTATGAACTTCAGGGTAAAGTAATATTAACTCCATTTGAACTTAAAATGTTAACGTGCTTGTTGCCTATTTAAATAAAGCTGTTATATTTTAAACACAATAAGAGTGAAGTGGATAATCTGTAACGTCAGAGATGATTTTAGGATGAATTTACTGAACAGTACCAGACGATGGCGCTGTTCTCCAAAAAAACACTGGACGTGACCCTGGGTCTATAGGACAGACCGATAAAAAACTCATTTGGCTACAAACACCAAAAATAGTGTTTGACCTTTTCTTCAATGATATAAAAACTGAGGTTCTTGTTTGTGGTCCTGACAGATTCCTCTTTAAGATAACAGAGGCTCTTTGCCCACTTGCCTCATTTATTAAACCCTCTGTGAGGAGCCTCAGGGTAACTCTGGACCCTGTTCTGTCCACAGACTTTCACATTAAATCCCCGATTCATTCTTGTTTTATCATATAACCAAGCTGATTGTATCATGACCTGATTATAAGATGGTCATTCATGCCTTCATTTCATCCTGTCTTGATTTCTGTAATTCTTTATTTACATGTTTAAGTAAAAAAAAATCATTGGAATGTCTTCAGGTTGTCCAGAGCTCTGCTGCAAGGCTTTGAACTAAATCCTGAACTATCCTGTTACTTAAAGGTGGTAAAGAGGATTTTGTTGCAAATTTAGAAATTTAATTTAAAATAATTTTATCAACTTGTAGTGGTCTTGTACTTACAGCTTCCAAAAGAAAAAGTTACAATATTCATAAATCATAGACCTGGTGAGGCTTGAAATAAAGTAACCAATAAATAACGAACCCGTTTCGTTATCTATTGGCTACGAGATCGTCAATCACACTTGTACTGCTAAAAGTAACAATAAACAGCCCTTGATGAGTTCGACATGTTCCAAAAAATAAAGTTGTAATACTTCCAGAAAAAACTCCAGCAAACAAACAAGCGGAGACTCCCACGCAAATAACTGATGTGTTTTTGGCATTGAGAGAAGAGGGGGTGGCATCTAAAATTCATCTTTTAAAACCTGGTTTTATTGTTTTTATGTGTCATACTATGATTATGTTATGATTATGTTATGATTTATGATAGCGATTTGAGACTTTATCTCTCACTAAAAAAAAAAAAAAAAAAAAATTTTTTTCCTTCTCTTTTAATTCTTGCTTGTATGTTCTCTCAATGTAAGTCGCTTTGGATAAAAGCGTCTGCTAAATGACAGTAGTAGTAGTAGTAGTAGATACTGTTTTAAAATGTGAAACATTTTGTGTTTTGTATCTTAAAATGTGCTGTATAAATAAAGTGTTTATGGAAAACATCTCATCTATCAGTCCTTAATGACTACAGGCCTGTTACCCTGATATCCCACATCATGAAAGTCTTGGACTCATGTTGATCCACCTAAATAAGTAAATAAGCTGCACCTTTCAGGACCCACACTGTGGAAGACGCATCATATAAAACTCATAACCAAGAGTAAAGAACTCTCCCCAAATTCAGTCTATAACAATTAAACTAGATTCCCAGTAACTGACCTTGTCCCGTAGACACAGAACACATAGAACCTCTAGAACAGCAGTATCAGACTCCAGGTCTGGAGGGTCAATATCCTCATACTGTGTTTTAGATGTTTCCCTGCATCAACACACCTGGTTCAGATGAACAGGTCATTAACAGGCTTCTGTAGGACTCGTTTAGGGTTTGAATCAGGCGTGTTGAAGCTGTTTTCTTTCTTTTTTCATTGACATATTCATCTGTAAGATTCTGTTCAGAGATTCACTAATTCATGTTTTCTGATAACTAGTGTTTAATCTTCATGTCTTTTCTGTCAGTAAATATGTTGCAGTTTTTATATTGGTCATTATCATCTTTTAATAATAAATACAAAGCTGAAAAACACTCAGGACATTATCATTCTAATAGTTCTTTTAAAAAGTAATGGAACTAAAGAAAACAAACAGGAAGTCTAGTTGTGTTTAAAACAAATGTTAGTTTATTTAGATTTTGCGGTTCCTGTCAGTTTTGTTTTTTTTAACCCAAACTGATGCAGAGAACAACATCAGGACCCATCAGGCTCAGATCAGGACTATGAAGTTTAGAAACCTTATATAACTCTATGTAATTACTAACACTGAGTCCAGAACATGAAACCTACAGCAAATCTTTGTTATTTATCTGAATGTTAAAGTATAAAATAAAATGACATGAGTGGTTTGTGTGCAGGCTGAACGTGATGAGAGGTTGGATTATTTTCAGTCATGTCGAGGACGTGACTCACAACTTCTTGATCTTCTTTGTCTGCAGTCCCTCCAAATAAATACTTTTTTGTGGATTTATCTTTTCTTGTTAGGATGAAACACTGAAACAAATATTTATCTGTTTTTATGTGTTTTGGTTTGTGTTAACAGTCAAACTTTATTGTGAAGGAGGGACAAACATGTAGACTATGAGTTTGTGGATATATTCAAGTTTCTAAATAAAGTATTTTACACTTAAAATCATTCAATTTAAACAAAAAGAAAACAGTTCTGCTCTAATTGGGGAATAAAAAAAAATACAATTTATAGACAATATATCTACTTTCTGATTGATTCACTGAAAATAAATCCTTCCACAAATATTCTATTATAATTACATATTTCAATTAAAATTCCAACATCTGTTCAACATCTGTACATGCTGCACTCACTGGCTTTTAAGATGACAGGGGTATGCTTGGCCTTGTTACCATGGTGATCTAGCTGAAGTAAAAAAAGAACCTCCTTCATGATACCGACAGCTCTGACTTTTAGTTTTGTAGAACAGTTTCTGAGATCAGCTGAGAACTGATGCTCTGGGGGGACAGTAGTCAGGATTTAGAGCTCATCATAGCACTGAAACAGCACTGGTGAAAGTTTCTAATGATATTCTCATGTCCTCAGACAGTGGACTTGTGTCTGTACTTATCCTGTTAGATCTCAGTGCTGCGTTTGATACTATAAATCATAAGATCCTATTGAAGAGGCTTGAATATGATATTGGGATTCAGGGAACTGCATTAAACTGGTTTGAATCATATTTAACTGAAAGATTCCAGTTTGTTCATGTAAATAATGAATCTTCTTCAAATACCAGAGGCAGTCATGGAGTTCCTCAGGGTTCAGTGCTTGGACCAATCCTCTTTACTATATACAGTGGGGCAAAAAAGTATTTAGTCAGCCACCAATTGTGTAAGTTCTCCCACTTAAAAAGATCAGAGAGGCCTGTAATTTTCATCATAGGTATACCTCAACTATGAGAGACAAAATGAGGAAAAAAAATCCAGAAAATCACATTGTCTGATTTTTAAAGAATTTATTTGCAAATTATGGTGGAAAATAAGTATTTGGTCACCTACAAACAAGTAAGATTTCTGGCTTTCACAGACCTGTAACTTCTTTAAGAGGCTCCTCGGTCCTCCACTCATTACCTGTATTAATGGCACCTGTGTGAACTCGTTATCAGTATAAAAGACACCTGTCCACAACCTCAAACAGTCACGCTCCAAACTCCACTATGGCCAAGACCAAAGAGCTGTCAAAGGACACCAGAAACAAAATTGTAGACCCTCACCAGGCTGGGAAGACTGAATCTGCAATAGGTAAGCAGCTTGGTGTGAAGAAATCAACTGTGGGAGCAATTATTAGAAAATGGAAGACATACAAGACCACTGATAATCTCCCTCGATCTGGGGCTCCACGCAAGATCTCACCCCGTGGGGTCAAAATGATCACAAGAACGGTGAGCAAAAATCCCAGAACCCCACGGAGGGACCTAGTGAATGACCTGCAGAGAGCTGGGACCAAAGTAACAAAGGCTACCATCAGTAACACACTACGCCGCCAGGGACTCAAATCCTGCAGTGCCAGACGTGTCCCCCTGCTGAAGCCAGGACACGTCCAGGCCCGTCTGCGGTTTGCTAGAGAGCATTTGGATGATCCAGAAGAGGACTGGGAGAACATCATATGGTCAGATGAAACCAAAATAGAACTTTTTGGTAGAAACTCAACTTGTCGTGTTTGGAGGGGAAAGAATGCTGAGTTGGATCCAAAGAACACCATACCTACTGTAAAGCATGGGGGTGGAAACATCATGCTTTGGGGCTGTTTATCTGCAAGGGGACCAGGACGACTGATCCGTGTAAAGGAAAGAATGAATGGGGCCATGTATCGTAAGATTTTGAGTGAAAACCTCCTTCCATCAGCAAGGGCATTGAAAATGAGGCGTGGCTGGGTCTTTCAGCATGACAATGATCCCAAACTCACCGCCCGGGCAACGAAGGAGTGGCTTCGTAAGAAGCATTTCAAGGTCCTGGAGTGGCCTAGCCAGTCTCCAGATCTCAACCCCATAGAAAATCTCTGGAGGGAGTTGAAAGTCCGTGTTGCCCAGCGTCAGCCCCAAAACATCACTGCTCTAGAGGAGATCTGCATGGAGGAATGGGCCAAAATACCAGCAACAGTGTGTGAAAACCTTGTGAAGACTTAAAGAAAACGTTTGACCTCTGTCATTGCCAACAAAGGCTATATAACAAAGTATTGAGATTAACTTTTGTTATTGACCAAATACTTATTTTCCACCATAATTTGCAAATAAATTCTTTAAAAATCAGACAATGTGATTTTCTGGATTTTTTTTCCTCATTTTGTCTCTCATAGTTGAGGTATACCTATGATGAAAATTACAGGCCTCTCTGATCTTTTTAAGTGGGAGAACGTACACAATTGGTGGCTGACTAAATACTTTTTTGCCCCACTGTATATGTTACCGCTTGGTAAAATTATTAGACAATACAATATAAAATTCTATTTTTAATGCTGGTGATACTCAGTTATATCTATCAATGAAGCCTGATGAGACCAACCAGCTGCAGAGATTACAAGCTTGTCTTAATGATGTAAAATGTTGGATGACACTTAATTTTTTGCTTTTAAATTCAGACAAGACAGAGGTTGTGACTTTTGGGCCTGAGAATCTTAGGAACAAGTTGTGTAGTCAGTTATCAACGTTGGATGGCATTAATTTGGCCTCCAACAAGAAGGTAAAGAACCTGGGTGTTATCTTTGACCAGGACATGTCCTTTAGTTCTCATATAAAGCATGTTACCAGGACGGCCTACTTCCACCTGCGTAATGTTGCTAAAATTAGGAGCATTTTGAATCAAAGAGATGCAGAAACTTCACGCATTTATTATTTCTAGACTTGATTACTGTAATTCTTTATTATCAGGGTGTTCTAATAGTGCTGTTAAAGGCCTCCAGCTGATCCAAAATACTGCTGCCAGAGTTCTGATGAGAGTTAGAAGGAGAGATCATATTTCTCCTGTTTTAGCATCACTTCATTGGCTCCCTGTAAGGTTTAGAATAAAGTTTAAGGTTTTACTTTTGACGTATAAGGCCTTGAACTACCAAGCTCCAGCTTATATTAAAGATCTTATTGTTCCATATGCTCCTAACAGAGCACTTCGCTCTCAGACTGCAGGTCAGCTTGGAAGAGCTTTTAGTTATCAGGCTCCTCTCCTGTGGAACCAGCTTCCACTTTTTATCCGTGAGGCAGACACCTTGTGTAGTTTTAAGAATAGACTTAAAACTTTCCTTTTTACACAATCCTATAGTCAGGGTTAGCTTGGGTTCTCCTGATCCATCCCTTTAGTTATGCTGCTATAGGTTTAGACTGCCGGAGGACATACTGACCACATTTCTTCACTCTGCTGTCTTTCTTTACTCTGGCTGCCTCTGAGGAGGATGTATCTCACATAAACAAACAATGAAATATTCCCACTAGAGCCATCAAATTGTTATTGCTTTGATTGTTACTGCTGCCATTAACTGTTTCTCTGTTTATCTTTCTATAGACATGACGACTGGCCCAAATCCATCGGTGTTTATCTTTTTCCTGTCAGCTCAGACCCCAGTCGGCTAAGGCAGAAGGTCGCCCATCCTGAGCCGGGTTCTGCTGGAGGTTTCTTCCTGTTAAAAGGGAGTCGTTCCTTTCCACTGTCGCCAGTCGTGCTGCTCAGGATGGGGGATTGTGCTGAAATAAGAGAGGGAAAGGAAGGAGTTATAGGTGGACTGGTAATAAAGTAGCACAACAGATGAAAGTCAGTGATGTTGAATGGAGTCTGACAGGGTTGTCCAGTTTCTTTTTGGACACAGTGAGAGAAAGTGGAAATGACAGACGAAGTTCCCTAACCTTGATTTGTTGTGCAGCACAGCAGAAAGTTGAGAGCTGAAAAGAAACAACAGGTTATTAGGAACTTTACTGCACATGGTAAGGAGCAGTGATCATCTCTCAGCATGTACACAGATCCAACAGATGGGACTCACCCAGCAGCCTCTGTACAGATGTTCCTTCCATAATGCAACAGGTTGAAATAAGACCAACAGCAGTTTGGTAGAAAGTAAATGCCCCCCTTCCTCTTTGTGTACCACTAAATGTCAGGCTCTGAGGACTTTTCTCTGCAGTCAAAAACAGGAAATTCACCCATGCAAAAGTATAACCACAATTCTCTACCTACCAACAATCACAAACCCACGAGCACTAAAACACAAAGTTTAAAAAAATAATAATAAAAAGCCAGGAGATTTCTTGTCTTGTTTATTTTATTGTGCAATAAATAAATAATTAAATTAATACTGTGTCTTCATAAAGGTGTTGTAGATAACTGAAAATATTGTATTTGTTTATTTGGCCCTTTTCATGTTTTCTTGAAAACTTAAAACTTTCAAATGTGGTGTTACACCCTGTCTAGTGGGGGTAACACATAAAAGAACTAAGAAAAAAAAACTTTTATTGTACCGGATACAAATCACGAGTGGTTTATTTAAAGGTCCTGTATCATGAAAGATCTACTTTTTAGAGCTTTTAACCATGTTGTGATGCTATTTCTTTATTTAAAAGACCTCCAGAGTGGTTTTTGGCTTAATTCGTGCATTCCTGAGTAATCCTCCTGAAACCTGCGCTCTGAGCAGCTGCTTTACTCGCTCATGTAAAACAGCTGAATTGAGCCCCTCTACGTCACAGTGTTGTATCAGGAAGTTCCTGACCAATCCCTGCTGCCCCTGTAGTAGGTACAAAGCGAGCTGCGAGAGTCCGAAACAATTTGTCAGGAGCTCATCAAGGCAGATGTCTAACCTACAGCCCAGAGTTCACACACTTCAACCACCTGCTGCTCTTTATTAGCATGAGCTGCTAATAAAAACTTATCAACTCGACCCTGCTAATCACATGTCAGTATGAATCCAGCTTTACAGCTGAGCTCCACGTCACCGCAGCCCGTCCCACCACCGGATAAAAGACACAGTCACTCACCCTGCCAGCGCTCAGTCATACGTCCTGTTTGCCACGAGCTCCTGTTAGCCTCCGTGCTGCAGTTTAACCGCCTCATTAATCCAGCCTCAAACCTCAGACCTGTCCTGGTCGATCTCTCTCTCTCTCTCTGTCCACCTCGTTCTTGGCTGCTGGTCTCACGGTCAGCGACTACAGTCGCTGCCTCCAGAAACCTGCTCCTCGCCTACGACCTGTCTCATTTCACCCTTCCGATCCCAGTCTTGGTGTCATCTCCCGGGTCGGATCGCATCCAGTCGCCAGTGGACCGTCCTTCCCTCCAGACGCTCCTCACCACCGAGCGTCCTCTGACAAATTAGCACCTCCATTTCATTGTATTTCATTCTAAAAGTTTCTTGTCGAAAATGTGCATTTGGCTGCGAGAGTTACAGGAGTTTATTTAGTGTTTCTAAACAGAAAAAAAATCGGACTCACAGTTGGGAGGCGGGGTTTTAGGTAAACCGAGCGTTTTTACTTCCTGGTCACAGAATAACTCGAGAATATAAGTTATATTTCAGGACAAATGAAGTGAATATAACTCAAACAGTAAGGTTTTATCATATATGTTCCGGATCCCAGACGTTGAAAACTGTAAAATAGCATGATACAGTCCCTTTAAGAGGCCATTTCATACAAATTTCAGGACTTTGTGGTTATTTCTTAAGTATTAACCAGTAATATGAAACATTTTATATCTAAAAAAACATCAGGAAACACTGATTAACAGACCTTTCAATCTGTCTGCATTAAAATTCGGGTGGTTCCAGCTCCTTCCGTTAGGCTTCGTCAGCAGCTCGTTCATATTCATTGTTCTATGTTCTAAAATGACTACGTCCTGGACAAATGAGAACCTAAACATAGTTCTTTTCCTCCCAGAAATGTTCTGTGGTTTTGTGTTTGTATTTTCCCCTGGTTCCTCCTCTCATCTCATATTCAGTCTTTGTTGTGTCTCGTTCCTTGTCTTTCTGTTCAGCTTTTATTTTGATATCGTCGTTGCTTCCTGTTTCCCCCCTGTGTGTTGCTGGTAGATTGTTCTCCTCCTTCCATGCATGTGTCTTGTTTCACTAATTAGTTTGCTTTGTGTTCAGTTTGTAGTTAAGCGGTTCAGTTGTATGTCTCGTTGTGTGTGGATTAATGTTTGTTCTCCTGATCCTCCTTCCTGTTTCCTCACTCCATGTAAGTTTGCTGCCCCGTCAGCATTTTACTTTGATTATTAAAGTTGTGTTTTAGACTTAATGCTTTGTGTGAGGCACATTATCTCCTTGCATTTGGGTCCTACCTTAGCAGCTAAATAGCTAACTAAACATATCAGTTGCCCTAACATCCCACATCATGAAAATCTTGGAGAGACTCATGTTGGTCCACCTAAACAAACAAGCACATTTCAAGACCCACTGCAGTTTGCTTATTGCCAGGCGGTTGGAGTGGAAGATGCCATCATACACCTGCTTCAACAAACCTACTGTCATCTGGACAAAGCAGGCAGCACTGTGAGGATCATGTTTTATGATTTCTCCAGTGCCTTTAACACAATTCAGCCTGCGCTATTGTGTCAAAAACTCCAGGAGACACAGGTAGATGCCTCCACAATCACCTGGATAAAGGACTACCTCAAAAACAGACCACAGTTTGTGAGACTGAAGAGTTGTATGTCTGACCAGGTGATCAGCAGCACAGGAGCACCACAGGGGACTGTACTCTCACCATTCCTTTTCACTCTGTACACCTCAGACTTTCAGTACAGGTCAGAGTCCTGTCATCTACAAAAATACTCTGATTACTCTGCAGTTGTTGGTTGGATCAGAGATGGACAAGATACTGAGTACAGAGAACTGGTGGACCACTTTGTGTCCTGGTGTTTGAACAATCATCTCATCTTGAATGTGAACAAGACAAAGGAGATGATTGTGGATTTTAGGAAGAGCAGCAACAAACCAACACCCATTTCCATCATGGGAGAAGAAGTGGAGGTGGTGGAGGAGTATAAATACCTGGTGTTCACCTGGACAACAGACTGAACTGGAGACAGAACTGTGATGCTGTTTTTAGGAAGAGACAGAGAAGACTGGACTTCCTCAGGAAGCTTAGATTAGAGCCCTGCACACGGGAGTCCTGCGGGACCAGACGCAAAGCAATGCGGCGCGGGACAAATAGAGAAAGCTCATTGCGGGCGCGGGGCGGGCGCGGGAGTGCACAATGCGGGAGCGGGCGGAGCGGTGATAAGCTGCAGTCCCGCAAACTAAAAATAAAACTAAAATAGAAATGGTTTCCACTTTGGCTGCACTGCTACAGAGAGTCGGAGCGGAGCGGAGTACGAATGCTGCTCATTGACCATAGCAACGTTATTGCTGCACCGTGCGCAACAGAGTGGAGTAGTCATTTGGAATTTGCCAGTCAGCCTATTAATGCATGCAACACATTTTGAAAAATCTATTTTATAGCCTAATTCTTATTACCAAGTTGGTAACACCAACTGGTTCTGTGAGAAACCTGCACAATGTGTATACTCTCTCCCGGCTTCGTCCCACCGTCCAAACAACACAATAATAAGCACAATATCAGGCTGATTGAGACTAAATTTATGCAATGAGTGAGCAGGAGTCTGATTGAATGTTTGTTTTTTTTGTGCTGTGATGGTTCTGTGACAACCAGCAGCTCCAGCTCCCTCACGACCATCCATCTCAATAATCTGTTGTCTCCAGATGTGTGTTGGGGATCGCCTCAGCTGCGCATGCCACTTGCCAAGTTGGCAACGCGTTCCTTCCCCACTGCCCTTGGTGAATGATCGGTCAGTGGTATGCTCTAAGCTCAGCATTTAATTACCCAAGCCAAAGACAAGAACTTTTGGGAGAAATAACGGGAACGTCTGAATCATGCGGGAATTGCGGGCGGGAGCGGGACAAAATATGGCAGGAGCGGGCGGGAGCGGGACTTAAAATCATAGTCCTTTGCGGGAGCGGGCGGGAGCGGGACTGCAGTATGCGGGAGCGGGACTGGAAATTTCGTCCCGCTCAGGCCTCTAGCTTAAATCCTTCAACGTTTGCAGCAAGATGTTGAAGATCTTTTATAAGTCTGTTGTGGAGAGTGTGATTATGTCTGCAGTCACCTGTTGGGGGAGGAGCATCAGAGCAAATGGAATGAAAAGGCTAAACAGATTGATAAGGAGGGCTGGTTCTGTTCTGGGGACTGATTTGGAGTCTCTTGAGTTGATTGTCCAAAGGAGCTGGTTCGGAAAGTGAAAATCATCATGGAGAACCCTCATCATTCACTGTTGAATATTTTACCTCCACATGTGTTCTTACCTTCATAGTGGGTGTGAAAACAGGTCAACAACTTCTCTTTCAGTTTTTATCTCTCAAACTACGCAGGTGGTGATAAAACCTGAGTCCTCCCGAGTCCGAACAGCCTGTATTTGTTTCGTCACAACTCCTTTGCTCGTTAGTATTCATCAGCTCCTGCAGTTGAAACCACGCCTAGCATGCTGCTGGCTAAAAGCTTTAGCATAAACACATATCAACCGAAAGATGTCCAGCCGGAAATGGCGCCTGGTGACAGATGCTTTAGTAATATTGCTATCCAGGTGAAAATCAGGAGAAATTTGGGAGAATGATGGTTCCGGGAGATTTTCAAGAGGAGCATTGAAATTCGGGATTGTCCTGGGAAAATCAAGAGGGTTAGCAAGTATGGTTGGGCGAGAAAGAAGAACAAAAATAACTTATCCCCCCCAGGGATAAAAAAATGACAGACCAGAGGGGGGGGGGCATCAAAAGCAGAGGGGGGGGGGGTAAATCCCCCCATTTGAGGGTGGCCGTGGCTCAGGTGGTAGAGCGGGGCATCTGGTAACTGGTTCAAATCCCCGCGCCGCCTGGAGAAAAAGGATGCCTAGCAATTGTGTCCTCCCTTGGCCTTTGTTTAATGTTTTTATGTCTATCCTGGCGTGTTGAGTTAGGTTAATATCTTATGTTCTATTTAGTCCCATCTGTCTTGTTTATTAGGTTATTAGTTTTGAGATGGATATTGCTTTGGTGTTTAGTTTTACTTCTGTTATTGTGTTTTCTCTGTTCGCTCCTCTCCCTCACTTAGCCCCGTAATTTGATTCAGGCCTTTCACCTGGTCTCTTGTCAATTAGTGTCACACCCTGCACCTGTCTGTATATAACCCTCTGTGTGTCACTCACTGGTCATTAGCTTATGGAAGAGTTTAGAGCCTTCTATGCCCATGCTGCTGTTTCCTGTTACCCATTTAACCTACGTAGTTTGTTTTTTAATTTCCTATTTTTTGAAGCTTCCTCTGCCTGCTCGCTGTAGGATTTGTTTCTCATGTGTTTGGACTATGCAGCTTTGGCCATATGTTGGATTTGGACCCTGTCTGCTCCCTCATTCTGCCAAACATCTGTGCGCATTGAACACAGCCAAAACCTGTCTGTGACACTTTCACTTTCAGTATAAAGAGGATTGAAGGCTAAAGTTGTTTGACTGGAAAAACAGACCACACCTTATGAAAACACTCCGATGGTTTATGCGAAAACGCTGTGAACAGAGAACTTTTATCTATGAGCCTGTGTTTGTGGCTCTGTCCGTATTTTATTTTCTCTTTGCATGCAGGAAAAGAGCTGATTTGTATAAACAGACTCCCATACAAAGCTGTTGGCTGTTGGGGACAAAAGAGGGAGGAAGTATCAGGTAAAATTTAGGCTGGACTACAGTGACACTCAGTATCACTCTGACATTCACAACTGATCACTGTAAGGTAAGTCTTATTTTTCTCTTTTTTTCTGCTGACACAGAGCAGAGGGGACTGTTTTACTTTTTTAAACTAGTAGTAGTAATACTGTCCATCAGATCTGATAATGACTAAATCTTCCTCTGAATCATCGCTAGAAGAGCCTAGGAGGGCTCACCAAAGTCGTGCACAAGGACCCTGGCAAAGGGGGGCTTAGGTTGTACTTACACTTGCCCAAGGTAGGCACCCAGACTAGTGGAAGGAAGGAGGTGTCTTACTTCACCATTCTAGATCAGCTCCAAGCTGAGTCTAGCCACTGCCCAATTCTGTCAAGGCTGAGTGGAGAAATGGACCTAGATGCAGGCAGGGCTCAAAGAACCATGATAAAATTTGTGAGTCTTGTCCTTTGTTTCATATACTGTACAGATGGCAATTTTACAAAACTTGGTGGTTCCTCGAATAAGCTCTAAAACTTGGGGTGAGCGCTCTTTTGGGGTTGCTGGCCCAAGGCTCTGGAATGCCCTACCTGAGCATCTTAGAGGAATCACAGACTCGCCCATTTTAAATCAGTTTCGTGCCGCATTTGGTACGTAAAGGCTGCTTATCCCTCGTCCCTCTTCTTTTATAGCTGTCATTGTTATCATTGTTCTGTATATATTCTTTGTTTGGACTGTTTTAGCTGATTAATTCTCTTGAACTTTTTCATGTTTTATATTTCTTAATACTGTGAAGCACTTTGGTTCACTTATGGCTGATGGTAAAGTGCTATACAAATAAGGATTGATTGAAAACTCTGCACTAACTTAAACTTAAATTAGAAATCGTGATTTATATGAAGGAAGGGTGACCGTGCCAATTCCCTTCAGGTTAGGTCGACCTGTCTTTTCTCTTCCTGCTAAAAGTAAAACTTATCCTGTGTGGTTTCTTAACATATACTCTATTTGGACACAAACTCTCATTAATTTAGGGATTGGCCTATTTGGTTGCTGTTATATACAAAAGTTAATTATGTTACCAAAGATCTGGTTTGATAATGACTAACAGGTGAGATAGTAGTTTGTTGCAGCAATCATTCGCTGGGTGGCGCACGCAATTTACCCGAGCTCTACGACGCTCCTTTTTCACTTCACGGGATCTCTGGTAATTTTCAACTGCATAGCTAGAATTGAATAACGGTCAATTTCCAATTTATAAATATTAAACGAGGAAATGGCTAACTCAAACTGGATTTTACCACTGTTCTTCATTCTGGAGCTTGGCTGTGTCGTTGTTGTTTCAAAAGGTGAGCTTTAATTGTCGAGTGAAAACTGACAAATCAAACAAAACAAACAAAAACATTTCTCACATTGCTCAACAACGTGTAAGATCTGTAGATGGTAATACCTGTCGATGATTGATGAATGAGATCTGTTTGTTTACGTAAATCATTGAGGGTTGGACAGACTAAAGCTAACTTTAGATGATTTGTTACTCAACGTCAACCTCTCTATCCACTTGTGTGTTTGTGGCATCTGGAACTGCAGTTAACCACTGGTTTCTTTCAGTACACTGAAAATGTTTTTTGGAGGGGCCCACCAAAACTAAAAGCCATAACTGAATTTTGTGAATTATATTATGCTTCTGTAACATAGAAATAGACTTTGGAACACTGTTTTTATGACAAAAAGTAACTTTTTTACAATTTTTAGTGGATATTGATCAGTTCACACAGACACACTGACTCCGCCCTCATGTAGTGTCTCGTCACATCAGCTGGTACAGTCTGACTGAAAGATCAATGTACTTTACAAACATGTCCGTCATGTAGTTTCACCACCAAGAAACAAGAAGCGAAGATTTTCCAGCACTCCAATGCAAAAGATCAGATTGCCAACTCCTTCCTTTGAGGGCTTCGTGTTCAGTTATTTAATGTAAGATATCAGTTCAAAGCATATTATGAATATGTGACTGGCTAGTGGGGGGGTCAGGAAATGTAGTCATTGTGGCCGCAGCCCCCCTGGCCACCCCTTGATGGTGCCCCTGGTGTTGAGTGCCCCCCACCAGCCTGTAGATTCTTTTGTAGAACAATAAGTACTACACAGCTACACCATGTGCAGAATTATTAGGCAAGTTGTATTTTCGAGGATACATTTTGTTATTGTATAACCAGGCCCAGTTCTACGAGGGTGCATAAGCATGCATTGCACCCTCAGATTATGTGTCTGCATGCTCAGTTGGAAAGAGGGAAAATGCGCGCGCGTTAGTGCACGTCACTCATCTGCGTCCAGCGCGCAGTTACCTGCATCAGCAAGACGCTGCTCTGCTGCACCGTTATCACAAAGTAACAATGGATATTCGAAAGTGGTTCAAGCACAACCACGCGAGCAAGTCAGTCAACGACGGTGGTTGTGAGATACATTCTCAACTTGAACTTTCTGAGGTTAGCTTAACTGCTGCTGGGGAGCAAGCAATTGCCTCGCCCGGCTGCTCGCTCCTTCCCGAGCTGCTGCCGCCGCAGCCCCCCCTCCCTTCACCCCATGGTCCAGAGCAGGCGCCCGGCCCACCCGACGACCTGGGTAAGGAGGAGCCGCTTCAAGTGTGTTTACACGTATCATTCCACTTGAAATGACTGTCATAATTAGTGATGGTTTTGAACTGTACAGATAAAATTAGTTTAAATTTCTGTTTTATTTTCTTGGTAAGAAATATCTGTTGCTAGATAGTCTGATGGGTGAGGTAGCCCAGACTAAATGTAGCATTTCCTTTGTTCTGCTACAATATTGCTGCAATAAAGCATTTCAAAGACAGTTTGAATATTCTTGTTTGGCTAGTATCATCCCGCTTGAAATGACAGGAAAATGCATAATTTAGTGTTGAATTATGTGCCAAGCATGTGCACCCCCTCTGATCTGAGATGCACCCCTCCTCATCATTTTCTAGAACCGGCCCTGTGTATAACTACAGTGCTCTTGGTCAATCCTAAATGTTAACAAACCCTCAAACCTGAACATTTAAGTGGAAAAAGGTGAAGTTTAGGCTTTCTTAAGAGAATATCTACATATACACCAGAATTATGCAACTATTAGTGTGTAGGGGAACACGTATTATGAAAGTTTGCCTCTTCAATACGTGTTATTCGGGGCACCACCTTCTTTCGAAGGAATTAAATATTAGAATATTTAATCAGTTTATTTCAGTCTCATAATATGAAGTCGCATGTCCGTCCAGATAGTGACTCAAATCACACATAAAAACTCACTGAATCGGCCAATTAAAATTAAGGTGAATATTTATTGAACAACAAGGAAGACAGACCAATAAACAGACAAACAAATAAACAGTTAAACACGGAATGGAATTAACGATGCTATGAACAGGAAATTACGTCAGATTTAGTATGTTTCTAGAATAAGTGGACTTTCTAACGTTCAAGAATCTTAAACACTAGTAAGAGTGGGTGAGGAAACGGAAAATGCTCTTTTAACACGGAAGATAATTTTGAATATAAGGAAAATTGTAATTTTGGAGGGAGAGAAAGGGAGGAAAAAGATGGAGGCACAGATTTCACTTCCGGGCCACTGAGATACCAACACAACTGTTTTCAATCCTTTGTCATGGATTAAAATGAAATCGATCTCTTACTTCTTTGCAGCACGGTTGGGAGTTTTCACTCCTTTAGTTCCCAGAGAGGTCCGTCTGTTTCGAAGGGGCTTTTCTCCGAAAGTCGGAACTTTTCCTGGGGTTAGATGCCGTCTGCTGCGTAAGAATCAGGTCACTGAAGTGATTGTCACGTGTCCAAGGCCCACGGAAGGAATTCTGGGATCTGTAGTTTCTTCCTCCAGCTGGCGACGTGAAGTCTGGATTTTGTGGAATTAAACTATTCAAACAAAATACTTTGCGTGTTTGAACGTGCGTCGAATTTAAAGAAAAATGAACTTTGAGGGTAAAGAAAATCGCGCGTCATAACTTAAGTGTCAAATAAACGAGGAGTTTGTCAAAACAAAATCAAGAAAAAGGTTTTAAACTCGCAAAACGAGGTAAAAATGATAAAAATGAAACGTGAGTAAAAAGTCTAAAAGGAAGTAAAAGTCAAAAATGAAATAAAAGTATAAAAAGTATAAAAATGAAAGAAGTGAAGGAAGTATAAAAGTGAAAGAAGTGCCTCGGGGGTCCTTGCGTGAGCTTAATTATAGACTCTTTTTCCCGCCTCTAGGTGTGGCTATCATGGGCTCTTAGCCAATGAAAAATCCGTTTTGAGGAATTTGAATTTTAGGACGGCCCTTGGGTGTTGGTCACAGATTTTATTATGTCCAATAAAACGCTTGCTCATCCACTCTTTGTAAGGCTAAACATTATCATCAATTTTATCTTTTAACAAGAATTAATGAACAGTGTTTCCTTATTCTAATGACATATTACTTTTACACATATCAGTATTTGTTCCTGAGTAGTAAAGAAGGGATTTGCAAGTTAATTCAATATATCCTAAGATCTGTAACATGTTTAATCAAAGCATTATTTTAAATCAATTTAGATTACATTGCTCTTTATAGCGACTTACTGAAGAGTTTCAAGTTTATTTATTTATAAAGCGCCAGTTCATGACAAAGTCATTTCAAGGCACTTCACAGAAAAATCAACCAATTAATAATAAAACATTTTCTATCTAAGGAACCAGCCGATTGGGCTGAATTGAAGAGAGTGATTTAAACACATTTCGTTTTATGCACTGAACAATGTATCACTAGTTCATGTAGAAATACTCTTGTCAAAAGAAGAATGTTCCTTAGCCATCTCCTGTGGAGAGGACTTTTGATTAGCAGTCATTGATCAGATCACAGTTGAATAATTCTGAAATTCACATACTTATTATCAGAGTTTCACTGAATATAGTTTTCAGATATACATCAAATCATTTTATCACTGTAGTTAAACTGGGTGAACATTCCTTCAGAGCACAGATGTGGGTTTGAAACCTGTAAAGAAAAAAGGAGTGATTGCATTAGCTGTGATCACATTAAATAGTTCATATGTGTATTGAAGCAGTCTGGGAACATCTGTGGTTAGGGGGGTGCCTTTTTGGGTGAGACTCGGAGCCATTCTGTCTGACGTTTGAAGCAAACCAGGATGCTTTATACAAACACAAAAAGGGGGTTTTCTAAACACATTCGCATTTGCTGTAAATTATCTCAGCAGGGTATGTGGCTTCAAAAGACTTTTTCCAGACCAGGTTCTGCTGAAAACTGTTTTCACAGTGGGGGGGGTTACCAGACTCGAGTGAACCGTCGTAAGTGTCAAGAATGACATAATCCATTCAGAGAGAGAGGAAATCCTCGGTAGTTTTATGACCCCAGGGAATGTAAAGCTATCAGAAACAGTCACTGATACACACACGCTTCTTCAGTTTGATTAATCAGAAATGAGGCTGTTGATGCGTCCTACAAGTGTGCAGAATTATTATGCAACTGAATGACAAAGAAAGATTTTCCCATCTCACTTGTTTATTTTCACCTGTTAAAGTGAGAATAATAAACAAACTCATAATTTACTACTACTACTACTACTACTACTACTGTCATTTAGCAGACACTTTTATCCAAAGCGACTTACATTGAGAGAACATACAAGCAAGAATTCAAAGAGAAGGAAAAAAATATAAGGAGGCGGACTGTTTGGAGTCCAGTTTAATTCCGACGCTGATACATCAAGTGTATCAAAATTTATAAATAAATATTTCTGAAATTTCTAAAAGAAAACCTCAGTGACCAATATAACCACCCTTCTTTCCCATAACAGTCACAAGCCTTCCATTCACAGAGTCAGTCAGTTTCTTGATCAGCTCAGAATCAACCTTTTGTGCTGCCGCAACCACAGCCTCCCGGACACTGTTCACACAGGTGTACTGTTTACCTTGACTGTAAACATCCTGCTTAATAAGGGCCCAAAAGTTCTCAATAGGGTTTATGTCAGGTGAAGAGGGAGGCCGTATCATTAGTTCTTCATCTTTAAGGCCTTTACTGGCCAGCTACGCAGTGGAGTACTTTGATGTATGTGATGGAGCATTGTCTTGCATGAAAATCAAAGTCTTCTTGAAAGATGCAGACTTCTTGCTGTACCACTACTTGAAGAAAGTGTTTAAAAATTGGCAGTAGGTCTGAGTTAATTTTGAGCCCATTTTAAACTTGAAAAGGTCCAACTAGCTCATCTTTAATAATACCTGCCCATACCAGTACCCCACCTCCACCTTGCTGGCGTCTGAGTCGTAGCGGAGCTATGTGTCCATTACTGATCCAACCACGGGCCATCCAACTGATCCAACCATCCATCTGGTCCATCAAGAGTCACTCTCATCTCATCAGCCCACAAAACCTTTGAAAATCTGTCTTCAGATTTTTCTTGGCCCATTCTTGACGTTTCAACTTATATGTCTTGTTAAGAGGTGGTCGGGTTTCAGCCTCTTACCTTGGCCATGTCTCTGAGAACTGAACGCCTCGTACTTCTTCACACTCCAGGTAGGTTGCAGTTGTGAAATATGGCAGCACTGGAGGATAATGGGTTCCTGGTAGCTTCAAGTTTGATTCTTCTCAAATTTTTGGCGGTTAGTTTGCATCTTTTCTTCTCATCACGTTTCTTGCGCCCTTGTTGACTGTTTGCTACAAAACTTTTGATGGTTCTATGATCACGCCCCAATATCTGAGATATTTCAAGAGTGCTGCATCCCTGTGACTTTTTACCTTTTCAGAGTCTGTTAAATCTCTTTTTTGGCCCATTTTTCCTGCGGAGAAGAATCTGCCTACTAATTATGCACACCTTGATATACTGTCATGGTTCTGATACCAGGTAGGTTGTTTTCGAGCCCCAAGTTCGACCCAGACTCCAGACACACACAGCGAGGAAACAGCGTTGCAGTTGAAACAGTGTTTAATAATATACAGTGAAACAGTTACAACAAATGGCAAAACTGTGCTCGGGTGTAGCAGCTCAGGACGGTCAGGTACGAGACGGGAACGGTCCTGGGTTGTGGAGAGAGAGAGGTTAGTGACAGTCTGTAAACCAGCTAGCGGTGTGCGGGGATCGTGCTCGTTAAACTCACGGTGGCGGGTTTTACGTCCAGCTGTGAGGAGGGATCCTAGAGATACTGCCGCGGGGGTGGTGATCCAGACTGTCCAGAGATTGTGCGATATCCGGGTCCGGGTGCTGTTCGTGCCTGCGTCGTTCCAGCAGGGGTGACAGCAGCGCGCTGACCAGGAAGGTGTGGATCTAGAGGAGCCAGAGACAGACAGGGAGCCAGGGGAGAGAGCGGGTTGCGTGTTCCAGCAACCGGGCTCTTGAGACATCCGTGTGGGTAGCCAGTCCTCTTGACAGGCGGGTAAACGACCACGCTGAGGCACTGAGATCCAGGGAATCGCTCCTGGATGCGGGCTAAGCACAAGGGAAAGAGAAGGCAGGTTAAATCACTGCTACAAATGCTTCTGTCTGAATAATAACACTGGCCACTCTGTTACCACGGAAGATTGTGGAACAAACTGGCGTCTGTCTCTTGTTCCTCCTCTGCTTAAGTACCCAGCTCTCCTGAGCTGGGTAACGATCCACACCTGCTTCCACTGATGATCCTGCTGCCACGCCCTGCAAGACAATTAGTCACACACACCACCCACCAGCAGCAGAGATCCTGACATATACAGTAGGTTGTTAATCTCCTTAGGCCACACTCTCCCTCATTACACAAATACATATCACTTGATATGCATTAAATCCAATAAGAATTTCGGTTTTTACAGCTTGGAGTTAGAAATTATGGAAAAAATTATGATATGGTCAAAATACTCACTTGCCTAATAATTGTGCACATTGTGTAGTTGGGCCCTTTTCTGAGTTAAATGTCTCACCTGGTATTCTGTTTTGGTCCAAGTTTGTGCACTTTATGTGACAAACATCAGTCACCAACATAATCTCTATGATCCAGTTCAGAAATCAGTTTCCTCTTGTTCATGTTTTTGATTCTGCTGTAGAAGATTAAAGTTTCCCTTTAACATCTTTAACATCTCTGTTCTGTGTTTCTCTACTGCAGATTATGACACCAAAGAAGTTAATCTTGGACAGAATGTCACTCTGACCTGTAAAGTTCCCAACAAAGACATCATAGTGGTGCAGTGGAAGAAAATTAATCTGACATCATCAGATGTTTTCACATACAGAGATGGTCAGCCTTTTTTGGAGGGCCAGGATCTTTCTTACAAGAACCGGGTGGATCTGCAGGACAGACAGATGAATGGTGGAGACATATCTATAGTTCTGTACAACGTGACGGCTGGTGATGCAGGAATATACGAGTGTCGATTTCAGGAAAAAGGAAGCACTGAGAAGAAAACGGTCAACAGGACAAAACTAATTGTTCGTCCTCCAGGTTTGTTCTTGTCTTTGAGTTTGTGTGTTTGTCTCTGGATCAGAGTTGAAGCTTCATGTTTGTGGACATGAGACTGAAACATCTCAGATCAGGTGTTTGTGTTTTCTAAAGATGTTGTTGATGAGACTCTGATGAATGCAGCTGGTCTAAGTGCAGTAATCACTTTGCAGTAGATAATGTGTGACAGACAGCAAGTTTGAAGAAGAAACTGATTCTGTTGTTTTCTTCAGTCATCAACTACCTGACAGCTAATACCCACACCTGGTTGTCACCTGCAGGTAACCAAGATGGAGGAAACCTGGATGGACAGAGAGAAGATGGAGGGGACAAGGATGGAAAGAGAGAGGATGGAAAGGACAAGGATGGACAGAGACAAAACAATAGGATGACTCTTCCTAAGATCATAGCTATAATCATTCCTGTTGTTGTTCCTGTGTTCATCGCTGCTGTTTCCATCTACATCTGTTGGAAGAAATATTCCCCTCAAAACGGAGGAATTGAACTCCAGCAGGTCTAAGTCAAAGTTTGTGTAGTCATAACACCCAAAAAGTTATGTAGCATAAATCTTTTTTCAAATGTTCCAGAACCCCTAACACATTGTAAGATTCATTCCTGATCCAACATTTCTGTCCTCAGCCTCCCGTCCACCACTGACTCATCTTCAGGATCATCAGAGTATTTTTGTAGATAACAGCACTAGTATGGAATTAAATTTCAGTCAAAAACCCTAAGCTCTAAAATGATCCATGAAAGCCAGTAATACAGCCCCAAAGCTAACCCTAAGCCCCAATATTGTTTTCAAAATCCCCGCCAGACCCTGCCCTGGAGCTCCACGGCAGGAGGGGAGGACATCAACAGCCCTTCCCCAGGACCAAGCCTCTCAACCAGGCTGAAAACCCCGCCAGACCCTGCCCTGGAGCTCCAGAGCAGGAGGGGAGAACATCCAGCCTCCATGCCCAGGAGAAAACAGCCCAAACGGGGTAAAAATCACGTCAGGGCGGTCCCTGGAGCTCCAGAGCAGACCCATTCATTTTAGAGTGGTTTTAGCCTGTTTGGAGGCACTCTGGCTGGGGAGAGGGACGTGCACAGGGTCCTGACATCCACCCTGGAGTGACGGTTCTCCCTCTCCTCTCAACAGTTGCAAGGGGAACTTGAGCTCCAGATTTTACAATAATGTTTTGTTGTTGCTTTATTTTGTACAGAAATTTCGATTAAAAAAAATGGAAGCTGCCGCTGGTTCCTTCGGTGGGCGGTGACTGATATAAAATGATCAATGTGGTGTGATAATATTTAATTGCATAGTATTTACTAGTGTAATAGTAACCTGCTTGAAGCTTTTCCTTATTTGAAGAATAAAACCATCTGCATTCAGGAGACCATGAAGAACACTGAAGGCCGAGGACTGAGGAGATGATAACTTATTTGGAAAGACTTTGCAGACTTTGGGAGCTTAAAGTAAAAAGGAATGCACCACTTACAGCAGAAAAGGGGAATGTTTAAACAAACTGATTTACGTATGACAATGTGTTAGAGGCTCAGAGGCAGGGCCTTAAAAGGATGTACATGTGTTGATCTTGGTGTTAATAAATGGCGACTCTGAGAGAGATTCGCGGGCAGAGAGACTTCTGTCCCAGACGCCAAACTGAATTCTGTCTCTGGTGTGAATTTGTCCAGTGTTTTCAGGTCGACCCGGGGATCAAAAGAACACGCAGTGCTGAAGACGAGGTTTATGGTGTTCGTGGTTTGGTACCACACAGGGTAAAGAATTTCAGCACAACACCAATCACATGAGGATCACACCAGGCCTTAGTCTCCTCCTCCAAACAGGCATAATTACTTTTACTTGGGGGGGCAAAGTTTCCTTTGGAGCGCGCAGCCTCTCCTGGTTTGCCTTCACACTCGTACATCTCCGTGTCTCCTGATGACATACAACCAATGGATGTACTTTTTAACTGCATTTCAGACATCAAATCCTGGATGGCAGAAAACTTTCTCCAGCTCAACCAGGACAAAACTGAGGTTTTAATTATTGGTCCTGAGGCTCAGAGAGAGAAACTTTTACCAAAATTACAATCACTGTCTTTTAATCCATCTTTTCAAGTGAAGAACCTGGGTGTGATTTTTGACTCTGAGCTGACTTTTATTCCCCACATTAAAAACATGACCAAAATAGGTTTTTATCATCTAAAGAACATAGCCAGAGTCCGCCCCATTCTCTCTCGAGCCAATGCGGAGACGCAAGTGCATGATTTTATCACCAGCAGAATTGATTACTGTAACGCCCTGCTTTCTGGTCTTCCCAAAAAGACTATCTCAAGTTTACAGCTACTACAAAATTCAGCAGCACGTGTCCTGATGAAGACCAGGAAGCGGGAGCACATTACACCGGTCTTAGAATCACTGCACTGGCTCCCCGTATGTTTTAGGATCGATTTTAAGGTTCTTTTAATGATTTTTAAGTGCCTTAATGGTCTTGGGCCTTCTTATCTTTCAGAAATGCTTTTACCATATGAACCCTCGCGGTCTCTGCGTTCCTCTGGCAGCCGTCTCCTTATCATCCCTAAAGTCAGGACACGGACTCATGGTGAGGCGTCCTTCCACTATTATGGCCCTCACCTCTGGAACAGGCTGCCGGAGGACCTCAGGGCCGCAGAGAACGTTCATGATTTTAAGAGCAGGCTCAAGACCTACCTTTTTAACCAAGCTTTTAACTAATTATTATTTATTATTACACGTTTTAACTGATTAGCATATTTTACCTGATTTAATTTTTAGTTTAGCTTTTAACTGTTTATTTATTAATCTGCTTTGCATTTTTATCTTGATTCTATCTTATCATTGTTTTACACTCATTGTTTTATACTTTATACATTTTATATTTTACAAACTTTACATTTTAACTTATTTTTTGCCAGTGTTTCCTCTCCGGGACCCCTCTGTGTCGGGGGCGGTGGTCGGCTGTGGCTGCCTGGGTGCCCCCCAGGTTGTGCTTGGGTGGAGGTGGGGGTACCAGCCCTCCCTCCTCTGGGAGTTAGGGGGTCGGTGCCTTGGCGGCTGCTGCTGATCTGCTGCTACCGATGCAGATGGCTCCGATGATGGCATTTCCTGGCTCATCTGTGCTCAGCCCGCTGTTTTTGTTGCTTTTAAGTGTGTGTGTGTGTGTATGGTCGATGGGTTGGGACGGGGGTTTTATTTTATTTTATTTTTGGTTTCTTAAAGGGGGGGTTGTGGGGTCATTTTAAATCTGTAAAACACTTTGATAAACTGTGTTTGAAAAGCGCTTTATAAATAAAGTTTGTTGTTGTTGTTGTATGAGAGCTTCATGTACAGGCGCCTGTATGGAGATCCACATGCGCAGTTCATGAATACTCGTGTAATGAATCATACGCGGGCGTGTGGGGTGAATTCACGTGCGTGCTGTGGACTGCACGCGCGCACACACGCGGGGACGCGCGCGCACGGTTAAATACGCGTGCATGCTGCAAAAAATTTCACTCAGGATTTTTGACTGAAATTTAATTCCATACACTAGTCTAACATGTTCAAGCACTGCGATCCAACAGATTCAGTTTAAAGTTAAGATCAACATTTCAGTCATATGGTATGTAAAAGAATATTGAGTCCATATGAGATGCTAGTCATACTGACATGAATCTTACAGGTTAGTTAACAGCAGCTTCATGGTACAATCATAAAGCAAATAAATAAATCCTCCAAACTTTTTCTATCACTCTACATTTCATAGAAAATGATAAGCTACTAACCACCTCTAGTCTTTGGTAGAATCAAATTTTATTTCAACACAAGACTGTCTTCATTTCCTCAATTCATACAGAATTATAGATTCATATTGACTGTTTAATTAGTTAAACACGTGTTTCTCTCAGTATTTTCAGACTCTTACAGTATCTGTGTTTTTCCAGCATCAGTTTACTGTATTATTCAATAAAAACAACCCCAGACAATATTAACAATGTTTAACAAAGTGTCAATGTTTATAATCAGGGGTGCATATAAGTGATCGTGCGCATGCGCTGTCAAAATATAAAAGGTGCACCAGATGAAAAGTTGCAACATGCGTTTGCATACTTAACATTGGTTTGGCTGAGCTGCATGAATTTTGACGTTATTCTAAGGCGGGGTTCATAATCAAATCAATGAAGAGTCCTGCTGATTTCTTTTGTTTTGTTTAACTGATATGTTTTTCAGCCTGAGCGTTGATGTTACAGAAGCTGCGTCTCTGTATCAGTGTGTCAGTGTGACAGTGTGACAGTGTGGCAGCTGACTGCAACTGCATCTTGTTAACATGGAAACAGTCACAGAATAAGAAGTAGGCCATGGACGTGCAGAATTCTACCTTTTTGTGCTATAAAATACAGAAACCCATCTGTTTTTAAACAAAATCAGCCTAACTGTCTTTGATACGTGCCATTTTGAATGCACACAAAGTTCTGTAGGATATGTAGTCAATGCCAAAGAGCAGCGCTGATGCCCCGAGACACAGCGAGACATTTAAAAATGTGAAGACCAAACAACAACCCTAAGTTCTCCCCTGAGAACCAGGGCAAAAATATGTGCACTCCTGACTTTTACTAACCCATGTACTGTGTGGAAAACTGTTTATTTAACTACTTCAAGTTTTTTTTTTTGGTTGTATAAATAAACCTCTTATAAAATGATATTTGTTTTGTTGTTACTAAGAGTCAATTCTGAATATAAATAATAAACAATAGATATAGATTTATTCTTTAATCCTACACGTGGCAAGCTGGTCCTTGTTTCTTGTAGTCATTAGAGGAGGTGGTGTCACAACATGGACGGGTCACCTGTCCATCACATGATCACATATAGACAAACAACCATTCACACACTCATTTACATCTATAGTGCTAGTTTAGAGTCACCAGTTACTGTAACATTTAAATCATGAGGTTCAGTATCCCAGACACACTTCAACATGTGGAGGGAGAAGTTGGGATTGAACCACAAACCCCCTGATGATTATTAAAAAATATTTGTATGCACTAAAAGATTTTTACAGAGTCTATTATAAAGTTCAAAATAGGTGAATGGATGGGCAGACAGACAGACAGACAGACAGACAGACAGACAGACAGACAGACAGACAGACAGACAGACAGGTAGGACAGTAGCATCAAAGGCTCAAAACTACCTATAGAAGTGAGTAAATAATGATAAATGGAAGTTATCTTATATGTTTACATCTTTCCATCTGATTTTGATCAGCTGATGCTGATATTTGATAATCAAACCTCTGCTGAGGAGTTTATTGTTTCTGCTTTTATCGCAATGGTTCAAAGTAAAAGTCACTCATAATACAATTTAGATTTAAAACATGAATGTATATTTAACTTTAGAAATAATTGTCACATGAAAAGTCTGTTTGGATGTTTCTGCCCCTGAATAAAATAAAAACTGAACTGTCTTCAAAAATATGCTTGAAACAAAACTGTAGTTGTGCTAGAACTATGTACTGTTTTACAATGTACTATATCCTTTCATAAGTAACGTAATGTAGTAAAAAAACTCAGCTTTAATTTTGGGTCACAGTGTCCCAGCAGGCTATGTGCACTAGTCCTGTTGGAACTACACTGTACTGTGATGAATGTAATTTATTAAATTATCATGTGAAGAATAAATTAGATATTTTGAATTAATTTTCTCTACTCTGCATATTCTGTGTTATACAGTCAGGTTCATACTGTAGATACTGTTCAAACATTTTTGGATGTGTACATCACCATATTGGATTTGAAATGAAACAAACATTAGGTGCTGTAACTGCAGACTGTCAGCTTTAATTTGAGGGTATTTACATCCAAATCAGGTTAATGGTGTAGGAATTACAACAGTCTGCATATGTGCCTCCCACTTGTTAAGGGACCAGGGGTCCGTTCCAGAAAGCTTGGTCAACTTACCATTATGTAAACCCTGAACTCATTGTGGTGATGTACACAACAAAAAATGTTTGAATTGTGTCGATGGCCTAATATTTATAGACCTGTCTGTAAATAATCACACAGTCTGTAAATCAGAACTTTTAACCACAACAATGTTCATAATGTGAATGTTCACCTGCCGAGAGGTGGTGACAGTCATAAAGCTCCTAAAGCTTAAAGGTGGTATATGGAACTTGGAACAGAATAACACAACACAAAGCCTTCAGCCATCTGGGTGCCAGGCTCATTAACCCCCCCCCCACGCGCGCTCCGATGCTGAGGTCAACCAATATTCTGATCTCTGATCCGAGCAGGACAATAAAATATCATGAGTTCAGCTCACTAATCATGTTCTCCAGCCCCGCTGATCCCACACTGACTCTGATAAAAGCAGCTCCTACCTGTTTGAAGCTCAGTTATCAATTCAGTCCGTGGCAAAGAGTTCACAGTTGTCCCGAAGCTCCAAAACTTCCTGCAGTCCCTCTTAAGATCCTCTCTCCTCCTCACACACCATCCCGCACACCCCACTTATCCAATAAAATCAAAAAAAGCAAAAAAATCCTCCGTGGTGTGTTTTCCAATCCAAAAAGTGGCCAGAAGCGTTCATCCACTTCAGCAACATGCAGCTACGTGTTAGCTAGCTGCTGATAAAAAATGTTTCCACACAGAACTTGTTCATTACATGGGAAAACCCAGATGAATTCCCTATGGCAAGCTAATAAGGTATATAATCACCACATGTCCCCGGTGCTTCCAGCTGCTTGACCTGCAGACTCCACAGTACCAGCCTCACTGTGCTGGAGTATTTACGGTATTAGGCAACCCAAAATGGTGCCGCTGCTCTGCCAGCTATTGGCTGGTAGATGTAAACAAAATGCCAACGTCGTGCCCGTCAAAATTAATATTTTATAATATTTTACTTCAAATATGCTGTATTTTCATTCTACAACCCTCTAAACACTCCGTGGAGGTATGATTTTGTTAAAAATATAGCTTTTAATGAAAATTTTCCATATACCACCTTTAATACTGAAGGTGGTGGTTATCTCATCTTTTATAGATTATAGCTTCTTTGAACTGAATGGAATAACTCTAGAGATTATTCACTTGCTAAAAATTAACAGCTCATAAATTCAGACTTAAGAACTTTAATGCCTTGGAAGGATTTCATTTAACTGATATAGGTAACATATATTTTTTTCTTTTTTTAATTACAAAAAAACCTTCAAGATGCCAAAAACTGTTTGTTTTTGTGGTTGTTGTTGCCAAAAAGTGATCTCATCTAAGCACTTGAGACTTAATTGGTCTTTCTGCTGTCAAATGACTCTATATTTAAAAAGTTACAATTCGAAGATCCTGATATTTGAATTTATTTATCCTGATATTATTTATTTATCTTGAGAAGTAGCTTATGTTTTTCTGCCAAAACGTGTTTGTGGCTTTTTATTTGAATTGATCTACGTTCAGACTGCAGGTCTTTAATGCTCAATTCCGATTTTTTTGTAAGATCCTATCTTTTTGCAAGGTCGTTCATATTCCCAATGAAATGCGAGCAGAATGTGACTTGCTGTTTGAACGGAATGCATCCTGAATGTTCTGAAAAATCATGTTTTACATTGAATTCATATTTTTTTGCTTGTAATCAAACTTTTATCAACAATCTTACAGAGTTTCAAGTATTAATTTAGTTTTAACTACAGTTGTGGGAGCCATTCTGTGTTTTTTGTTTCTGTGGTATAATTTCAAATGGTTAACACAAGGAGGAGAAAAGTTGCCACTTGTCACTGTTTCCACATCTATTTAATCTTAGTCTTGATTGAGCTCTGGTGTGACAAGATGGGACGGAAGCACACAGTTTTTGTTTCGTCCATCCATTTTCTGAACCTGCTTCTTCCTGTTCAAGGTCGCAGGGAGCTGGTGCAGATCTCCAGCAGTCTTTGGGGGAGAGGTGGGGGACACCCTGGACAGGTCACCAATCCATCGCAGGGCCACTCATAGACAAACAGAAGCAAAACTAACTCACACACACTTAGGGACAATTTAGACTCACCAATTAACCTCTTGTATATATATATTTTTTTGGACTGTCCCTGGAGTCCAGATTCCCCGGAGAAAACCCATGCATGCATGGGGAGAACATGCAAACTCCATGCAAAAAGGTTCCAGCTTAGATTCAAACCCAGGACCTTCTTGCTGCAAGGCAACAGCTCTGTGCCACCATGCAGCACCACACAAAAACTTAAAGGTAAAATTAGGCTTAAATAAATAAATAAATCATATCTAGTTTTGAACCTTTGTTCCAGTTTAAAGCTGTACTTTTTGGGAAGATGCTTTTATTGAACGTACAAGCAAATGTTCAAAGATAAAATGAATTTCATAATTACTGTAATAATTGCAAAGAAAAATCAAACTGTTGGAGCACACCTAAATTTAAAACACCCATAAATTAGTTTTTTGTCTGTGTTATAGTATAAAGATTTTTGTTCATCACAGTCCAGTCTGTTGTTTCAAGGTTTGTTGTTTTTATCGGGTTCTGATAGGTGTGATAAAATATTAGCAAAAAACTTAGCTGGAGTAAAAATACGAAGTGTGAGAATACAAGAGGAAGGAGTGAACCAGAGATGCACATGGAAGCAGGTGGCACACATGATGAATAACACGTGAAAGACATGATATGAAACACGAAGAAGAATCAGTTTCAACATAACAAGATTCAGCTTTAATAATACAGACGGACAGGCAGACAGACAGATGCATGATGTGAAACATATAGATAATAACATGACTAATTATTAACTAAATAACACCGCTAAAAGAGTGATGAGCAAAATGCCTTGCGTAAAATAAACTACACTTAAACATGAAAAACAAGAAATCAAGAACTAAAAGTCAAGATATTTTTAAACTATAACTAAAAGTATCAACAAAATAATGGATGCATAAAACCAAAAGCAAAACTCAACCTGTAAAAAAACACCTAAAAATAAATAAAACAAAAGTGAAACCTTAGAAATGTTACAGTTCTTCCCTCTTGGAAAATATATTTGGACTTTTTCCATTTGTCTCAATGTTCACATTAATCTTCAGATTTATTTTAATCTTATTAAACTATTTTCTAGGTTTTTCCTGAAGGTTTGTATCAGCTATTTCAGTCATTCTCATCGTTTTCTCCTTTTGTTTCTCATTTTCATTTTTGTAGAAAATTTTCTTTAGACAATTTTAAATTGTTCACAGAAAGCAAAACCTTTGGCTCAGAGCTTTGGTGCAGTGCTGTCCACTTACAACAACATGGTGTTTTCTCTTGTTTTAAACAGATTTTTTAAGCTATGTTGCTATCTTGTGTTTGTCTTCTATTTAGGAAAATATATCTGTGCTGGTGCTGACAGAAAGCCAGGTTGTTGTAATCATGGGATTTCCAGGGATTGCAATGTAAATATTGCACAATACTGAAATAAATCACAATATTTAATGTTCTATATTTCATTCTGGATATATTTTAACTTGCTTGAAGACAATAAACACAGATCTGTTTTCTGCTGAAGAAATGTGAAAGCAAACATCTTCATATCAGAGAAAATCAAAGTCAAATGAAAGAATTTGTTTCGATTTTCAACTCTAGAAAATATTTGTCGATGTTTTTGTGCTTCAATTTTAGTTTGCTTTTCTGTCATTTACAACTCAGACTACTTTTTATTTAAAGGGTCTGTGTTTCCTCTTGTCTTTAACACTGACCTCTCAAAATTGGATCTGGTCTTGAATTTAAGAAAATAAACTCACAGATTACACATAACCCATTACTCTGTTAATACTTTGACAAAATGTCAATGAAAATGAAACAAAGAGAGGAAAACAAACCCCACTCTGTAATTTAATGTCTTACCAAACTAATAATTAAACACTCAGATGTTAAACAAAAATTCAGTGTAAAATATAGGAATTTTTTTTCCTGAATTTAAATATGTTGGATTTAAATGTAACTGAATTGAGCTGGATTAGAATCAGCTGAAATGAAACTGACCTTTTCCCTTGTGGTAAATTGATCTGAGATGACCTTCCAGTGAGTCCATGTCAACAGAGCAGAGACATGGTAATGAAGTGGTCAGTGCTGTTACCTCACAGCAAAAAGGTTGCAGATTCAAATCTTATCGATAGCTTTTCTGTGTGGAGTCGCGTGTTCTCCGTGTGTATGATTTTGTGTGTCTTTACATTTGCTCACTCGCACTTTAATCTTAATTAATTTTGGTGTGATGTGAGTGCAAAGTTTATTTCAGAATCATTAAAAACTGATCAGTTTTACTTGCTCCAGTGTTTTCAGTGAAGATTGATGAGGCGAGAATTTGGCAAAACAATTTTTATTGTTGATGTTCTGGTTATTGCCACATATCCACCCAACCCTTCCTGGCCCAGCTTCAACCCGGACGGTTTCTGCTGACATTTATAATTTTTTTGTTTAGTTGACAGTACGAATTCTTAGTAGACACACACACACACAAGTGTGTTTTGGTATCCTTATGGGGACCGTCCATTGACTTCCATTGATTTTAGTAACTAGATTTATACCTAACCCAAACCCTTTTACTAACCTTAACCATTACTGATCTATAACTAACCCTAAGACTAACTAAAACTCTATTCACACCATACCTATAAACCTAACCCCTAACCCTAAAAAGGGGAGTCCCCCTCATGGGGACCAGGCTTCGGTCCCCACAAGAACCCTCGGACCCCAGAAAGATAGTAAAAGTCAGGAAACAGGTCCCCAGGAGGTCAGAAATACAAACCCACACACACACACACACACACACAAGTGTGTTTTGTTATCCTTATGGGGACCGTCCATTGACTTCCATTGATTTTAGTAACTAGATTTATACCTAACCCAAACCCTTTTCCTAACCTTAACTATTACTGATCTATAACTAACCCTAAGACTAACTAAAACTCTATTCACACCATACCTATAAACCTAACCCCTAACCCTAAAAAGGGGAGTCCCCCTCATGGGGACCAGGCTTCGGTCCCCACAAGAACCCTCGGACCCCAGAAAGATAGTAAAAGTCAGGAAACAGGTCCCCAGGAGGTCAGAAATACAAACCCACACACACACACACACACACACAAGTGTGTTTTGTTATCCTTATGGGGACCGTCCATTGACTTCCATTGATTTTAGTAACTAGATTTATACCTAACCCAAACCCTTTTACTAACCTTAACCATTACTGATCTATAACTAACCCTAAGACTAACTAAAACTCTATTCACACCATACCTATAAACCTAACCCCTAACCCTAAAAAGGGGAGTCCCCCTCATGGGGACCAGGCTTCGGTCCCCACAAGAACCCTCGGACCCCAGAAAGATAGTAAAAGTCAGGAAACAGGTCCCCAGGAGGTCAGAAATACAAACCCACACACACACACACACACACACAAGTGTGTTTTGTTATCCTTATGGGGACCGTCCATTGACTTCCATTGATTTTAGTAACTAGATTTATACCTAACCCAAACCCTTTTACTAACCTTAACCATTACTGATCTATAACTAACCCTAAGACTAACTAAAACTCTATTCACACCATACCTATAAACCTAACCCCTAACCCTAAAAAGGGGAGTCCCCCTCATGGGGACCAGGCTTCGGTCCCCACAAGAACCCTCGGACCCCAGAAAGATAGTAAAAGTCAGGAAACAGGTCCCCAGGAGGTCAGAAATACAAACCCACACACACACACACACACACACAAGTGTGTTTTGTTATCCTTATGGGGACCGTCCATTGACTTCCATTGATTTTAGTAACTAGATTTATACCTAACCCAAACCCTTTTACTAACCTTAACCATTACTGATCTATAACTAACCCTAAGACTAACTAAAACTCTATTCACACCATACCTATAAACCTAACCCCTAACCCTAAAAAGGGGAGTCCCCCTCATGGGGACCAGGCTTCGGTCCCCACAAGAACCCTCGGACCCCAGAAAGATAGTAAAAGTCAGGAAACAGGTCCCCAGGAGGTCAGAAATACAAACCCACACACACACACACACACACACAAGTGTGTTTTGTTATCCTTATGGGGACCGTCCATTGACTTCCATTGATTTTAGTAACTAGATTTATACCTAACCCAAACCCTTTTCCTAACCTTAACTATTACTGATCTATAACTAACCCTAAGACTAACAAAAACTCTATTCACACCATACCTCTAAAGCTGAACCCTAATCCTAAAAAGGGGAGTCCCCCGTATGGGGCCCAAGCTTCGGTCCCCACAAGAACCCTCAGTCCCCAGAAGGATAGTAAATATCTCAAAACTGATCTTCAGTAGGGTAGAAAAACAAGAACACACACACACACACTTAAACACATCTGAAGCACTAATACACCAGATTAATATAATTATCAACTGGAATCTACAGTCCAAACATTTTTAAATTTGCATCTTTATGCCACATAATTCTCCAAAACTGAAAGCCTTTGATTCTCCAATCCTTTCATTTACACACACTTTGTGTTTTTGATTCTCATGTTTGCATAAACGTGAACATTTATCTATTATCATTTTGCAATCCACTCTTTAACACTTTTTTTGTACATGTATTCGTTTGTTTGCTCCTCCTGTTTCTGGGAAGTGAGCCTGAACTTGTGACCTGGTCGCTCTGTGGTTGTATAAAAGACGTTGCTGCTGATCGAAGAGGGAAGTTAAGTGCTGGACAACAGGCAGGTCAATGGCTCCACACTCTCACTTTACTTTGGTTCCTCTTCTGCTCATCTCTGTCCTTCATGCATCTGACAACAGACATGGTAAGGAGCCAATTAACAAACATTGAATAAAATATATTTAATTGTGATTTTTCTGTTTTTGCATTTTTTCTGTTTTCAGTTAATCGTCATGTGGATGATTCTGTCAGTAAAGCAGGAGACCTAGAGATGGATGACATCTTTTTCCAGACTTCAGTGAGTCCTGAACTTTCTAATTTAACAAAAAAGGAAGAAACATAAACTACATAAACTATGACTTTACTAGTTGTTTTTTTTACACTGCTGTTAGTTACTGCAGAAACATGTAGCCGGACATGACCATGAACAGAGGGATGAGCAGGTGGTTGGTCTTCGGAGGGGAACAGTGGAGGCTGATAACCTAACGAGATCTCAAAGGGTGATTTGTTAGTGGCAGAAGATACGTGAGAGTTATGGGCGTACTCCACCCAGGGGAGATGGTCGCTCCAGGTAGAGGGGTCGTCGGAGCACACGCAACGCAAGGCGGCCTCCAGCTCCTGGTTCATCCGCTCGGTTTGACCGTTAGTCTGCGGATGAAACCCGGAGCTGAGGACCACCCGCGCCCCGAGCGCCGCGAAGAACTCCCTCCATACCTGGGCAATAAACTGCGGACCCCGGTCCGACAAGACCTCCTGGGGGAGTCCGTGCAGACGGAAAACATGTTTAATGAGCAGTTTAGCGGTCTCAAGAGCTGATGGCAGTCTTTTTAAGGGGATAAGATGACAGGCTTTAGAAAAACGGTCCACCACCGTTAATATAACCGAGAACCCTTTGCTAACCGGCAGCCCTGTAACAAAGTCTAAAGCTATGTGTGACCAGGGTCTGCCGGGGGTCTCCAAGGGTTGGAGCAGCCCGTGAGGATGTTGGTTGGAGGTCTTATTGCGCGCACATACCTGACACGCTTGGACGTACTCTTTAATGTCTTTATACATGGACGGCCACCAGAATGACCGCCGTATAAGTCCCACCATTCTCCCTACTCCAGGGTGTCCAGAAAACCGGGCGGTATGAGCCCAGTGGAGCAGGCGAGAATGGACTGAGTGTGGAACATACCTGCGGTTAGGTGGTTGGGTGGCCGGTCCAGGATCAGTCTGTTGTGCGCGTCTTATTGCCTCCTCGATGTCCCACAGGACTGCTCCGATGACGCAGGCTCGGGGAACTATGGTGCGTGTCTCGGGGGGATCCTCGATGGAGAATTGGCGGGACAAGGCGTCAGGCTTTATGTTCTTGGACCAGGGTCTGTAAGATATGAAAAAATTGAAACGGGAAAAGAAAAGTGACCATCTAGACTGACGGGGTTTAAATTGCTTAGCTTCTTGGAGATATGCCAGGTTTTTGTGGTCGGTCCAAACAACCACCGGATCTGCTGCCCCCTCCAGCCAGTGCCTCCATTCCTCAAACGCCAGTTTGATGGCAAGCAGCTCTCGGTCCCCCACGTCGTATCCCCTCTCAGCAGGAGACAGGCGACGGGAGAAGAAGGCGCAGGGATGCAGGCGCTGATCGTGCGGACCCACCTGGGACAGCACAGCGCCCACACCTGAGTCTGAGGCATCCACCTCCATGGTGAATTGTTTGGAGGGATCCGGCTGGATGAGGATGGGGGCACTGCTGAACTTCTCCTTCAGCTTGGTGAAAGCGTGATCAGCCTCTGGAGTCCATTTGAAAACGCTTTTGGTAGAAGTAAGAGAGGTTAGAGTAGCAGCAATCTGACTATAGTTTCTTATGAACTTTCTGTAGAAGTTTGCAAAACCCAAAAAACTCTAAAGCTGTTTCCTTGTAGTGGGTGTGGGCCAGTCCACTACCGCCTGCACCTTAACGGGATCTGGTTTCACCTGTCCACTGTTGAAGATGAAGCCCAGGAATCCCACCGATGACGCATGAAACTCGCACTTCTCTGCTTTTACAAACAAACGATTCTCCAGTAGACGTTGTAGAACCTGACGGACATGGACCTTGTGTTCTGCCTCAGATGACGAGAAGATCAGGATGTCATCTAAGTAGACAAATACAAAAGAGTTTAGAAAGTCTCGTAACACATCGTTTATGAGGGCTTGGAAAACGGCCGGAGCATTGGTGAGCCCGAAAGGCATGACCAGATATTCAAAGTGCCCCAGTGGTGTTTTGAATGCCGTCTTCCATTCATCCCCTTCTCAGATCCGAACGAGGTGGTATGCGTTCCGAAGATCCAGCTTCGTGAAGATCGTTGCTCCCTGCACAGATTCAAAAGCAGAGGCCAACAACGGTAAAGGGTATTTGCTCTTAATAGTTATTTGATTTAATCCTCGAAAATCAATGCACGGTCGAAGTGACCCATCCTTTTTTGAAACAAAGAAAAATCCTGCTCCCAGAGGGGACTTAGAACGTTGGATGATACCTGCCTCCAGCGACTCCTTTATGTATGTCTCCATACTTTCGCGCTCCGGGTGCGAGATGTTATATAGTCGACTGGAGGGCAGGGCAGAGCCGGGTAGCAGGTCTATGGCACAATCATAAGGTCTGTGAGGAGGAAGTGAAACTGCTCTAGATTTGCTGAATACCTGTCTGAGGTCATGATACTCCTGAGGAACACGGGTGAGATCAGGTATCTCCTCGGAGACCCTCGACTGAGGTAGTGGGGATCTGGCCAGAGCGGAGTGTAGACACTGTGATAAACATAGCAGACTCCAGGAGTCGATCTTGCCCTCCGTCCAATTAATGTGCGGGTTATGCTTCTGCAGCCATGGATGACCCAACACCACCGGAACCTGCGTAGAGGGGAAAATCAAGAAAAACAGTTTCTCACGATGATTGCCAGATATTACCACCTCTAACTCGCAGGTCCGGTGTGTGATGGCAGTGAGGGAGCGGCCATCCAAGGCCGCGACGCTGACTGGAACCGGCAGCTTCTGGATAGAGACCCTGAGCTGCTTGGCGAGTGCAGCGTCGAGGAGGTTCTGCTCACAGCCAGAATCGACTAACGCTTGAGTCTGGAAAGAGTCATTATCAAACAACAGAGTTACAGGCAGTGTGAGACGAGCGGGTTTTTCTCCTGGTGTCGCCAGACCTCCCGGTGTTACTGGCGACGGAGGTGGTTTAAACGCTTCTGGCAAGCAGCAATGAAGTGTCCTGTTGTCCCACAGTATAAACACTCACGTGCTTCCATACGTCTTTGCCGTTCAGTGGGGGTGAGCCGCGAGTTGCCTAGCTGCATTGGTTCCTCTCCGGTAGATGCCGGTGCAGCTCTGACAGTTGACACAGTCTCGGTGGTGCGATGACACGCACGAGGAGGAGACCGAGCACGATGCTCATCCATCATGAACCCAGTCATTCTATGATCGATCTTAGTAGCAAGGTTAATTAATTCCTCTACAGACTGGGGTTCATCTCTGTGGAGTAATTGCTCACGAACTGGCTTATTAAGAGCGCCCAGAAACGCTCCCTTGAGCGCAGGCGTGTTCCAGCCAGATTCAGCAGCCAGAGTTCTAAAATCCACAGCGAAGTCAGCGACAGACTTCTTACCTTGCTTGAGGTGACGGAGTTGATAGGTGATCTCAGTCTCAGACTTGCGGTATGTGAAGGTTTGCTCGAAATCCTTAATGAATGCTTCCAAGGAGGTGCGGAGGATGAGAGAGTAGCTGTATTTGGCCTCCGCCCATCGAAGCGCACGTCCTCTTAGTAGGCCGATGATATGGGCGATCTTAGAAGCATCATCAGGGAAAGACTGGGGAGAGCGACAGAAAATTAAAGAACATTGGAGCAGGAATCCAGAGCCTTTACCTGCTTCTCCAGCATAAGCCTCCGGGTTAGGCAACGATACGTTGCGCACGGAGGCGCACGCCAGTGGAGCCGGCGGATCTGGCTCAGGCGGAGCTGCGACCTGCTGGTGAGGAGGCTGGGAGAGAACAGATAGCTGGTTATTAACAGATTGCAGGAGACCCGCAATTTCCTCTAGGCGCTGGTGATTGTACTGTTGTCGCTCGCACAGTGAGTTTAACATGGTCTCGTGGCGAGCGAGAAGTTCTGGGGTTCCAACAGGGAGCTGTCTGGCTGAGTCCGCGGGGTCTGACTGGCCTGGTTGTTCTGTCACGGGCTCAGTGATCTTAGTGACCCACATTGCAGAACTCAGACTCAGACAGCAGCTCAGGTGCAAAAGTGAAAGGTTTATTTACAATGGTTTGATTATTTACAGTGCAGTGAATGTGCTCTGTGATCTGGTGCGCCAGGGAGAATCTCAGCACTGTAACGGAGAGGAGAGTTAGTTCTGGAGTCACTGTGACAGGTTGAGAGATCTTGCTTAGAGAGATGACACTCACGGGAGGAGGCAGGTGATAACACTTGAAGGGAGGGCAGGTCCAGTGCGGTGCTGTGCAGGGAGAGGGTGAGTCCAGGATGGAGGAGACCAGATGGTGTGAGGAAGCCGGTGGGAGACAGATCAGGCTTCAGGCGACCAGTCGCTGGACACAGAAGTGCTCTCACGAACTCCAGGAGCAGGGTGAACAATCCTGGAGAGAACAGGTTTAGTTGTACACAAAATCCAACGAGAGTCTTCACTAGGAGCATAGAGGTTCTAAAGACGTTTCTCAAAATCACAAACAGTTTCTCGGAATCACTAGGAAATATTTATCACTAGGACGGCACAAGGGAGCTACCATTTAGGTCAACAACCAGGCGCTGAATGAACGGCTGCGTCTGGCTTAAGTAGCACCCTGCTCCTCATCAGCGCTGATCGCCGCCAGGTGTAGATAATCTGCCTCACACTCCAGCGTAGCTCCTCCTGCAGACAGATGACTCACCCCACACAGAAAAACACAGCACACACAGACACTGAACCTGACAGTAGCAAATGGAAATGATGTGAATGTAAAGGCCGGAATATACTTGCTTTTAACTATACGCATGGCTGCCTTGCGTAGTTTGCGTTCGTTTGGAGCGTTGTTTGTGCGTGTCCTCTGAAATTAACGCAAGGCGGCCGCACGCTACAATATGGAGATAACCACTAGGCGGAGTGTAGAGCACTATTTAACCGGATGCAATACAGGGGTCAACAGTGGCAAACCCCAGCAGCTGTAAAATATCTGAAAGCTTCGAAGACAAGCTAATCGACCAGAAATGATCCACATCTTTATGATGTGTCGTCACCACTGCACAGTGACAAGTATGCTTGTCAGAACAGCTGGACAACTATCTAGGATAGTAACGCCATCTTTTTTTGTTGTGAAGCAAGCATATTCCGGCCTTTAGACTGGCCACCCTCCGCAAGCTGAGACAATCAAATGAAATTAACTTTGACATACTTTTACATTAATCAAAGAAAATGATTAATGAAAGTGAACCATTGACATTGTGCTTTGACTGATTTTTATTTTATTTTGGTTTATGAAGCCACTTAAATTATGAAAAAGGGTCTTTAATTTTGTAAAAACTAGATTTTTTAAAGGTTATTGGCTCATTAATCTGTGCCCCTACCGGGCCCCCCAACAAAGACTTTCTAGACACGCCCCTGCATGTTCAGAGAGTTTAGACAGAAGGATTAATATTTTAGTTCTACTTTTTAATCTAATACTTTTTTCTGCTGCAGACAGATACAATCCAACCATGCACTGGTAAGTAATTCTTTATAACTATATATATGAATTTATGCAGTAAAAAACACACATTAAAAGCCTGCAAAGGAAAGAATTTCCTGCCGAAAATCCTGCATGAATAATATTTCAGACACCTGTCGTATCTTTGTCAGATATGAAGGAACAGCTGATGTCCCTAAACTCACAGCTTCAGGAAACAAGCCAGCGTAACAGCCAGCTGGGTGAGTAGATGATCAGAACATGAAATGAACAGAGATCCTTTTGAGATGTTCAGTTCTTCTTCAACATTCATTCACAGATAGAGAAGCTTTAGGGTTGAGGAGGGAGATCCAGCAGCTGAATCTGACACTCAGCACCTGCAGTTCAGCTTTGTTGTCTGTCGCTGGCAGTAAGACGTCTGTCTTTGTTTTTGCACAACACCTTTAGATCACATAGAAAGAATTTTATTGTTTAGCGTGTGTGAACATATCAGTGATTTCTCACCAGCAAATCAAAGCAAACTGCAAATGAAAATGAACAACCTGTTGGAAGTGATTGACAGTGAAAAATTTGACAGTAAGTCACGTAAAATTTCCTCATAATTATTTAATATTGAAATGGAGTTCAAGCCAATCAGTTAATATCCAACATATGTTTAAATTCCAGTCCTAAAGATCATGATGCTCACCAGAGATGTGAGTATTTTACAGAAGAAGGTTGAACTTGCTGCTGCGTCTAATGAGACGACACGTGAGTCATTTTATTAATTATAAGGTTTTTACATGTTATTGAAAAACATTTGACTTACAGTAAATGAGATAAATTCAGAGATCACATTTTATGTAAATATTGTTCGATTTTCCTTTCGTAGTTTTTCTTCTTTAGAATAATTTGGTCTCTAAATAAAGGTTTTGTTTTTATGCTATGCAGCTCTACAGAGAGACCTGGAACAAAAGATTTCTGAACTGGATGCTACAAAGCAGCTAATTGATAGAAACACCACAATCTTTACACTCAGTGGGTATTTAATGTTTCCTTATTTTTATTTTACATGTTCATTCTGATAAGTAGCATTAACTGTCATGTCTGTTCAGTTCTACAGATAATCTCTCTGCAAAATCAGATCTGGGATTTACATCAGACTGAATTAACCAGAGAAACTGCTCTTCAGCCGGACAGTGGAATTCTGGGTAATCTGACAAAAACTATTTGAGGATGAATATTAAAATACTGCACCAAGAAAATGTTCTGTCACTTCACACACTATATATATACCGTATATATATATATATATATTAACACTACATACCCTAAATCTTCTTTGTATTTGTTTCATGTTTCACTTCCATCAGAGCTACAAGAACAACTCAACAGGAAGATCAGTGAGCTTCGAGATGAAGGAGATGCGCTCTCAGATGGTCGGTCAGCCAGTCTAACATGCGTGAAATTCTTTAATGATCAAAGATTGTGAGATTCTGAAATGACATAATAGAATTAGTGAAGTAAACTGAGGCCTGGATGTTGCTTGGTATGCCACAGGGGATTGTGTTGGGCCCCAAATCATTCATCTCATTAGAATTAACTGTTTCTTTTTGCTGGTGATATACAACAAAATTCAAATAAAATTGGTAGATGTTGAAAGAGTCAATGAAAGCAGAACTCCTCAGGTAAGTAATAGATAGGAGACTTAGTTGGAAAATACATATTACATAAAAACATTCAAAGTTGTGGAGATGTGCTACACTTCCCACATCTTGTCTTGCTTTTTAAAAATATGGTCTATATATTTCCTTTAATATTATTACCTCTGCCAAGTTTTCAGCTGGGTCTGTCTGTCTGTCTGTCTGTCTGTCTGTCTGTCTGTCTGTCTGTCTGTCTGTCTGTCTGTCTGTCTGTCTGTTTGGCTGTTAGCAGGATAACTCAAAAATTAATTGATGGGTTTTGATGAAATTTTCAGGAAAGGTCTGAAATGACCCAAGGAACAATTGGTTAGATTTTGGGGGTGATTCAGATTATGATCTAGATCCAGGAATTTTTTTAAGGCTACAGACATAGTACTTACTACAAAATGTCCACTTGGCAGAGGTCTGCACTCTCAGAGTGCTTTTCTTGTCTGGAAACTGTTAAAATTATCAGAATTAACAAATATTTGAGTTTTAATTGTCCTCTGACACTCGACATCTCATGGTCTTCCAGTTCTGGAGCTGGTTTTTGTGCGCAGTAAAATTGCAATGTTGGAGAAAAGATTCAAATTTCTCTCCAATGAATCCAGTTTCAGAACCAACGGTGAGTCCTCGCCTACATATATGAACTGATATCTCATCTGTCATTTGACTGTAATGTTTTTTTATTTCAGATGCCCAGCAGCAATGTGACGAAAAGTTCAATGAACTGAAAAAAGTCATTTTTCTTTTGAATAGTCAGGAGAAAAACAAAGAACTCAGTGAGTACAGCCCATCATTTTACCAGGATTATCTCATTAAAATAAACGATCACCTCTTCACATGTCAATGTTTTTTTACATTTACTCAGCTTTGTGTTGTTGTTTTTTTTTTACTTTGTTTTAGCTGAAAAGATTCGGAGGTTGCAGAGTGAGTTAGAACTTTGTGAAAAGATGATTGCAAATTCCAATACGCTGAAGTCAGCTGCTTCAGGTAAATGAGTATGTTTAAAACATCAGTGACAAACATGCTTTTCTTTATTAGGACTAAGAAATAATGATCCTCAAGTCTTGTGTCTACATCAGCAGCAAAATGCTTGTTTCTTTTACTCCCAGCATTATCAGAAGCTTGGGAGGCAGAGTACAGACACAAATCCAGTTTGGAGAAGAAGTTGGAGGAAGCAGAATTTGCCATGGCGAAAATGAGTGAGTATAATTAGGGATGAGATTCATCTCACAGCCACAGGAAAAATCCAAGCTGAACAGAAAATAAAATTATCCTTTTTTTTTTTTACTTTGACCAGTTTTGAAAATTATCGACGTCATGGAAGAGCTGAGAGAGCAGCCGACATCGACAGGCCAACCCCAGGGTGAGCGTGTCTCTGTTAATCTTATCGCTCACAGAAACAAATAATATTCCTGTTAAACATTTTTTGTGTTTGTTCTCTTTAAAAAGATATCCTGACTCTGCTTCAAGTGTATAAACATCAGTACTCCACAGCTCAGACTGAAATAAAAGGTCATTTTTTTTATCAATAAGATTTTATTTGAGTATTTTTAAAAACAGAAGTTCTTATAGCATCTTTTTTTTCTAATTACAGATCTTCAGAAGAAACTTCAGACACGTGAGCAGTGCTCTGAACTCCAAGAAAAATATATGGGTGAGATTTTATTATGGCTTTAGCCAAAAACTTCCATTCATGTTAGATTTTCTTATTGGAAGGATGTGCTTGTTTTTAATCAGAGATAAAGAATGAATTGGAAAAAAACATTGCAGATCAGAACCGAACTGGCGACTCCAAAGAAGCCCTTGAGTCATGTTACAGTTTGTGTTACAGACGTTTCTCTGTGTGGCCGTTGTTACGTCTGTCTCTGTGTGTCAGTGTTGAAGGTGATAAATCTGAAAGATGAACTGAAGCCCTTAAAGGTATAATATGTAGAATTTTTAATACTATGCTTTAAAAAATTAAGTAATACCATAATTAGAGAGCTAAACAACATGTTTGTCATAATTCCATATATGATTTATTTTTAAAAGTTATTCGTCTTTTTTGACATGCAGCAAACTTCTAGTACTTTTTTCCACCACTAGAGTGAGTATAAGCCAGTTTTTGTTCGAGCTCCTGATCAGCTGCTCAAGTCTCGTTCAAGTACATTGAGTCTCTTGAACACTGCCGCTCTGTGTGACGGAATGAGGAATAACGCTCGTTTCTGTCACCCTGTGGGGGTTACTGGAAGTGACGGGGTTGTGATTTTGCTCATTACTGCCATCTGGTGTTGTAAATAAAAGACATTGTTTTCTATACATTTAAAGGAGCACATTTCCACTTCCTGATGTGATTCTGAGTATCAATTATAAAACATAACAACAGTGGACGATAGTTATATCTTATGTTGGCATTGTGTGAGTGTTTAGGACCCAAATGCAGGAGAACAAACTCAACCAGAGTATCATCATCAATATTTAATAAGAACAAAAAGGGGCTGATGGAGCAGCAAAAAACAAACTTACAGATTGTTGCAAAGGTGCTCAGGAAGACCGGAGGGAGGAATTAGCACAGAGAAGTCACATAAGGGAAACATCAAAAACGAATCGACAAAGGAAATGAAACTCCACATACCTTAACAACTAAACTCAAAACACCTGAACGGGAAAAACACTGAACTGAGGAGGAACAGGAAACATAATCAAGACACCTATCAAACAGTGGGGAAGAACAAGAAATACAACCAATGTCAAAATAAAAGCCAAACAGGAAGAAAGGACGCCACAGAATAAAAGTAAAACAGGAAGACAAAAAGACACGACAGAGCTAAACATGAAACAGTGAAGGGTCCGGGGAAAATCTAAATGTCAAATCACAGATAAGAATCTGCAGGAAAAAAGACTTCAAGAAATAATAAAGAAACAATCAAAACCCCAAGAACCTAACATTACATGCACGATTTCGATGCCCAGCAGTTTGACACTTTTAAACATTGTGTGCATTTATCTGTCGGTGGTCATTTGGATTGTAAACACGGGTAGCAGTGTTCCGTATTGATAACAGATAATCAGAAATGATGCAATAACATAATTACAATATATTAGGGTAAAAGAAAGTTATGATTCAGCCACAAACAAACCAGAGAACAAAACACTCATACAAACCGAGTTATACTTGTAGAGCAGAACTTAAAACTGATGAAATGAACAAAAGGATGGTACCTTTAGTTTAAAGGAACTTAAGGCAGCTTTACAAAATCTGACTCAGTGCTGCCGCGACAGGCGCTGTGGCTAACTGCAGCCACCAGCCAAGCCGGCACGGGAGCGCGCACAGACACTTTACAGACTGTTCGTCTTCACAGCACTGCACCGGGGAGGCTAACATACTTCACGTCAGGTCTCTCCACTCTGTTATTTGATTTGATCTCATCATTTTCATACTGTATCAGGCTCTAAACACGACCTATAATGTTTTCTCACCTGGTCACAAGGAAATGAGCCATGTCAGCATCTGTTTTCACTCCCAAATGCAGCTGAAGTTCCCTCCATGAACCGAACGCATATCCAATATTAATGCTGGTGCCTGCCCGGCTTCGCTCATATTTTTTTTTAGACTCACGAGATGCCGCTGATGAAGTCTTTTTTTTCTTCGTGGTGCCACTTTTTTGGGGAGTGAGAGTGGATGCAGGTCGTTTGCTGGCTGCAGAAACATCCAAAAGTATACCTTCAGTGTTTGAATCCAAGTCCACGGCGGCCATGTACTTCCTGTTCAAGAGCTGTCGGCAACGCGCATGCAGCGTCAATTTACGTCACATCCCTACAACTGCGCGGGAAATTCGGACGTCGAACTGCAGCGCATTATGTAGCACACAGCGTTTCCAAGGCAACAGACATATATGCGGATGGCCTCGTTATTTTGGGTTTTTAATGCTTCATGACCCGTTAGCACTGAATAAACTGGAAATGCATGTGTAGTTTTTCACAAATCTTGCCTTGAGTCCCTTTAATATCTTGAGGCAGCGTTTGCAGCAATCGCTGCCAACAAGTGATCTCTGTCGTCATACAGAGGCTTCACCTTGTTTATTCTTCAGATTGTTTTCTACTTCTATGTTCATCTTCCTCTCAGACAATCAGAATAATGACTTCTTGTGTTCACTTGGCTTGTAAAACATCCTTCCAGGCAGTGATTAAAGGTGAACTCAGTCATGGAGAGTTCATCAAGAGAAAAGACGATGTTTGTGTTGATGATGTTTCTCTATTAGCTCTGCAGAGCAGCTTGAACCAGACGGAGGCACAGTGTTCTGAGAATGAGCAGCAGATTAACGGTGAGTACCGACTAGATACACAGGACAGGAAATGATGCGTTTGGATCGAGGGTTGTAACTGAAGTATGTTTGTAGATCTACAGGATAATTTGGATTCTAAGATTGAGGAGCTGAAGTCCAAATCTGACACTGTCACTTCACTCAGTGAGTGAAGCCGTGTTAACTCAAACATGTTGCACCGTTTGTATGATCTTGTATGAAAAGGATCTCAGAGATGATGATGAATCTGAACACTTTGGATTTCTTTTTTCTAGCTCTTCAGATTTCTACATTAACTGGGCAGCTGGAAAAACTGACAGGGCAGTTGAGAAGCTCGGTATCCAAATCCAAGGTTGAAGGTGAGCATTTTATTACCACCTCAGTAACAGCAACAGCTCAGTAACATGCAAACAAGCTGATGAAACATTCTGTGTTTGGAAGAGCTTCAAAGAATCATAGATGAAAAGAAGGTTGAACTGAACAACAAAACAACAGAACTGAAACAACGAAGCTCTCAAGCACAAAGACGTAAGTTCAGCTTTAGGAACCAGCTGCTCAAAATATTCAGTTTTAGGTTGAATAAAGTGAATTAAAAAGGTTTGAACTCTTCCAGTTCTGCAGATTATTGCATTACAAGTGCAGATTGAGAAACAGGCGAACGAGGCAGATAGCGAAACAAATTACACCAAGATTAGAGGTGAGTATCAGAAACAAACCTTCAAGGTATGTCGCAAGTACACGAGTATGCAATTAAAATACTGCTTATATCCTTAACCACAGCACTCCAAGATCATCTCACTTACCTGATTAATGGGATTAAAGACAAAGGCAATGAAAACACAAAACTGAGTAGGTTTGTCACAATTTGATCAGATATTGTTAGTTTGTTTATATATTTGAGGATTAAATCTGACTTTTTTGTTTCTCAGTGTTTCAAATTTTGGCTCATCGGGACGAACTAGACAGACTTAGAATGCAAGAAAAAAATCATCTGAAGGCACAAGTTGACAGAATTAAAGGTGGAATGGAGATTATTATACTTGTAATATATAAATGTAATATATATAAGGACACAAACAATGATAAAAAATTGTTCTCATTTTTGGAAGAGCTGGAAAATGAACTGGATCACATCAGATATCAGATAAAAGAGAAAACCAACATGCTAAATTCAAGTAATATAAATATTTTTAATCTGTGTAAGTATTTTTTCCTTTTATTTGGTTCATTAAAAAGCACGTAAATGATCAGAAATAATTATTTTGGATTATTTCTTATTTTTTAGCTGGTCAGATTCTGCAGCTTAATAGGAAAATCAAACCTCTGGAGGACGAACTGACCGACCTCAAAGAGACGTACGCTGAAAACTTGGCAGGTAAATGAAGTAAATGATAATAATGTAATTGATCAATTTTCATTTTATAATTATGAATTTATTTGTTTCTAACCCCCCCACTCAGAGTTTCAGGAGAGACTCAACATCACAAAGAGTCAACTGGAAGACGTTGAGCTTCAGCTGAAAGATTCAGATGAGAAGAATTATAAACTGAGTACGTTTCATCGTTTTACTGTAGCACGTTTGTTCATTCAGATCAAAGTAATAATCCATCTGTTTTTATGTTTCCTTCAGTGATGGAGATTACTGAACTTGGAGCTCAGCTGAAAAAAGCTAAACGAAAAGCTGCTAAAAAGAACAGCTCTGGTTTGTCATCCTGCCTGCAGGAACCCATTATTAGTCTTTACATCTACACTCACCTAAAGGATTATTAGGAACACCTGTTCAATTTCTCCTTAACGCAATTATCTAATCAACCAATCACATGGCAGTTGCTTGAATGCATTTAGGGGTGTGGTCCTGGTCAAGACAATCCCCTGAACTCCAAACTGAATGTCAGAATGGAAAAGAAAGGTGATTTAAGCAATTTTGATCGTGGCATGGTTGTTGGTGCCAGACGGGCTGGTCTGAGTATTTCACAATCTGCTCAATTACTGGGATTTTCAAGCACAACCATTTCTAGGGTTTACAAAGAATGTGGTGAAAAGGTAAAAACATTCAGTATGCAGCAGTCCTGTTGGTGAAAATGCCTTGTTGATGCTAGAGGTCAGAGGAGAATGAGCTGACTGATTCAAGCTGATAGAAGAGCAACTTTGACTGAAATAACCACTCATTACAACCGAGGAACGCGGCAACGCATTTGAGAAGCCACAACATGCACAACCTTGAGGCGGATGGGCTACAACAGCAGAAGACCTCACCGGGTACCACTCATCTCCACTACAAATAGGAAAAAGAGACTAGAATATGCACAAGCTCACCAAAATTGGACAGTTGAAGACTGGAAAAATGTTGGCTGGTCTGATGAGTCTGGATTTCTGTTGAGACATTCAAATGGTAGAGTCAGAATTTGGTGTAAACAGAATGAGAACATGGATCCATCATGCCTTGTTACCACTGTGCAGGCTGGTGGTGGTGGTGTAATGGTGTGGGGGATGTTTTCTTGACACACTTTAGGCCCCTTAGTGCCAACTGGGCATCATTTAAATGCCACAGGCTACCTGAGCATTGTTTCTGACCATGTCCATCCCATAATGACCACCATGTAACCATCCTCTGATGGCTACTTCCAGCAGGATAATGCACCATGTCATAAAGCTCGAATCATTTCAAATTAGTTTCTTGAACATGACGATGAGTTCACTGTACTACAATGGCCCCCACAGTCACCAGATCTCAACCTGATAGAGCATCTTTGGGATGTGGTGGAACGGGAGCTTCGTGCCCTGGATGTGCATCCCACAAATCTCCATCAACTGTAAGATACTATCCTATCAATATGGGCCAACATTTCTAAAGAATGCTTTCAGCACCTTGTTGAATCAATGCCACGTAGAATTAAGGCAGTTCTGAAGGTGAAAAGGGGTCAAACACTGTATTAGTATTAGTGTTCCTAATAATCCTTTAGGTGAGTGTATAAGATCATGTAATGAAATGCAACGCTCAGATTTTACACTGGTCATGATCAACATCCTTGTTACTAAAATATATAATTGATGTTGTTTTACAGACCTGGAACAACAATTAAAGGCACAAGAACAAGAGAACAAAAAACTGGAGAGCACAAATAAAAGTCAGTGTGAAGCTTCGAGCTTTGACATCTTGACAACAACAAAAAGATGGTTGAAATAGATCTCAGACATTAAACGTCCATGTTTACTACATGTTTCACTCTTTAAATGATACACTAAAGAAGACTAAATGTTATTTCTTGACAATCCACAGAAATCAACCCCCCTTTTTTTTAAAGCTTCAGCTCCGTTGTTTCTGAGTCATTTCACTCTTTCCAATCAGAAAAATGAAATATTTGATATTTTATTTGTCTAAAAGGAACATTTGAAGTAATTTCAGAGACGTTAACTGTGTGTTGGTTTCAGTTTCATTACACACACAGACGAGCATGGATCCTCCAATTAAAAGATCGAAAAATAACCTATACTATTTCTCAAAATATCTTAACTTTATCTTAATCTTTCTTGTTGGTTTTTAATATTCAAACCTCCTTCTGTCAGACCTAAAACAACAGATTGATGAGATGAAAACGTGCTGCACCATCAACAACTCCTGTGAAGGTAAACCTTCTAAACATCCTGATTGTCACCTGTTTGACCTGAACATACTGTGCGTACACGAGTAGTTTGATGTGATTATGGATGTATATGTTTAATTGAACAGATGCACAAAGACAACTGCAGCAGAGCCGAGAGCATGCAGAGCGTCACCATCAGCAGCTGCAGGAGAAGGATGCTGAATTCAGACAGCTACAGCGAGACTTCCAGGATCAGAGTCGAGAGAAAAACCAGCTGCAGGAGGACTATAACAGTATGTTTAAAAGGAAAATATCAAATGTTTTAAAACTGTTTCAATCCTGCTGATGAAGTTATAACATCCTGATAAATATTAATAAAATGAAGTGACTTAAAATGTGGGAAAATAAAAAACAAGTTTATTGTAGAGACGTGGCTTTGAAATAAGGTTTCTGTTGTATTTGTGAACTAACTGCAAACATCAGATTTAACTTTATTATCTAATAATGAAAAAAAAAATCAAAGTAAAAGGCTCAAAGTAGGACTTTAGACACAGGAAATTATCTGACTCTTATATTGTAATATTTTTCAAATATCTGTTACTCAACAACAGCTAAATGAGACATCTGAATCTCTGCTGTGCTTTTGACGACATTTTGGAGGAACATCTGAACTTAAATGAATCTGTGCAATTTGGTTCTGAAAATTAAAGGAAAGACGAATCCCTCTGCAACAAATGTTCATTTCCCGTCCTTTCTGCAGATCTTCTGATGAAACTGAACAACACCGAAGATCAGACAATTCATCCTGGTAAGAAATAAAACCAGTAATCTTCAAGCAGCAAACACATTATGATAAGGAAACGTGTCACATCTGGAATAGCGCTACAACTGGTGGCAGCTTGTTGGAGTAGCTCTGTGACTTTGCTAGCACTTGCTAGCATTTTTTTTTTGTTCTTTTTGAGTATTTCTTGCTAGTTTTTTCTTCTGGAAATATTTTCTAAATACTTTTCTTCTGATTTGGGTGCTGTGCTGATCAGGTTTTTTGCTTGATTTGTCACTTTTTTGCCACTTGTTATGCTGCATAACCATGGCAACAAGAGACTTGTTTACAAGAAAGAGCAACTAACTGACATTTCTAAGGCTGAAATAATCCTCAAATTGAAACTCTGGATCCCTGATGAGCTCAAAAGAAGAAGATGTGGATGCAGAGCAGGAGCAGAGTGAAGAGAGAGAAAGAGGAAGTTTAAACCTTCACTTCCATCAGTCATATTGACAAATGTGAGATCTCTTTGCTAACAGAATGGATGAACTTGAAACTCTGTTGAAGACCCAGCCAGAGTATCAGGAATGCAGCTTCATGTGTTTCACTGAGACGTGGCTAAAGGAGCATATCCTGGACTCCAGCGTGTCTCTGCCTGGCTTTAAAACGATACGGGCAGACAGAGATTTGAAGAGGAGCAGCAATAGAAGAGGAGGTTGTCAGCTGATCATATCTGCAGTCAACTGTTGGGGAAGCAGCATCAGAGGAAGTGACCTGAAGAGGTGAACAGATTAATAAGGAGGACTGATTCTGTCCTGGAGACTGAACTGGAGTCTCTTGAGTTGATTGTCCAAAGGAGGATGAAGAACATGATGGAAAACCCTCATCATCCTCTTCACAACACAGTCACTCAACACCAGAGTGTCTTCAGTCAGAAGATTCTTCAGATCCGCTGCAGCACAGACCGTTACAGGAGATCCTTCCTGTCCACAGCTAGAACCTTCTAACATGGCTCCCTGAAAAAGACCTGAGCTACAACAACACTTAATTTCCCTTCGGGGATTAATAAAGTATTTTTGATTTGATTTGATCTTCAGCAGAATTTTATATTCTACACATTTTTATATGGATATAAAACTAACTTGCTTCTCTTAAACTCATTTTGTATTCAGATGATTATAATTTGTTTCTTTGATCACAGTAAAGGTGACGATGGATCCAAAAACTGCACACCCGAGGATCTATCTGTCTGCAGATGAATCAGAGGTCTCCACCACAGGTGATGTGATATACGTCCAGGACAACCCCGGCAGGTTTGATGTGGTCATTGCTGCTCTGGGTAAGACCGGCTTCTTGGGTGGCAGGTACTACTGGGAGGTGTCTGTCGCTGAAAAGAACTGTTACCTGATCGGGATGGCCAGTGAATCCACTCCTAGGAAGGGATCCTTAACGTTCAACCCATCAAACGGTTTCTGGACAATAATCCTGAACAGACAGGGAAAGTTTCAAGCTAAAGAAGATCAACCTGTTGACATCCAGGTTCAAACACAACCCCTTCTGCTGGGGGTCCTGCTGGACTACAACAAGGGACAGATTTCTTTTTATGATGCCGGTACTAAATCTCATATGTACACTTTTTCAGATCAGAAGTTCACAGACAAAATCTATCCGTTCGTTAATTATTGCATCGAGGACGTGGGGAATCCACGTCCGTTAGTTTTACTTCCTCCTGGATCAACTGACTGGATAAAATGAGGCAGAAAATTTAATTTTAGAACATTTGCAAAACATTCCTCTCTCCTATGATCAGCTCAGTTAATAAGAAAACATTAATCAAAATAAAAGAGCTTTTTTTTTGTACTTTTTATAATCACTGCGGCTTTGTGCTCCAAACAATAAACAAATGCAACTGAATGTGTTTGTCTTCTTTAGATCAAGATTTCACTTCCAGATATTTTAAACACAATTGTGAAGTAAAAATAACTAAAATAAATCTTCTTACAGTCATTCTTTAATGTTTATATCAATGGAGCCATGAAATGTGACAACTTAAGCTGTGAACAACCTTTTATAAAAAATATGTGCACAAAACATGATGCTAACTTTAGAAAAGTTTACAAAAGAGTTACATTAAATAAGCACTAATGATTTCATCACACTTTACTGGAATAATTCTCTGAATGTGGATTGTGTGTGCTTCAGTCTCTTCCTGCTGTGCCGGCCACACTCCTGTAAAACTGAGCAACAAACATGGAGTCCTGCTCCTCCAGCATGTGCAGAAAATGATTCCTCTCCTCTTCTCCCCAAGACTCGAACCACTGGGTCCACAGACGCAGCTGGCATTCAAAGATGTTGGGGAGCTTGTCTTTCACCTGTGGTTGCAAAATATATCAGAAATTGATACTGATATCAGTGTGGCTGCAGACTGCGTGTCATTAACAAACAGTTTGGATGATAATAAATCAAACCATGGAGTTTTGAGAGAATCATAACAGAATAAAAAAGAGGAAACTGAGAGTTTATTGCAGAAGATGCTAGTGTTTTTATATCACGTGTTCATGTTTACAGGTAAAAACGCAGGAGGTACCTGAAGAGTGCTGAGTGAGTCTAGGAGGGTGCAGACTTTCCCTGGCACAGCTTTCCCCAGAAGGTCGTGCAGGAACCGCTCCTTCTGTGGACCGGTCCAGTTCTGGAACCAGCTCAGGACGCATCGCTGCTCCTGCAGGGTCACATAGGAAATTGGTTCTGGGTCTCTGACTTGTCCTGCACCTGGGGATCCACAGGAAAGGTTCTCGAGGCTTAGTGGAGTGGATGTAGCATGAGGGACTGATGGAAAGTGGAATATGCTGGATGCAGATCCGCTTGCCAGGTTCGCCGGTCCGGCTGTCGGACCGGAGCTGCCCAGGATGGTTGTAAGTCTCTGACTGTCAGCGGGCTGCTGTTGGTACGAGCCTTGACTGACCTGATTGAACCAAGACATCTCTGGAGAGTTTGTTGCTCCTCTGTCGTCAAGAGAAAATCCTCTTGTTTACATGTAGTTTATAAAAACAACCAAATCAGTCTGACATAAGAATCATCCAAACATAAAACCCGGTCCAAACAAGGAACAAAGACAAACCAGGTGTGACTATAAATACCTACTACCTACAATGTATTGTGGACATATTTACAGTGCAGTAGTTAGCTGTTGTTGTCCCGGTGTAGCTGACAAATATACAGGAAGTGACCTCCAGGTCCACACGAGGGGTCAAACTTGCGCAAAATTTACGCAAATTAATTGCCTATAAAATATTAAAACTATAGTTTGATGACTATACATATATTTGTAACAAAAATAAATATCTTTTTGTGCTTTATTTTTTTTAAATGTTCATAGTTATTTAAATAAATCTTCCAAATTAAAGCTAGCTCGAGGAAGGCGTTGCTTTATGGCAAGCCGATTTACCATATAATTATCAAGCAAGTTGTTTACGTTTCAATCGTTTCAAATGAATTTTTATTTTCAGCTATCTGCTTTGTCATTCGAGCAATCTACTAGCAATATTTTAGAAATTTGAAATATCTTTATTATTTGGACAAATCATGCCCCTTTACACATTTTTTGTATCCGAGTCAAGATTTCAACAAGCACATTTGGAATAATTGCATTTATTTGAAATATAATTCATACTAGGAGAAACTTGGGTTTCAGATAAATATAATCAAATTATATTAGTGATAATTATTCAAAATTTAGCCCACGTTAAGTGCTCTGAAAAAGTATTTGCCCCCTTACAGATTTTTTCTGTTTTTTATATTTTGCTGGAATCAGCAAATTAATTTTAATGTCAGGAAAAAACAACACAAATCAATCCATAATGTGGAGTGATAAACGTACCTTTATCTATTTATGGTACTCTTGATTTATTTGAGTGCCAAGTCACATCCAAAAATCGTAGCCTTTATAAAGACTATGACGACTGTAGGACATCTTAAAACTATGTTTCCTTTATGCCATCTTGGTTGTTGATATATTAAAATTGAAACGTTAATAGAGCTATCTTTAATTTTAATTCGAACACGTTTGAGTTTCGTTTTGATGCGAAGAAACGCTAAAAACTAATAAAAAGTGTGGTACTTATGAGCGTGGTTTGATTATATGCTACAAGCGTCTGCCATATTACCGTCGCTCTCGCTGGGAACTGACTAGAGGAAGGGAAAATGGCGGACCTCGAAGACGTTACCCTGGACGGGAGACCGCTCCAGTCCCTCCGTGTAGCGGACTTAAAAGCTGCTCTTGAGGAAAGAGGACTGTCGAAGAGCGGGCAGAAGAATGCTCTCATTAAACGACTCAAGGGGGTAAGCTTTATAGTGAAAAACGGTAACGCTGTTCACGCGAGCTGCCGTTGACCGATGAGACGGGCTGATGCTCTCTGGAGGGCCGACAACTGAGTGTCGTTACTGCCGAGCGTAGCACCAGGCTTACTGCTGTTCACGCACTGCTATAAAATCTCTGTGTGTTCTGTGTCATAATTAAACACTGTTTGGTTTTTCCAGAACTGTCAGACTTAAAGCAAACCGGAAGTTCAGTCAACTTTCGTTAACCATAAACTGTGTTGTTTTAATGTTGTCTTGTTAGCCTGTTAGCTTTCGTGCTAACGCAGTGAGTTGAGCAGTGGCCTTAACGGCATTCTTGGTGCTTTCTACAGTATGTTGTCATTTACGATCTGAACACAGTTGGTGTCAAGATGTCGCTGTATATTGGAGCCTTCAGACATGTTAGAGACACTTTTTTTTTACATTTTAATACAATTCCACCGTCATATATGTGCTATACATGTTCCTGAGAATCGCAGAGCTCCTGTTATAAAGTCCCCGCTGAAATGCAGCAATTAAATAAATAAATAATCTACGAATGCTGTTTGCGTTAGTCTTTTTTTCCTGATAGCGTGTCTTCGTTTCAGTGTGTTTGTAATTGTCAGACATCATTTTCGCTAGATATACTATATATTGTCACTTGTTGCTACGTTCTTATGGCAGGTTGGAAAGTTGTGAGTTCTGTACACTGATTTATTGGTGTTGACATTAGATCTTCATTGTGTTCACACGATGGCGGTATGCACATCATGTCTTACCAAAAATTTCCTTATAAACAGGAGAAATGCTGCACAAAGTTAAGAGTTAAGAGTGAAGTACTGCAGATAAAAACGGGCTTATTTTCCATATTATCTACAATTTATACACAGCTGATATTTTCTTAGCAACTCTGCCACACAGTCCCAGTCTGGTATGTTTTTATTGGAGAATGTCTTCCTTATCAGGGTTGGATTGACTTGAGTCGCCTTTTATAGGTTGCTTGTATTTATTCGGGAAGCTGTTTCACAATGTCCTGCTCCCCTTATTTGTAAATTTTGTGGTTGCTAGCAACAGTGAGCTTTATAAGAAGAAAAATCATCAGAAAAACAAACTCAGAACTCTTTGTGAAGGATGGAAGTCATGGCAGCTGTACATTTGCACAGTACTTTCAACCAGATTTGTCTTCCGGAGAACATCCCCGTGTTCATACAGCATGAATAACATGTCTTGTCTCGAACGCAGGCTCTCATGCTGGAAAATTTGCAGAGGACCTCCACTGCTCATATTGGACTGCAGCCAAACTCTCAGGTAAAGGTCTCAAAGATGCTTTTATTTTCATTTTGAAGCACTGATAACATAATGTGCATTCAAGCTAATTCCCTGTATCTGTATGTATGTATGTGTATATGCACACTGTATATTTTGCTACATTGAAAGATTGAACTCAGTTGGTTTTTCAATGTTTTTCTTAAATTTAGATCGGTGAGGAAATGAGCCAGAACAGTTTTATTAAGCAGTATCTGGCAAAGCAACAGGAGCTCCTGAGGCAACGTCTGGAGAGAGAGGCTCGGGAAGCCTATGAAACAAATGGTAAGTGCTTTTAGATGTCTCATAGCTATTTTTGATGTTTTAGCGTATGTTATTGGCCTGTATTCAAAAGCTTTTTCTTTGTTTTCAATGAACAGATCAAGAAGATCACAAAGATGTTAACAACAGCACTTCTTGTCCTCCTCCTGCCCAGGTTAGACATGTTTTTTCTTTCATAATTTGTGAGCTTTCATATTTGCCTATTTTTTTTACCTAAGGATTTCTTGAGTTCTGAAAGATTATTCTCATTTCACAAGTAGCTTGTTGATTGTACCTGAAAATTCACATGTAAAGACAATTGTTCTAATCTTTCAAAAACAAAGGTAAATTTTCTTTGTTTCCTCATCAGGATGTCGCACCTCCTGGGCAGCACAAGCCACCTGGCCCCTCTGATGGACAGGGATTGTTTGGTTCAGTAAATGCAGGTCAAGACAACAGGAGCCAGGAAGCTGATGTATCCAGTCCACCTGCTTCTGGCTCTGTAGCCATACGGGTTCCTGTCGGTGAGCAACGTTCAGAGCGAGGTTCTGCTTCCAGCGAAGTTGCCGGTGACAGCGATGATGAAGACAGTGAGGGTGGTGATGATGATGATTGGGGCAACAGCGCTCCAAGGAGAAACTTCAGAGAGCCACCTCGAGTTCCTCCTGCAAGGGAGAGGGCTGGTGCACCACGTCAACCCCAACAGCAGCACATCCCTTCCCTTTTGTCTCCTCAACTTCGCCAGCCTACACCTCCTCCATCACCACCTCCAGAGTTATCGTTCCCTTTACCTGACACCCCTAAACAGAGCCCTCCTAGTCCACCTGCTGCCCCAGCCAGGCACTCTCCCAGTTCCTCTAGCTCTGGTTCCTCCAGCAGCGGGAGTCGCAGTAGCAGCCCAGAGCCACAAAGGAGTGGACATGCTGAGCGCAAGCCTGGTCCGCTGAGCCTTCTGGTACGTAAAATGGAGTCAGAAGGGGCTTTCTCTGGACCAGGTTGGCATGGTGAAGGTGATAGGCAACACAGCAGCTCACCTTTAGCTATGGTGTTTCCTGGCAGAGGGCCTTCAGAGGGTCTGGTTTCTGCTATCTCTCATACAGCCAACACTGCCAGTCATGTACCATTTCCCATGATTCCACACAGCCATCAGGATGTCACACACTTGGCCCCTAGCCAACTACCTGCAAGTGTGCTTAAGGCCACTGCAGCAGAAGAGAGAGACCGAAAGAAGGAGTTAGAGCTGGAAAGAGAACGAGCACTTGAGCTGGAAAGGCAAGAAAAACTGAGGCAACTGGAGGAAGAACGAGCAGCAGAGGAAGAGCGGCAAAGAGCCATTGCCTTAGAGCGAGAAGAACAGGAGAGAGCTCGAGTTCTGGAGAGAGAGAGATTTGAACGCCAACAAGCCTTGGAAAGAGAAGAAAGGGAAAAGGCTCTGCAGCGAGAGCTTGCTCTAGAAAAAGAGAGACGGGAGAGGGAAGAGGCATTGGCAAGAGAAAGAGAGGAGCACCAGAGAGCCTTGGAGATGGAGAGACAAAAAGAACTTGAAAGACAAAAAGCCTTGGAGGAAGAACGACTGCAGAGAGAAAGAGAAGAGAAGGAAAAGCGAGAAAGAGAGGAAATGGAGAGGGCATTGGAGCTGGAAAGAGCCAAAGCTTTAGAGCAAGAACGGATAAAGAGAGAAAAGGCTCTTGAGCTTGAAAGGCAACAAGCTCTGGAGGCTGAAAGAAGGGCAAAGGAACAACTTGAGAGAGAAAAGGCTCTTGAACAGGAGAGGATCGAGAGGGAGAAAGCCCTGGAACTAGCAAGAATAGAGATGGAGAGGGCGCTGGAGCAAGAGCGACTTGAGCGTGAGAAAGCTGCAGAATTAGAGAGGATTGAAAGAGAAAGGGCTTTGGAGCAAGAGAGACTAGAAAGAGAAAAAGCTCTTGAGAAAGAGAGAATCGCAAGAGAAAAAGCTCTAGAACAAGAGAGAATTGAAAAAGAAAAAGCTCTAGAACAAGAGAGAATCAAAAGAGAAAAAGCTCTAGAGCAAGAAAGAATCGAAAGAGAAAAAGCTCTAGAACAAGAGAGAATCGAAAGAGAAAAAGCTCTAGAACAAGAGAGAATCAAAAAAGAAAAAGCTCTAGAGCAAGAAAGGTTGGAGTTGGAGAAGAAGGAGAAAGAACAAGCTTTGGAGCAGGAGAGGATAGAAAAGGAGAAGGCAGAAAGAGAAGCAGCTCTGGAGAAGGAGCGAAGGGAGAAAGAAAGGGCTGAGAAAGAGAGGAAAGAACAGATGGAAAGAGAGAAAGCTTTAGAGCTGGAGAAACTTGAAAGAGAAAAGGCACTTGAGCAAGAAAAGAAACGGATTCTCGATCAGGAAAAATTGGAAATGGAGAAAGCAGCGCAAAAACAAAAAGAACAGGAGAAAGAGAAGCTTAAGATGGCTGAACTTGAGAGGGGGAGTCACCACCCTCCATCCAAACGTACCCAAGAGGTAGCTGTCACTTCTGAGTCCACGCCTTCTGTTCACTCCTCAGGATCAGCTCAGAAATCAGAAGTGAAGCAGGAAGGCAGCTCTGCTCCAGATTCCCTGAGTGAAGCTCAAGCAGCAGGGTCTGATGCAGCACCTCTGTCTCCACACTCATCAGCTAAGAAGTTGCGATTTTTAAGAGACTCTCCTGTTCAGGCCCAATCCTCATCATCCTCTTTGGTTATTAAACGACCCCGTACGTTCTCTGACAGCCCCCAGCCTCGAGCCTCACCTGTCACCTCACCTCAGATTCCAAAAAGCATGGAGGTTGGTGCTGCTCCTGTAGGACCCACAGAGACCCAGTCTGCTAAAACTGCTCAGGGTCAGAGTTCAGAAGAGGACAAAGCAAAAAGCAACAAGCAGACAGTCTCTCCTCAGACTGAAGAGTCTCTCAGAAGTTCAGAAGAACTGGATGAAAATAAAGATTCTTCAAGACCTGTGGGTGTTACAGAACAGAGGGGAAGAGATGCAAAGAAGGAAGAGAAACAAGTACGACGAAGGTCATCATCTAATGATTCCTCTTCCTCAGAATCAGGTTCCTCATCTTCTCAGTCATCAGACTCGTCCACAGTCTCTCAAGATAAAACACGTACCTCTTCTAAAGCTAGAGAGGTTAGTGATCCAAAATTATTTTGTAGCAAATCTCTGATTTGGCAGATATTTGTGTAACTGTGTCTTATATGATACATACCTGGAATATCTCCTGATAGCTGATTTTTGTGTGATTTTTGCTTTTGATGTAAAGTAGATCTGTCCTCCTACATCTACGGATGATTATTATTCTGCTCTGAAAAGATGATCCTGTCAGGAGAACTGGGTTTAATATGTGATGTACCTTCCCTGTAGAGCCAGAAATACTCTAAAAAGCATTTTGTAGAGTTTATTTGAATTGCAATGCTAAAATCAAAGTGGATAATCTTAGTACAATGCATTAAATGTCACACTTTTCTTTGTTCTGCATCTTTAAGGAGGAGAAACGTAAAAAAGATTCCTCAGCGCTGCTCGTGGAGACAACTGAGGTTGTAAAGAAAAGCTCAGAATCCTCCCGTAGGGAAAAAGAAAAACTCACAGAGAGGAGTAACGCTGCTGATGGAGATGTTCTCCCTACGGTCAGTGTAATTAAAGCTGCTATACTTGATTTGCATGACAAATTAGCTTAACATATTTTTTTTCATGCCCATTAAAAAATGTTTTAACACAGCACGGAGAAAAATATGTTGTGAAGATTAAAAAAAAGACAAAAAAAAAATAATCAAGTGGTTCTTCCGTATTTGTCTAAAAACATCAACCAATCAAATGGTTCGGCCCTGAAGGAATGATTGGACAGTCTCTCCAGCCATACGGACTTCCACATTTATTTGGCTTCTGTGCTCCTAAAAACCGGAGACATATTACCGTTGCTGAGAGTGTTCGCCGCTCTACCATGTCACAGCAGGAGAAACAGCCGCCGGCTGGTTCCACGTCAGGTTCAGGACAAAGTAACAATGTCAGTTATTCATGGTTATATTGTTTTCACTTACCGGTAATTCCGCCATGTTACGGTACTTGAATGAACTGCGGACCAGTGTCTTGCACTCTGTCGTCTTCCAGGGCTACGCGTGTTTCCAAACCTGGGGGGGGCGTGGCTTAGGAATTCTACCTGAGAGTTCTGTGACTTTGTTGACAGTCTAAACTAGTCAATTTGAAATCAGGGATATCAGCTTTAAGGGATGAATCTTCATTCAATGATATCGCTACAGTTATGTGTGTTTAGATCTTAAGAGCCTCCCTGTGGAGGATTGAAGACATCCAAGTGGATGCAGTGAGCAGTTTCTAGTGCCTTTAAAGAGGATTTTGTAGCAAATTTAGATGTCAAATTTACTTTAACTTGTAGCGATCTTGTACTTATAATTTCCAAAAGAAAAAGTTATAATATTCATAAATCATAGACCTGGTGGGGCTTGAAATAAAGTAGTCAATAGATAACAAACCTGTTTCATTATCTATTGGCTACCAGATTGTCAATCACACTTCTTACGTACGTAATATGTAGTTAGCGTAGGCCGCGTTATTTTGCCCAGGCATCAGGCTTTTCTGTGATTATCCACACTCCGGCACAGCTGCTACTACAATACTACAATAAACAGCCTTTTACCATTGATGACTCCGAGATGTTTGAAGAAACCAAGTTGTAGTAGTTCCAGAAAAAACTCCAGCAATGCCGATAGTAAACAAACAAGGGAGACTCCTACGCAAATTCACAATTCACGGAGGCGTTTCTGGTGTTGGGGGAAGTGGGGCTAAAAACGCACGCGCACTACTTGAAGAACGACAAACAGACGTTTAGCTTCTCATTCGGGGAAAAATCCTCTTTACCACCTTTAAACAACCGCGTGTGACAACTACGTTACAAGCTAATATTCAGGCATGGACTGGCCTCTACACTCAAAATGTTTAATCTTTTAATTGTGCCAGTGATTTACACCAATTTTTATTTCTCATCAAACCAAGAATTTGGCAAAAAAAAAGATGTAAATTACAAAAGTGCAACTGACAGAAATAAGTGTTGTGACATAGCACACTGGTATTAAAAGATGCCGTTACCAGTGACTGAAACAATGAAAGGTAAAGCTGGACCAACTTTTTAAACAGTTTTTATTTGGATATGGTAGAATATTTTTTAATCACTTTAGTCAAATAAAAGGTTTTGGGGATAAAGTTTAAATTTTTGTTGAAAACAAAAAGATTATCTTGCACTTTGTTCCTTCTTATTCCTTTTTGACAACAAATTATATAAATTTTTCTGAACTTTCTGAAACCTCTGTTTATTTAACATGTACATGCAATGTGTTTTAAACTATATATTTTCTGCTGTGTACATATCCAGGGACAAGTCACGGAGGCAACAGCCAGAGGAGATCTCCATAGGAAGAGAAAGCCCAGTGAGGAAGAGGAGGAAAAGGAAAAACAAAGGTCTGGTTTTCTGCTTTGATATTTTAAAACCTGTTCTCTGTACTTCTGTACAGAGGAATTCCTGTTAAACCACAAATGTTTGGTATTTCATACAAAATAGAAGTGGCTAATTGCTGTAGTAAATGAAGAAAGACTTTTTAAAATTAGTCATAGCTGCTTGTTGGTTTAAACAGATGCTGCATCCATCTGTTGAACATATTAATGTTGAACTTTACTTTTAGGGTCACTACCGATGAAAATATAATTTTGTTTGGATAATGTAACGGTGGATCACGAAGAGTGTTATTGTTAGTTCGATGTGTTATCACACCTGCTGTGTGAGAATTAACATTCAGACACTCAAACACAAGTCTGAGTCCTCCAGCAATATGAACACAACACTTGTGTACACGGCAAAGTTGTGTAGAAAACAGCTGGTGAGCCAGATTCACATCAGTAAGCTGGAACAGATTCTGTTTGTGTGTGAAGAAGGATATTGTTCTGGTCGCTGAGTGTATTTGTGATGTAGAGAAACACCAGCAGACCTGTGGACGTTGTGTTTGCTGCTCAGCTGGGTGCTGGGTGTTTCTCAGCTCCACTGTCCTGCATCTTTCAGATGTTTTCCTGCTTCAACAAGCCTGTTTCACATGAAAGCAAGTAGCGTTGAGCAATTGGATGAAGCTATCAGCGATAGCCTGAAATTTGAGTTTGTGACATAATTTTTCATGCCTGCTTATGAAATCATGCTCATCTTTAAACAGTCTTGGCTCTTATGAGACTCCTTACATGAAACATGGTACATGGAATGCACCTTGCCAGTTTTTATTTCCACTGATAACTTCTGAAATCTTTCCTGACTATGCAGGGACTAGGTTCAATGTGGCGAAATACTGAACTTGCTGTACTTCACGAGGCAGTATTCACCTGTTGAAAGACCTGAGACAATATTGCAGAAAGTGGTTTATAATACATGGTGGGCCGTTTATATGGATACACCTTAATAAAATGGGAATGGTTGGTGATATTAACGCCCTGTTTGTAGCACATTAGTATATGTGAGGGGGCAAACCTTTAAGATTGGTGGTGACCATGGTGGCCATTTTGAAGTCGGCCATCTTGGATCCAACTTTTGTTTTTTCAATAGGAAGAGGGTCATGTGACACATCAGACTTATTGGTAATTTCACAGGAAAAACAATGGTGTGCTTGGTGTTAACATAACTTTATTCTTTCATGAGTTATTTACAAGTTTCTGACCACTTATAAAATGTGTTCAATGTGCTGCCCATTGTGTTGGATTGTCAATGCAACCCTCTTCTCCCACTCTTCACACACTGATAGCAACACTGCAGGAGAAATGCCAGCACAGGCTTCCAGTATCTGTAGTTTCAGGTGCTGCACATCTCGTATCTTCATCCCATAGACAATTGCCTTCAGATGACCCCAAAGATAAAAGTCTAAGGGGGTCAGATCGGGAGACCTTGGGGGCCATTCAACTGGCCCACGACAACATATCCACTTTCCATCTTGTTGGAAAAACTCAGAGAATGTGCCAGCTTCAGTGCATAAAGAGGGAAACACATCATCATGTAGCAATTTCAAATATCCAGTGGCCTTGAGGTTTCCATTGATGAAGAATGGCCCCACTATCTTTGTACCCCATAATACCACACCACACCAACACTTTTTTTTTGTTCCAACAGTCTACAACAGTTAGTGTCAGACCAATAGCGATGGTTTTGTTTGTTAACTTCACCATTTACATAAAAGTTTGCCTCATCACTGAACAAAATCTTCTGCGTGAACTGAGGGTCCTGTTCCAATTTTTGTTTTGCCCAATCTGGCTCATCCTTGTTGAGATGCTGCAGTAGCTGGAGTTTGTAAGGTGCCATTTGTGAGTAGCTAATATCCGCCGAAGGGATGTTCGACTAATGCCACTCTCCAGTGACATGCGGCGAGTGCTACGCTGTGGGCTCCTGCTGAATGAAGCTAGGACAGCCACTGATGTTTCTTCATTAGTGACAGTTTTCATGGGTCCACATTTTGGCAAATCCAACACTGAACCAGTTTCATGAAACTTAGCAAGCAGTTTGCTAACTGCAGCATAGGAGATGGGTGGTCTCGTAGGGTGTCTTGCATTGAAATCTGCTGCAATGACCTGGTTACTGCGTTCACCAGATATCAACACAATTTCGATCCGCTCCTCACGTGTTAACCTCTTCGACATGTCAATTGCTGTGAACAAAGAGAAACTTGTAAATAACTCATGAAAGAATAAAGTTACGTTAACACCATTGTTTTTATTGTGAAATTACCAATAAGTTTGATGTGTCACATGACCCTCTTCCTATTGAAAAAAACAAAAGTTGGATCCAAGATGGCCGACTTCAAAATGGCCACCATGGTCACCACCCATCTTGAAAAGTTTGCCCCCTCTCATATACTAATGTGCCACAAACAGGACGTTAATATCACCAACCATTCCCATTTTATTAAGGTGTATCCATATAAATGGCCGACCCTATAGTGATGTAAAGGATATTGGTAAAGTATTTTTATTTGCAGAGCTCTGAACTAAATGCAAAGTTTGCACAAAGTTTAAAGTGGCTTATCAGCCACTGCGTGCACCGGAGGCCCCGCCCACATCCAGCTGTGACAGCAGCCTTTCAGTCACATGGCTGTTTCAGTCTTTGTCACGACTGAAATGTTGTCCGCTGTCATATCCAGGTCATATGCCAGTATACAGACATGGACTGAACCCAGAAAGGGTAAATGCAGCTCATTAGTAAGAAACTGTTTCAGCTAAAGACAGAAAACAACCTCAAATAGCCTATCTGAAGAAAAAAAACTCTGCAGGTGATGAAGGTGAACTCTTTGGTCTGCAGATAAACAAATAACTCAACAAAGCATCTCTGCATTTATCACTAAATGACAGGAAGAACAAGCAGTTCAAGAAAATTACGGATGCTTTTATAGACTGTGTTGTTATTTTTATAGCAGCAAAACAAACTGTTTACATTTAAATCAAATTAGATTTTATTTTTAGAAAAACAACAAAAAATTTGAAATAATTTGTCTAATCGATTTATCTCTCAGGCCTATTTTCAAGGTGCTGTCGAGGAGATAATGTCTTCATCAGGGTTTTATTTGTTTGTCTGTGTGTTAGCAGGATAACTCAAATACTTGTGGATGGAGTTTGATAAAATTTTCAGGAAAGGTCAGAAATGACTCAAGGAACAATCGATTAGAATTTGGGGATAATCCAGATTACCATCTGGATCCAGGAATTTTTTTTAATGACACATACATAGTGCTGCTTGGCTGAGGTCTGCACTCCCTGAGTGCTTTTCTAGTTGTTTTTTGCGTTTGGCCCAAAGTAAAAATGTTTTCAATAACAGACGGAAGTAAATGTGCTAAACATAATGTGAGAAGTTGTTACTGTTTGTGGAATTATTAGTTTGATTTTAGTCTTTTACTGATTGTTTCACACGTTAATATTTTAAAGAAAACATGAAATCTTAACTTTAATCCCCCTTTTATAGGAATAATTGATTAGACTTTTGTGCTTAATATTTTAAACGGCATCTAAAGCACATTGTTTCTGATTGTTTTGTAAATTTTAGATTAAAAATCATTTGGACTGGAGTTGGTGTCTGAACTCGGGTGTATTAGCTTTTTTTGTCATAGAAACTGTTAGAAGCTGATTTAAACACAATAAGAGCATGTCATTATCCTCGTATTACATTGTTAGACATTTATTTTGACATACCCTGAACCTGGAAAAGGGGGATCATGAAATTGTTGAATTTCCTATCAGGCGACTGATGCGGCCACCTTGAAGCCGGTGTGTTGGAGAAGATGTGGGTCCTCTTTGTTTCTAAAGGATTTTAGCATTCTTTACAACATGGCTGCTCTACGTTGGTGGATTTAGCGGCCGGTGTTGAGCTGTGGTTCCTCTTCCTGTGGCTCAGTCTGACGTGTTCGGGGTTTAGTCTGTCATGATGGATCTGCTGGCAGGATGTTAGACGACAGGAGGATAGAAACAAAGGAAGAAATGTGACAGTTGTTTTAGCTGCAGCTGGAGCCAACGTGCTGCAGTTTAATCGAACAGACTGAATGTTTCAGTCATTTTACTCGGAGGTGCGTTTACCTGCATTCACGAGGATGGTGTAAGGACGTGAAGCGCGCGCTCATTTCTCAGGTATCGTTTATAGGTTGGATGAGAGAAAGACTGACTGACTGATTATTGGTTCCTCTTTCCGGATCTTTGTTCCCTCGCTCTGTGTGGAACATTTACAGAACATTTCTCTGATTGTGTACAGCTGTTTCTGCAGCATCTTGTTAGACTTGCGCTGCAAGATGGATTCTCACGAGATTTGGAGTTTTCCAAACCCACGAAAATCCGTCTTGAACTGCTCCTTTGACAACCTTCTATTTCGGTCCAAAAACTGTTCAGACCAATCACGTGTTAGCATTGTGCTTTGGGGCGGGTGTTCAGGTGTGATTGGCAGTTAGTGCCCAGGCAGACAAAGCAAAACAAACATTGCTGTGCCGGTGGATGTACGCATAGAAGCGGATATTTAAAGTGCAACTTATCCCTTTCCAGATTATTTCCTCGCCCACACTCTCATTTTAAGAAATATTCGAAATGTGGGTGTTTACTGGAGGACCTTGGGGAGGGGGGGTGTTAGGCTGGGCGTGCTCTGGGCTGTAATTGACATGTTTCTAAAAAATCACAGAAAGCTGGAACGCGAGAGTGACGCGTTCTTCGTTGCCTCAGATGGTGAAGATTCATTCAGACGTCTTTTGTTCTTATATACTGTTAAATAAACCAATCAACAGCCTCAATGCAGAAAACTGGTTTAACTGCTTCCTTCTCGCTCACTGCTGAATTATTGTTTGAGACTGTTTGATTCAGTTGTTTATGTGAACTTCTTGTTTTCGTTGCAACATTTCAACTCGATTTACTTCTCTGACTTTTTTTCTTTTGATTGCAACAAATGTTATAACAGATACGGTTTTCTGTTTACTCTTGCAAAATTCAAATGTTTTTTGTAAAGTAATGTAACGACTCTGCTTTGACGGTTACTGCTTCACATGATCACGGTGTCTGCGCTGATGTCTGTGGGTGTGAGAGAGGGAACTCAGGTAAATGCCTGGAGGTGTACGTGTGTGAGAGAGAAGGAAAAAAGAGAGTGGGAGGTGCGATAGTGGTACTGTATATGGTTCGGTTTCAGCCTACAGGAGCCGGTTTTGTTGAACAGAACAGCGGCTTTCGGCAATCACCACAATGCAGCTGTTTATATGATGAGCGCAAATGAAGACTGGAAATTAAACAGAGACTGGATAGTCAGACGGGATCAGTTAAACCGAAGAATGTGAATGACTGATTGCTGTTTTTCCAAAACAAAGGCTGTAAACAAAAGAAGTCAGAGGGGCTGACTCTTTATTGATTTGATAATGAAACCTGCCGCTGATCACCGGTAAATGTAAATATTTGCATTTACGTGCAGTAACTCAGTTGCATCATATTGAATGCTGTTCACTATGGGCTGACTGGACCACTGGTTATTACTCACAGCGTGAACATTTTTGTGTCACATGGAGCATTACGACTGCTGCAGACAGGACATCTTCTCTGTAATCACTCGCTATTCAAACTCCAACTCTCTGTGGAGGTGTGGCCGAGACGCTGCTCTTTTTATATTCAGCAGCGGTAGAATCATGACATCACGTTTAAAGAAAATAAGGTTTCAGCCAATAGCAATGCCTCATTCAAATTCAAGTGCAGTGTCGTGTTTTAAACCTGAAGAGGGCGCTCCACTAACGGTTTTTGGTATAAAATGAATAGTTTTATAAAAATGTGCGAAAATACTAAAAGCAAGACCCAGAAATGTAGGCAGGACTATTAAACACTCATTTGTAGAGTTTATCAGCAAAAAAATGTTGATTTGGGTGTAAGTTGCACTTAAATCTGTTTTAGGAGAACTATAGACGATTTCTTTATTGAAAAATGAGCAAGGGTAAAAACTTTGTGCATTTCTTGATGGTAAAGATGTGTATTTTTCTCCCGAATGGAGTCACAAGAGCTTGATTTACTGTGATTGGCTAAAGACAAATCATCAAAGGCAGACACTTGCTGGCTCGTCCTCCAATCAGCTTAAAATATTATACCAGACGTCCCTCCGTTTTATAGACAGTTTCAAACAGAGCAGTACCAGATGTGTGTGTGTATCCCCGAATCAAGAAGAGGCGGGGCTTCACATAGATCTGGCAGAGCTAGGTTAGCATCTTGTTTCCTGATTGTGTCTTAAATGCAAAATCAAAATGCAGATTATCATGAATTAAGAACGTGTTGGATCCTGTTATATATATATATATTTTTTAACGGCAGTTGAAGAAAAACAATGAACACTTTCTAAAATCTGCCCTCCTTGTCAATATTTAATTGGTGTGTTTGCTGGTTTTTAATTTGTTCTTTTTCATATATTTCTCTGTTTTTGACAGTGTACTGCATGTGTTTCAACAAACGTTTTCACCTCTTCTTTCCATGTGTTTGTGTCTAAATGCAGGCAGGTGAAAGAGACTGCTATGGCAGATCCTGAAAAGCTTTCAGAGACCAGCGAGGAGGTAAGGCACCTGAAGATTCATAAGTCTTCTTGGTTGTCAAGTGTCAGTAAGTAGGAACCCTGTTGAATGTACCAGCTTTAGTCTTTTAAATAGATTCTGTCATTAGCAGATACATTTCATCTTGTTTGTGCATTATATGCGATCATAGATAATGGCCTGTATTTTATATCAGGTATTTTTATATTGAAGGTTTTGTGTGATGGTTCATTGAGTTCTTTGTGCAAGTGGTAGAAAATATCCAGCAAAATGTGTTTTTGATCAGGCTGTTAGTAAAACTTTTGTTGTGACTCTCATAGGCTGTGAAAACAAGGGTATTTTCTCACTGTGGCTGGTGTTTAAATCCCAAATGATTGCCTTGTTGTAAAGGTGCTCATGTCTCTTCCATTGCCCCTATTGGTACCTGCATACTGCTGCTGCAACATCTGCACCTGCACTTCTGTCCCCAAGAATCCAGAGTTGACCACAGATAGGCCCCCAGAGCTGCACTGCAGAGGAATACCCCAACAACAAAGACTGCCTCATGTTCATCCATATGGCTAACAAGCTGTTTTTTGGACTACAACATTAAAAGAGGTTGGCCTATCAGCTTCAGCCACCTCTTAAGGCTGCACGTCCATTACTAAATTCTAAATATGTCTGGTCGTCAAATTTAAAGGCTTTTGATTTTTGAAACTCAAGGCTTTTTTTTTTCTGAGATAATGATCATGACAATATGGACGCTGTGGATAATAACTTAAACATGCTTGAAAGGACAGTATAATATCTGCAAATCTCTTCGCTGCAGAACTTTTTGTATTCAAACAGAAGATGGATTTTTCACCCACGTCCTCTTTCAAGAACTGTCACCAGTTTCCTCCCAGAGGCTGCCACACAACCAGACATTGAAATCAAAATGTGGGATTTATGCTTACACTGACTCTTTCCATCAAGTTGGACTCTCAACGTTTCTTTCTGTTGACGTTAGCTCAACGATTCCTGCAACAAGCAAAAGCTTTTTGATGGTCTTTAAAAGAACAGTTGAACTTGACCTGCCAGTCAAGGGTTCAGATTTCCGTCCAAACATCTCAGCCACCAGTGATTGGACCCTTGTTGCCTAGATACTGTACACGCAGTGGTGATTGGGCCATATCCAACCCAGTAAGGATCAGGTGTCAGTGGATTTAGGAAATAAGTAGATTTGCTTAATATCATGTTTAGAGCTATATTCATAGTTTTTTTGACAGAAGCAATTGTGGAAAAGGCTTTTTAATTGCTGCAGTCTAACACACATATTTAAATATTCTTAATCTTAAGAATTATTTGCATATTATATATTTAAGGATTAAACAAATGACGTGTCAGATGTAAAATTTTGACAAGATTTTTTATTTAAATACAATTTTAAACTGCAGGTCAAGCTTCACAAAAATTTGTTAAACTCATAAATATCTCATGTATTTAACAAAAGAATGGATTTGAAAACAACCATTCACAGATGTTTCTGTCATTTGATCAGTTCTTAATTGTTCCCCTCACAGTTGATGTACATGTTCTTCATCCTGACCTGTTTGTATCTGCTGTCTCTGCCTCTCACATGTTGTATGTTGGATTGTTTTTGTCTTGTTTCAGACACCAAAGGCTTTTTCTACACGAAAGATCTCTCTTGGTAGTGAGTAAACCCCCAACTTTAACCCACTCTTTACAACCATTTATTAGTTTGTTTTGGTGTTCTTTCTCCTTGTTACAGCTTTAACATTAACTCCCATAAAAACTCAAATTAGGCAGATTTTATCAGAATATATACAACTAATTGTTCTTGTATTGTCACATAAATGCATTCTGTATATTATGACATACCAGGTAGTAAATCATCCCCAGGCGGCGCGGGCGGAGAGGGTGAACAGGAATCTGGGCTCTCAGCTGGTCGCAAGAGAAGATGGGGCTCCAGTACAGCTGTCACTGCCAAGAAACCTTCCATCAGCATCACCACCGATTCACTCAAGGTTTTAACAGCAGATTCAGATAAATGTTTCACTGTGATTGTTACTGTTGCTTTTGTGCATGTTGTAGTTTGAATAATGGTCATTTTTATTAATCTTTTATAAAAATGTTTTGAAGAAAAAAACTGCTAAAACAAAAGCCTGATTGTTTCCTCATTCTTACTTTCAGTCTCTGATTCCTGACATCAAGCTGACTTTAGCTCAGGAGGCAGTGGTGGACCTACACCCTGAGGAAGCTGTGCTTTCTGGAGCTGAGGAAGAGGACCAGGAGCCATCTGACCAGAACCTTCAGATCCGACGCACAGTCACACAGGTTACTTTACAGATCTTATTACTGATTGTTTTCTGAGGAGAATTTTTTAAATGCTCTTCTGATAAAATCTGATAAAAAATGTTCTTTCTGAGTTGATGATATGTTGATGTACTCTGTGTTAAGGTGGTTCATGCTGAAGAGAATGGTCAAAAAGAGGCCAAGAGAAGCAGGTGTGAAGAGATTGAGGAAGAGGATTCGCAGGCAGACAGAGAAAGAATGAAGTCACCTGAAGAGCAGATGGACACTTCCCTCCCTGTGGAAACCCAATCACCTACTCACACAAGCCAAGATGTTGAAATTAACACTGGTATTGTCCCCAGCACAACTCAGTCACAAGTTCATCACATTTAAAATAACATTTACTATTTTTTGTTACAGTAAATATTTTAGAACAGGTTTAGTGCGGAAATCTGCTTTTCTCAATGTCACAGTGTCAATATGAATTTTTAGTAGGTTTTAGTCTCTTTTGTTCCTCTCATTCTGCTCTGATCTGTTTGTTTATCCATAAAGTTTGTTTGCATCCATGATGACACTGACACTGACTCTGTTTCATTAGCAGAACTTGAAGCCGATAGAACTGATTTTTTTCTCAAACATATGTCTCCAAAACTCGTCGTCTTTATTGCGCCTCTTCTCCTGAATCATCAATTCCTTGTTCAGTCACAGACAAACCCTCAGAAACGGCAGATTCTTGATCTGGTTCAGAACCATACGGTGGTTTACATCCCTGTTCCTGCATTTCGTCACTTCTGGTTTTGCGAAAATGTAGTAATTGTGCAGCGATACTCTGTACATATGCATGTTTGAGGCCTAATTACCACAAGTTGTTTTCAGATTTAATGTGGGAAACTCTACAGGACACAATGTAATATTTATTGATATGAAGTAGTAAAATGCCCCATCAGAATCACCTTTAAAATATGTGTTGAGTGTTCTTTTTATTTGTATATTTTTTTATTTTGTAGTGACACCTAGTGAAACCCTCATTCGTCGGTCCATCAGCCAGCAGAAAACGGGTGTTTCCATCACCATTGACGACCCTGTCCGCACAGCTCACCAGCCCTCACCCCCACGAGGCAAAGTCTCTAACATTGTCCACATCTGCAACCTGGTGAGAGAAACATTCTAACTTGATTTATTGTCTTTCACGTCATTGTGGAGGAATTTTGTTCTGTTGTTCTTTGTTTTCGTCTGCTGTAGATTGTGTTTGTTTTTCCACCGCTGTCACGAGGTTCTGCCACAGCATTTCAGTGTTTTGTCTTTGCTGTCAGACAAATGGCCCTCCATGTTTGCATCCAGAATATTTAGATTACATAAAGTTCATGATTAATTCACTGAAAACTCTGTCAGCTCTTGAAGCTTGAGTTAGAAGCAGAACAACTTCACCAAACTTACAGCTGGAAAAATGGGTCAGAACATTTTTACGATTGTGAGACAGTTTGATATACAGAAGTTAGTTACTTCCTCCTAAAAGTGTTTGGACAGAAAGGCTTTAGAACAGAGTGAGTTGCATCTTGTTCCTTAAGAAGATGTTGATGTCAACTTTTCATGAACATCTAACCTCGGTGTAAAAGAGCTTCATTTTGTCAGAACTGGAGCATGAAGCTAAAAAAAAAGAAATCTGAGTATTTTTGTACTCTGCCAACAAAAGAATAAACAACTAATTTGGAAAATTATACAGAAATGTTGATATTAGCACAACATAACTGTTTTGAGGTTTGAGTACTTGATCCCTCCTTGTAGAACATGTTTTGAAATCCTAGTTTTTACCTGTCGCTGCACGGTGGTGTAGTTGGTAGCACTGTTGCCTTACAGTGAGAAGGTCCTGTGTTCAAAACCAGCCAGGACTTTTCTGCATGGAGTTTGCATGCCTTGGTTTTCTCAGGGGACTCTGGCTTCCTCCCTCAGACTAAGAATATGCACAACAGGTTGATTGGAAACAATAAATTGTGAAACTTGTGTGTGAATGGTTCTCTGTCTCTAGGTGGCCCTGTGATGGATAGCGACCTGTAACCCCGCCTCTCGCCCAATGACTGCTGGAGGTAGTCACCAGCTCCCTGCGATAGGCCTGGGCGATAAATCTGTTAGACGAATTAATTTGAACTTTTTGTCACGAGCGATTTTAAAAATTAAATAAAAAGAGTTTTTGTGTAGTGGCTTTTTTGGCTCCCTGGAGTTCCCGGAGCGTTAGTTTACATAGTTTGCTGTGACAGACGTGCAGCAAGAGACCCCACGCAACATTTGCCTAAAGCCCATCGCAGTCAAAGGCAGCAGCACCACAAACTCATTCTAACACATGAAACAGAGACATTCAGCCAAACATAAAAAACAAAGGTCTCTCCGAGACAAACAAACTTAGCTAAAAACAGCGAACTGTAGCCGAATGCACAACGCACTGCATATGAGAGGAAGGGGCACGGTGGAGAACAATCACTGAAACTGTCGCTTTACATTGTCTGCTGTTTGTACTTGTTGCTTTCCTTAATAAGTTGGGAAAAACCGGTGGCCAGGCTGCCGAACTGGCCCACTCGCGACTGGGCCGACGGTCAGGTGGAGTTTAATTCTTAAATAAACAATCCACCGTGCAGCTCATTAGACAATCTGCCCTGATGACACTCACTGAGATGCAGCAAGTAGAGAGCATGAGAGAAAAATCACCCCCCTCCCCTAACTACACACCTTTCACTCTAAAATGAAGCGGTGTTACCAGGGAAGGAGGAAAGGTGGAGCAGAGAGAATCAAACTTCAGTAAAGTTAGAAAAATATTCACAGATTCGACTTTTCCAGATCAATAACTTAGCGGAGCGTTGCCTTGACAAAAACCAACACCTCAGTGCATCACAGCGAGGTAGACTGTGAGCTATAATCATATTTTCTTCAAAACGAGCCGTCCTCCGCGCTGGGAGACTTTCATCAGTCTCCATACAGCCTGCTGCTGCACGAAGGAGCAGGGACCGTATACAAATTACAACATATGCCAAAATGTTAAAATTTGACAGAGAAATCTTCAGTTGCTTCATCTAGGACAGGTGTAGTGTCAATGAAATTATTAATGTTTTTCATACTAGATTTCTTGGATTAGAAGTAGATGTTTTTAAAAAATTTTAACAGCCTTAAATAAGTCGATCTTTAATAAAATCAATTTTTAAGGTGTATGGTTATAAAAAATCCATTATGAATATTAGTTTGTTCTGTCAGCTACATAAATTGATTTGGATAAAGGTCTATTTTCAATTCAATGATGTTTTATTATTAAAATGGGTCAAAACTAACTAACACAAGACACAGTACACATAACAATCTTCCGTTGATCTTACTGCAGCTCATATTTTAGGAAAATAGGCTTAAAGAGGCCCTTCCATTAAAAACGTTTTTTCTGAGGTTTCTGTTGAATATTTTAGCTCCACAGGTGTTCTTACCTTCATAGTGGGTGTGAAAACAGGTCAACAACTTCTCTTTCAGTTTTAATCTCTCAAACTACGCAGATGGCGATAAAACCCGAGTCCGAACGGCCTGTATCTGTTTCGTCAGAACTCTTTGTTTGTTAGTATTCATCAGCTCCTGCAGTTGAATCCACGTCTAGCATGCTGCTCGCTAAAAGCTGTTAGCATAACATAGCAAACATGAAGACACAATGTGTGGGGCAGGAAACAGTATACCTTGCTCTCATAGGCTAGTTTGTTAGCCAATCTGAGGAGCCGGAACCACCCAAATTTTAATGCAGAGAGATTAAAAGGTCTGTTAATCAGTGTTTCCTAATGTTTTTTAGATATAAAATGTTTCATATTACTGGTTAATACTTAAGAAATAACCACAAAGTCCTGAAATTTGTATGAAATGGCGTCTTTAACATTATTTTGAGGGTCTTTTTCATCATGTAATAACCACATTGTAGCATTAGTCTCAGGTTTAGGTGACTGCTCGGTTGTGGTGGTCTGGGGCGACATCAAAATTCCCAGCCTGAATTATTGTCCCAGTCTGTCCCTGGCTGTGTCCAAGTTGTCCCTAGGAGAGTCTCTAGAGTGTGAAATTTTGCACATTGTCTCAGCCTGTACTAAAACAGTGTTCAATTTATGATACTTTCTCATCTCCTACTTTTTATACTAATAATACAATGTCAATGTACATGAGACAAAAATATTGAAGAATTTATGGATTTGACACTGTGATCGGTATCAGTAATATCGGGATCGGCAGATACTGATTTTGGTGATCGGCCCCCAAAATCTCGATCAGTGCATCTCGAGCTCTGAGGAGCATTTAGAGCACCTCATGAGATGTTTGTGTATGACATGCAACATGTAACATGTTTGATTTCACACATGAATCTGTTGCTCCGGTTTTATTGTTCTTTCAACTTCATTGGAGTAAAGATGCAACATTTGCTCTGAGTTTCTGAACATGAACTACTTTACTCAGTCTGGTTGGTCTCCATAAGCCAACATCAGAACATCTCTGAAGGAAAATATCCTTTTATAGAACGGGATTGAAACGCCATGAATCTATTAGTTTTACCCGTTTCAGTCTGAGCTTCATGCCTTGATGGACTGGAGCTGTTTTGGCAGCATGAGTAGAACCCTGGTGATGGTTCTTGGTGTTTTGGTGATCCGTGCACATTCTCGCCACAATACAATAAACCCCAGGATGTTCTCTTGAAGCCAAACCACCTCACATGAGCAGAAATGTGGATGAAACGTTTCTCTTTATTACTCTTCATATACAGAGTGATGTTGACAGACCTGTTGTCTGTGTTACCTTCAGCGTATCTAATGTTTAGTTTTGTTTTACACCTGAATGTGATCATGTGTTTAGGTGAGACCATTCACACTGGGACAGCTCAAAGAACTGCTCAGCAGAACTGGAACTCTGGTGGAGGACGGCTTCTGGATCGATAAAATCAAGTCCCACTGTTACGTTACTGTGAGTTAATGAGTTCTTTAATGACTGCGGTTTGGAAAGAGGCTGTTTTAAACACCATCTCTTTGTTTTTTAGTACGTGAGTACGGAGGAGGCAGTGACGACACGAGCAGCTCTTCATGGAGTTAAATGGCCTCAGAGCAATCCAAAAGTCCTCAGAGTGGACTTCTGTGAGCTGGATGAGGTGAGACCTTCTCAATCAGCTTTTCTTTTCATTCTCACTATCCTCAGTCATTTGTTGTTACACAGTGTATCTGTGTTTTACAGTTGGAGTTCCACAAAGGGTTGGGTGCAGCAGAGAAACCCGGAGGAGAAGAAGCGGGTCCCGCTCCCGGGCGTGGACGAACATCAGGCCTGCCTTCTCTTCTCCCTGAGCGAAACCAGTGGGTTGAGCGCGAGCGTGAGATGGAGCGCAAAGAGCGGGCCCGAGCGGAGCGGGAGTGGGACCGAGACAAGGTCAGAGAGTTTGGGAAACCTGGAGAGGAGAAGGACGGAGGTCCCCGAAGGTCACTCTCCAGAGAGAGACGACGTAAAGAGAGAGGGAAAAGCAAGGAGAAGAAGACAGAAAAGAAAAGTGAGGCACACAGACGTGGTGTTAAAACTGCTAAACTTTATTTTCCATGACGCATTTTTTAAAAATAACAACTTATATTTGTGTTAAACAGACGAGGATCCGCCGGCAAAGCTGCTGGATGACCTGTTCCTTAAAACTAAAGCAGCTCCTTGTATCTACTGGCTTCCTCTTACAGAAGAACAGGTGAGACACCAAATACTTCACACTCACTGCATAAAACTAACAACAAGACACAAGATTCATTCAATCCTCCCACTTCTTCTCCTTGTAGTATCTTCAGCGGGAAGCTGCTAGAGCTGAACGGAAGAAAGAACGCGAGGAACGACGGAAAGAACTCGAGAAACAACAAAAGGAACAAGAAGAAGAGGAGGAGAAAAAAAGGGAAGAGGAGCGTAAGGAGAGGATGAAAGCCACAGGTGCCACAACGGGAGACCGGAATGAGGGTGAGAAAAACAGGGACCGAGACAGAGAGAGGGACAGAGACCGAGGTAGAGACAGAGACCGGGAGAGAGACAGGGAGAGGGAGAGGGAAAGGGAGAACGACAAACGCAGGGACGGCTACCGTAGACCAGGAGGAAGCTCAGCTCGCCGCTCACGTAGCCGGAGTGAACCAAGAGAACGGAGGCGCTGAAGACCAATCGGCTTGTAGAACTGGCCTGGAGACGCCCTCTTCCATTTGCCTTCACTACATGTACTTTGTTACAACAGAGACCCTACAGAGGACCAATTGATGTCGTTTCCATCTCCCAAAAAGTCACTTTTTTTAAGCACATCTACACAGTCATGCTTAAGGAGACCGTGATTTTTGCAGTGTTTTCCCAGAGTGCTATGCGTCTGTCTCGTCAGCGTTTTCCTTTAGTCATTTGCCAATCTTCTTCTTGAGTTTTCGTCCTGATCACGTAGCAGTATAACACACTGGGCAATTTAAATTCACCCCAAAGTTTCGCCGTTCTTCAACATGTAGGTGCAGATTCTTTGGGATAGACGCTCTGTAATTCAGTGAGGAATTCGTTTGTTGCTGCATGTAGTATAAAGCTACCCGCACCAGTCCTGCCAGAAAAGATAACTTTCCCTCGGTGTAGAGGCTTGCAGAAATCAGAAAATATTGGAATTGTTTGGCATTTTGTACAGCTCTATAAAAATATACAAAACCAAGTCTTTAAATAAGGCAGCTCGGGGGTATTTTTCACTTAATGTGTAAAAACTACTAAGGCAGTGTTTCTTTCTCTGTGAAGAGATGAGATGATTCTCTGTGGAAGAGAAACGGTCACACCTGACACAGTTTATGATTATCTCCTCATCAAATCTCTTTTCCCATCCTCCCCCTCCCTCCCTCCCTCCCTCCCTCCCTCCCTCCCTCCCTCCCGTCACCTCTCTCACCCTGTCGAGTCATTACAGGCCGGAGAGGGAGATTGCATTATGACTTCCCCACCAATGGTTTTAATATTGTTTTTTAATCGTTATTTTATCATTTTTAGTACAAAGATTTCTTTGTTTTTAATTGCTTTGAGTACGCCTATCAGTGGTGAATGTACAAATAATAAAAATTGAAGTTTGAAATGATTGTGATATTTTTTCTCCTTGGTGAAGATGATTTGTTTTCAGGCTTTGATGTTACTTTAACTTTATGCTTAAACTCCACAAGGGGTCAGTGATGCTGCGTTAGTGCTCAGAGTTTAGAGATAAGCTGAAATACTTCATGTAATCAAGTTAAACTTGGACTTTTAAAAACATCTACAGTGCTGCTTGCACGTTCACCTTTTATATAAATCTTATGATAAAAATGTCTTTCATTTTATTTCTGCTTCATGTTTCGCTCCAAGTGTTCTGACTTTGTCTGGAACGTTTACTGGGTTTCTTAAAAATCCTGCATCCGCTGACTTTCCTGGGTTCATCTCTCTGGTCCTAACGTTTATCCTGCAGAGCTCAGCAGTGCTTCTATGTAATTACAGCCTTCTGGTCGCTGAGCTGAACATTTTTCCGCCCTGATGCAACTTCATGTCTGGACTCTGCAAGGACCTTTTACACTCTCATCTCCACAGGAGCAGAGAGCAAATGTCAAAGTGGGGCAGCTTAGTGTAAAGGAAAGTTATGTTTCTTTTTAATAAACGTAACTGGAATGCTGATGCATTTAAAAAACATTAACGTGTTTGGGATGGGCAGATTAAACTCTCTTAATTGTAGGAGTCAAACAGATTTTGACTATAAAAGTTATATTCATGCAAAAAATGTCTAACTCATTCAGGTTTAAGGGCTGCTTTAATCCCTGAGAATCCAAATAAATATCTGAACTGGAATCTTTTGTTTTGGTAGAAATAATCTTATTTCAGAGATTTTTGTCCTGCATGTTGAATTGACACTGAAAACTTAAACTTACAAATGACAGTAAATCCATCTGCACAGAAAACAATGACGCCTTTTCTGTAAAAAACATTTTGAAGTGTGTTTAATACGTTACAGAAAACTTCCTGAACAACCTCAGTTAGATGAAATAGAGTTTACTGATGAGCTAATGGCTTTTCTCAGATCAAAGTAGATTACTGTCAAAACAAATATTATTTTATAAACCTTTACACATCGGTCAGTTTTGTATTATGAGTTATTCACTTGGGATTTTCTACTTATTTATTCATGTATTAGTACACAGTATATACTAGCTGTAGTGAAACGTAGCTCTTCTGTGATATCTGGGGTCACGTCTGGTGTGTTTCTGCTGAAATAACCTTGTAGAGGAAAAATAACAGTGTAGAGTTCATTTTAAAAATTTAGCAAACTTGTGAAATTTTGGAGATTGGAGTTTTTTAAGATCTACTTCAGTCTCGGCTGCTTTCATACTCGCAGTTGGGCTAAACTGAAACCATTTAAAAAACACTATAGTGCGTAAATTGTTAATTATTTAGAACTTTAACACAAAAACACTTCAAAATGGCCTAAATATTTATTTAACTTCAGCTGTGTTTTCATGTTGCTGATGATTTTGGAGTCGTCCACAATTAAGTTCACAGCTGGGAGAAGCAGTCGGACCTGCCCAAGTCCGGAATGTCTCATCTCACCTTTTGAAGACCCTCAAACTACTGACTGATTACCCAAATCCCAGCTTCCCTCCTCTCCCATGAGCACTTGTTGCAGCTGCTGGACCACAGCAGACCACCTGTGTCTGGATCAGGCCTCACGTCGATCATAGCAGCCAGTCAGCTGAGTCGGACCCGTCTCGTCCTGGTGAGTGGGAAGTAAAAACAATCTGGTTTTGCTTTGTAAGCAGATCCCCTCTTCACTCTGACTCCCTTATTCTTTCTGTTTAACCACAAAGGTTTTTTGTGTTTAGAGCTCAGCGTAGACACACAAAACTACTTTAAATGCAGTTTTAGATGTGGCCTTTCTGATCTCTGCATGTCTCACTCTGCTTTCATTATCCTTTAACTGGGAGGTCTTCTTAGTTTCACTATATTTACTTTTACCTTTTTTTTCTTGCTCTCTTTCACACACAACTTTAAGATTACTTTGTAATCCTTATTAATCATTGATGGGACCTGCGTCATGTAAGCATGATTTAGACTTCCCTTGATTTACCCACACACCCCTCCTCTCTCTCAGCCGCCCTCTTTTTGTAATGACATGTATGTGCTTATGGGAACCAGATTTGGGCTCTGCATTTAGTAGACGACGACAGTTACATAAAAATCAAGCATGATGTGCTGTAGAAAACTCTCAGGTTTAAAGCATGAGGTTGAAGATCAGGAGGTCTTGTGGTCTTTAATTTTTCTTGAGAGTTCATGGAGTGATTTCATGTTTGTTGAGATTTCAGGGGGGAGGGGTTCCTGGTGGTTGGGTCAAAGCAGAAGTATTGTCAACTTCAGAGCATGAATCAAAATTTCCCATAATTAAGGGGATTTTTCTTCTGTTTTCTACGGATCTTTAGAAAAAACACCTGATGAAATAAAACTGAGCCGAGCTTCTTTTTGCAGCCGAACTTTATTTTGATGCTCACATCATCTTTATTTATGGAGCCCACCATGGGTTGAAATAAAAATACTAAAAGTAAGAGTCTGTTCCCTCAGGTAAGAAAACCAAGTGCACGACTTTGCAAAAACATTTTTATTTGAGTGCAGCTGGTGCTGCAATTAGCTTTGTTTTCTCTGTGGATAGAAAAAACAATTAAATACAACACTGGAAGGGAACAAAGGACTCCGTCTACAGGTTGCAACATCCATCTATAATCACATGAATTTAACATGTTTGTTTGACATGTGATTACATGGGAATGCATTAAACATGTTGAATATGTTCCAAATCTGCATTTCCTGTGTGCAAATTATGTTTAATGTGTTAGGTTAACATGAAACAAGAACATATCAGACAAACTGTTTTACTTCTGACGTATAAGGCCTTGAACAACCAAGCTCCAGCTTATATTAAAGATCTTATTGTTCCATATGCTCCTAACAGAGCACTTCGCTCTCAGACTGCAGGTCTGCTTGTAGTTCCTAGAGTTTCTAAAAGTAGAATGGGAGGAAGAGCTTTTAGTTATCAGGCTCCTCTCCTGTGGAACCAGCTTCCACTTTTTATCCGTGAGGCAGACACCTTGTGTAGTTTTAAGAATAGACTAATGGTGCGTTCACACCGGCCCAACCATCAACTTCATAAGCGTTAAGTTTATATTTAAAGGCTATGGTGGACGGGCGTCAGACAGATGTCAACGGCTCTGCGGCGCTCTGTGAGCGTTATGCGGCAGCTTTTCAAGCTTTTCTAGCGTTTCAGGCGTTGACGCTTGAAACGCTAGAAAAGCTCAAAGTTCAGCTAGCTGAACTTTTGACGTTCATAACACTCTTGAAGCGGCATGTCAACCAATCAGAGTGTCGCATCGTAGTGACGTAAGACGTCACAGCACGTAGCCGGAAAGAAGCGGGATCAGTCAAAATGGAAGATAAATTAACCTCATCCAAACGTAGCTCCTGGAGCAAATGGTTAAACTCACCAAACTCAGAACGCATCTGAAGAATGGGGTGTATCCACAAACGGCGCTGATGCACCCGACGTCGACGTTGTCTAGATCTATGAAGTAAATAAATCCAAGCCACTGTCTCAATATGATCCGCCATAGCTCCGAACATCCGACAACAAAGGAAGCCCCGCCTTCGCACTCTTTTTCAGTCAGGCTTTAAGAGCTTTAACGCCTACGCGCTCTGACTGGCAGGCGTTATGAGCTTCAACTTCAAACGTCAAATTTGGAGCGTTATCAGCGTTGCTTGACGTTGACAAAGTGGCCGGTGTCAGAAGCGGCAAGTTTACATGTAAAGTCTATGGTGGAGTGCATCAGACAGACGTCAATGGCTTTGTGAGCGTTATGAGTGGCAACTTTTCAAGCGTTTCCGGCGTTGACGCTTGAAACGCTTAAAAAGCTCGAAACGCAGAAAGTTCAGCTAGCTGAACTTTTGACGCTCTTAACGCTCTTGAAGCGGCATGTCAACCAATCAGAGCATCTCATCGTAGTGACGTACCTGAATGAAGCATCATCCATATGTAGCTCCTGGAGCAAATGGTTTAACTCCTCAAACTCAGAACGCATCTGAAGAATGGGGTGTATCCACAAACGGAGTAAATAAAGCCAAGCCAATCTCTCAATATGATCCGCCATAGCTCAGAACATCCGATAACAAAGGAAGCCCCGCCTTCGCGCTCTTTTTAACGGTCAAGCGTTACGAGCTTTATGCTCTATGCTCTATGCGCTCTGACTGGCAGGCGGTACAAGCTTCAACTTTCAAACGTCAAACTTGGAGTGTTATGAACGTTGCTTAAAGTGGCCGGTGTGAACGCACCATTAAAACTTTCCTTTTTACACAATGAGTGTTAGATTAACCCTCTCCAGGAAGGCAGATTAGCAAAAGTTACTAAATCTTAATTTGAGCCTGAGAGGGTTAAGTTATCCTGATCCATCCCTTTAGTTATGCTGCTATAGGCTTAGACTGCTGGAGGACATACTGACCACATTTTTTCACTCTGCTGTCTCTCTTTACTCTCCATGTTTGGGTTTATTATTGTTGCTGCCATTAACTTTGTGTTTGTTCCTTGAACATGACGACTGACCCAAATCCATCAGTGTTTGTCTCGTTCCTGTCAGCTCAGACCCCAGTCGGCTGAGGCAGAAGCTCATCCTGGTTCTGGTTCTGCTGGAGGTTCTTCCTGTTAAATGGGAGTTGTTCTTTCCACTGTCACCAGTTCGTACTGCTCGGGATGGAGGATTGTGTTGAAATGAAGATTCAGCCCAATCAGCTGGTTCCTTTGATCATCATTGTGTAGCACCTCCTCTCCTAACACCTGTCTGTAAACATCTGGGATTTGAGGACACCAGCTGCTGGACTTTTAGGAGAGGAATGTTGTCCTAATCTTGTCTGATCCAGGATTCCAGCTGCTCATCAGTTCTAACATTGCTGAATGATGCTCCAGATGTTTTCTGTTGGTGAAAGATCTGGACTGCAGGCAGGTCAGTCTGCTCCTGTGAAGTCAGGTGGTTGTGATGAAGCAATATGTGGTTTAACATTGTCCTACTGAAATATGTAAGACCTTCCCAAGATGCAGATGTTGCTCTAAAACCTCCTTGACTTTCAGCTTTAATGGAACCTTTCCAGATGTGTAAGATGCACACTCCATAGGTTCTAATGTGACACCCCCCCCCCCCCCCCCCCCCCCCCCGATCATCAGAGATGCTTTAGAACTGTTTTCTGATAACAAGCTGAGATGCTCCTCTGCTCTTAAGTCTCTAGGAGATGGTTTCTAAAAAGAATTTCATATTTAGAACAAAATCTGACCAGAGAACAGTTTTTCATTTCACCTCAGAACATTTTAAATGAGCTTTGGTTCAGAGAAGACGTCTGTGTTTCTGGATGGAGTATAAATTTAACTTTATCTTTGCAAACTGCTGTTTGTGGATCACATGGTGAACTGTGTGGGCACAGTGAGATCTGGAAGCATCCAGTTTTGACCTTTGACCTTCTCCCTTGCACACAGATTCCTCCTGATTCTTGAGTCCTGTGATGATATTATTTATTGTAAATGTTGGGATCTTCAAAATCGTTGCAACTGTCCATTGAGGAACATTTTCCCCAAATTGTTGCACAATCTTTAATGCAGTTTATCATAGATTGGTGAGCCTCTGTCCATTTTTACATCTGAGCAGCTCTGCATCTCTGAAATGCTCCTTTTATACTCAGTCATGTTACTGAGCTGCCAAATAACTTAAGTAGTTGTCAAACGTCATTTCAGATTTTTTTTTTACTTTGTCAATTACTCTTCAAGCCTTTTGTTGCCTGTTCCAACTTTTAAGAGACGTGTTGCTGCCATTGAATTTAAAATGAACAGATGTTTTCCATGAAATGATCAAATATTTCAGTTTTAACATCTGATATGTTGTTAATGTTCTATTAGGAATACAATACGGGTTTATGAGATTTGCAGCTCATTGTATTCTGTTGTTATTTACATTTTACACAGTTTTCTGGAATAGTGATCGTATTTCCACCCGTTGCACCTGGCAGGCTTTATACCATCCAACAGTATAGAAGAGCCTGTTCCTGCTTGCTGCACCGCACCCAGTTCAAAATGCAAACATTGTGATATGTAACAAAAGCAGGCGTGTAGCTTTAAACAGATGTTTTCCTGCAGTTTCAGCAGCGTGGGGGACCAAAAAACTGCATCGCAAAGAAAACAAAGATCACAAACCAAACAGCTGCTGCAAAAGAAAACTGAGACTGGGGCAGTATGTTGAAGACAGAAATATGTTTAAATAATGCAATTTATTTTTTTTCCATACACATAGTTCCATGTGTTCCTAAATGGAAAAAACATTATCTATTAATCCTTCCCTCTCACACGGGTAGAGCTCAACAAGCTGTCTGACTGCAGCAACTCAGGCAAACTGTTGAGCAGAAACTGGAGGATTTTATTTGTACTCAACACACTGTCTAGATTAAATTCGCTGCTGATCTTCAGAGATCTCTGATTCCTCTTTTCTTAACATGTTAACATGTCATGACAGGAAGCACAGAGGTTGTTTGTCTCACACGTGCTGCATTCCATTTACAGAAAAGCAGCTGTTTCCGAGCTCGGCTGTTGTGCAGGAAATTAAACTTCCATGCAGTAAGACCAAAGTAAACATCATATTTGTTTATGGAAATATTGACATTTGTATGTTTTTCTTGTTTGAATTAGTCACTGTATCATTTATGTAGCATGTGTTTTTTTGTTGTATTGTTTTAGATTGAGCCCAGTAACTTAGTGCTTTAGTGATGAATCATTCTTTATAGTATCTGAAGCTAAAGAATCGTTGTAAAACTGAGACATTTATACCAAATGTTTATAAAGTTTGTCATTGTTAATTAAAGTTGAATTATTAGTTCATCTTCAGTTGGTTGGATCATCCAATTATGTATTAACGTGTGATAAATTAAATGTTTGTCAGAAAGTTATACATTCTTTCAATTTAAATATTTAGTAGATATTTTAATTTTGTCTAAAATTTTATAATGCATTTTTAAAAAATAATATTATTGATAATAAAAATTAAAATGGGCACTTTCCATCTGTAGTACTGCTGCCCTTCACCAGAGAGTAGAATACATGTTTAGGAGTATAAATAAACATAGACAACCCATCTTCACCTTCTTAATATTCATAATATTCTGTTTGCAGATGCTGCCATGTTGTAGGCCTACTTCCAGTCACACCTACTAACCTGCTCTTTAATCATCAAATAACTACCAGCAGCATAGAAGAAAGTATGAAATTCAGTCAGAAGAAAAAATATCTGAGTTGAATTTTTATTTTTCAATCAGAAACATTCCTGTATGTTTGGTTAAAATATATACTGCAACCAGCCACCAGGGGGCACTCGTTTAGTTTCAGCTCACCTCTCTATGCAAAACATTTTTTAAAAACTTTTTTAAAGCAGTACTGAATAACTTTTAAAACTACAATTTTGAATTGTCTAAGTGGATACTCACCGGAAAACACTTTCAGCTTCATAATAGACACTCTGGACCCTCCGATGACTTTACAATAGACTAATTAACCTCCGTAATTCGGGTCTCAGCCGGAAGTGGTGTTCTGGTGATTTATGCTGCCCTGAAGAAAAATGCCGCCATATTACGAAATGACAACTTATTTAATAATGAAATGTCATTCGAAGTTTATACAGTATTCTTGTTTATGGCGAGTGTGTCCTGTTAATTATTTAAAGAGGCCATTTCATACACATTTCAGGACTTTGTGGTTATTTCTTAAGTATTAACCAGTAATATGAAACATTTTATATCTAAAAAACATCAGGAAACACTGATTAACAGACTTTTCAATCTATCTGCGTTAAAATTCAGGTGGTTCCGGCTCCTTCCGTCAGGCTGCTTCGTCAGCAGCTCGTTCATATTTGTTCGATTTTGCTGGACTCCCTTTGGATAACAAACTACTCTATGAGAGCAAAGAATACTGTTTCCTGTCCCGCTGTGCATGGCAACGTCAGACGTCATGTCTTCCTGTTTGCTACGTTATGCTACAGCTTTTAGCCAGCAGCATGCTAGGCGTGGTTTCAACTGCAGGCCGTTCGGACTCGGGAGAACTCGGGTTTTATCCCCACCTGCGTAGTTTGAGAGATAAAAACTGAAAGAGAAGTTGTTGACCTGTTTTCACACCCACTATGAAGGTAAGAACACCTGTGGAGCTAAAATATTCAACAGAAACCTCAGAAAACCCGTTTTTAATGGAAGGGCCTCTTTAAATTTATTTTTATAATCCTTCACAGATATTTTCTATATAAAAGCCCTCTGGGTCCTTGGCAGCCATTGTTGGGTCCTTCTCCTCTGGGTGTGTCCAAACATTTGCCTGTTGCTCTGACAATGCAAAGAAAGTAAAAATAACATCATATTTAGTGTTCCTGTCCTGGGAGAATTTATTTAATAGGTAAAATGTATTTATGAAAAATATAGATAAATGATAAATCTGTTTATTGAAATCAAGACTGTGGAACGGCACATGTGTGTAGCACATCTCAACAGGTAGCATATTTCTACAGAACACCGGTTTGAGCAACAGCTGTCTGAGACACGGCTGCGGAGAAGTTATTCAGTACTGCTTTAAATCTACAACACGCCCAAAACAGAGAAGTTTTAGCGTGCGTTTGTGCCTTTTGTTAAACTGTTGACGTGTTCTTGTAGGGTCGTGATACTAGTTTAAATGTTAAAAACAGACACAGCTTGAGGAGTGATTGTTACCTCATCACCCCTCTCCTTACATCCTTCTTTGCTTCCTCCTGCTCTGATTCCTTGTGGGAGAGACTGAGACGTGAGGACTTGAGTCAGGAAAAAACATTCTAGAAGTACTAATGGGAAATTTCCATTAAAAGGCCAATTCTATACCACGAATAAAAAATTCCCATTAACTGAAAACCGAAAGGTAAAAATTTCCCTTTTTCCATCTCCTGCTTTTATCTTCAGCTGGTTCATGTGGTTGACATGACGAGGTGGCATGTCACCCTTTTTCTTGTTTGTTCTATTAGTGGTGCTGCAGGATGTGGCAGATGTTTCACCAGTGCAAATGAAAAACACATGTACCGTTTATATTCATGCACAAGTTCTCACCTTGTGTCACACTCTGGTTACTAACCAGAGAGGCTCAACAATAACTCTTCTCTGTTCCTCAGTCTGTGTCATTCAATGGGCACTCAGCAGTTACAGCATGATGGTCATTATGAGACACAATAGTCAAAAGCAGGACTTCCCCTGATTCTATTCACCAGCCTGAAGGCTTGTTAAAGCTGGACGAGGGACAGGAAGTATAAAACTCTGACATATGAGACGGGCTCTTTAATGATACTCAACATGAGTTTAAGGAGTTTAAAGAAGAGAATGACTCACATACATAAAGTACATACATCTGTCTTTAGATGAAAAATAGTTAATGTTGGAATCAGGATCAATAACTTATCATCTTTTCCCCCATAAAGAAGTTTAACTAAAAATGCAAAAATGTTTGTCATTTGAACTTGACATTAAATGAGACATTAAATTAAGATTACATTGTTCAAATAGTTTTTGTTTGTTTCAAAGAAAAAAAAAGGCACCAAAATAACAGAATTATGGCACAAATACCTAGTTAACCATGAAAATAAACTAAACATCTGGAAAGGAAACACCACCAAACTTCTCTGGTATTTAGATTCTTTTATAGTGAATTGATGCAACATTATAAATTATACTTCAGTCTAAAAAGTTAAAAAATAAATCACTACAAACAAGATCCTAAAATTTGATGCATGAAGGTGGAGCAGCTTAATGATAAATAGAGCTACGTGCGTTTGTTCTCTCAGCTTCCAAACATCCCTGCCACATTTTAAAGCGTTGCTCTGGTAATTCTACGCTCTGATTTTACTATCTGACACGGCAGAGCGTCGATTTGGAGTTCAGGGTTGTATCAGACTGAAATGTGAAAGTGTGAGAAGTGGAGATGTCTAAAAGAAGTGTGGTCTCTTGTTGGGCTTTGTGGAGGAAAAGCAACAGAAAGGCCGTTTTCCGGACAGTGAAGAAAAGTTCTCCAGTTACACACAAAGAAAGGTGGGGGGGGGTGCTGAAGCCATTCTTTTCTCCACACTGCAGAGTCAGCTGGGAAAGACAGAAAACCCTAAACACTGACCCACAACTAGATGTTTGACTAATGAGCATGTCTCAGAGGGGAGAGGTGAGAGAATTTCCCTTATGCAGAAGAAAATCCTTTATTCTGCGTATTTTGATCATTAAAAAAGGTAATTAGCCAAATCCAAACCAACCCCCATCCCCCACCGTCTCATCGCTGCATCCTGCTGTGTGTCTGGCTTCATGATGCAGTTGGAATTCCAGATGTTGCTCATGGAACTCTGCTCTATCGCTGGCCTCCAAATGTGACTCAACTGCCCCCCCCCAATGCCTTGTGACGTTCTCTCCTCCAAACTCTGCACCAGAAGTGAAGACAAACGGGTGCCCTAAATCTTTTCTGGCACAGTAAGGAAATACCTCATCATTTTAACTGCATGAAGCCCCGTTTCTGTAATCATGGCATATCATAGAGGCGTTCGCTCCCGCCCACCATCATCTTTACAGCATAATGTCTATGTGGCAGTTGTTCAGGGAGTGGGATCACTAAGCAGTCGGGGAGACGCCTGAGTTTTCTATTGAAGACTTTATTGGCTTAAAGTGCACGGCAGTGCACTCACACTCTGCAAATCATGCATATAAATAAAGCCTTTACAGCTGTGCAAAACATAAACAAATGTGTTTGCATTGCTGCATTTGTGAGGACATTAACCTTATAATAATAATAATAAAAATAATAATAATACAATTTAAAAAAAAAAGATTATTTGCTGACTGTTAACTCATCTAAAAGTAAGTCTTGTGGAAAAGGTTTCACATTGTCTTTGTGTCCTCACTGTCTCGTGCTTCGTATGGTCCTCACATGTATAGTGACATAAGAAGTCACACACACTCACTCTGACTGTATAGTTTAGATATGTTTTCCTGCTGTGCAGCAACGGGTTTATACAATCCTCTTCATTCCTGTTTCTACTTAAACTTTGGATTCCGTTTGTATTTTCCGACCCAGTTTCTGAGTCCCAGTAATGCAGCGGTGCGCTCGGTGGAACAAGAAACCTGGAGGTCCAGGGAGACTGGAGAAGACCAGATAGGAAAGAAACATGAGCAGTCGAAGTATTAAAGCTGAAGAGTTCAGGAAAGAGCTAGATTATATGACAGCAAAAAGAAAGAAGTATTTTTATTTGGTGGAAATCAAAGCACATAAAGCCGTTTGAAATAACTTTATTTTTTATAAGAAATTAGGAAAAAGGAAATACACACAGTTTTATTGAGGAAACCAAATAGTTGTCATTATTACCATCATAATCACTAGTATTATTGTCGTTGGTAAACTACTCCTGACTAACACTGTAGCACCACCCCTGTAAAAGTACATAAGTAAGTTCAATGACAAAAACGAGTCATTTTTTTAGATGTTCAATTTATTTTCATTTGCGATCGATTCAAGGTATAAAAAACAATCAAGTTTTCAAAAATACATAAACCCTTTTCCCATTCACTCTCCCCACTTATATAAAATTAAGGCCATTTTCAAAAGTTTATGTCTCTGTCCAGCAGGACTTTTTAATGACAATATACAAAAACATTCTTTACTCGGAGGACAACAACAATAATAGTAACAGTCATAATGCTAATGACGACATCATTCATAGCAATAATCAACACAGACATTCAAAAAAGGAAAATACACAGCTGTACTCTTTGGGGTTTTTTCTGATAGGAGTATCTTTTGCTTCGTAAGGACGTAAGCTAATTTTTAGTTTCCCTTTTATGGTCCAAACTGGCTCTGACATGTTGGTTTACTGGAAGATTAAGAAACACAGCAACTATGTGACTGTGGTTTTCACCAGAATGTGTTTTTATGTGAGAATGTGCAAGAGGGTAAAACGAGGTGGGACACAATGATTGCTCACACAAAGAAACGTGCATGAATCGGCATTGTGGAAATGCACAAGAACACAAACACCGACCATCAACAACTAAAAATGAGACATTGAAAAAGGCTAAAACAAACAGCAATGAGCTGGCGTCAGTTACCACCAGAAGGGAGGCAGAGACAAAATCGGAAGAATCGAGTGGTTGAGAAATAAAGTTAAATGAATCTGGCAGTGGTAAGAATATTAAAATAGATGGTCTCATACGTCTGATCTTTTGTCTACTGCTCAGTTATTTGTGTCACTTATTTTATCTCATGTTCCCTGTCTTTCTCCTCCCTCTTTTCCTCCTCCTCCGTCTACACCTTGTCCAGTAGTGATCGTTGGAAGTACAGGATTCGACGTGGGGTACCGTACAAACGGAAAAACACCAAGGCTGCCAGCGCGGCGATCACACAAACTAAAAGAAACAGAGGCACGACCACAGCGACTGTTCCACTTTTAGGGGTTGTCTCGATAATGGTGACGTCTACCTCTTCTGTCTTTGTCTCCCTGTCTGTGTCCCCCTCCTTATCTGGGGTTTTATCAGTGTCATTCCTCTCCTTTTCCTTTTCCCTTTCCTTGTCTTTGTCATGACCTCCTCCGCCTCTTCCTCCATCTGTCTTGGGATCTTCATTTGGACAGCCCATCCAGTCCCGAAGGGCTGATTTGGGGTATCCAGGCTCCACACGCATCCTCTGGTTGTCATACTTCCAGTACTTGTTGGCTTTGTAGAAGTAGGTAAAGGCTGAAGGGTGAAAATAAGAACCAGAAATATGTAACTGAACTAGGAAAAGACACATTTTGTATTGACGAGCATTAGGTGACACAACAGATCCATCCTTTACCGTGATCTTTGCTCATGAAGGCTGCCTTGATGTTGTCAGGTACACCCTGCCATGTACTAATGGATTTTGGATAATCATCAGCAACTCTTTGTTTTTCTTCATCGATATGATAATACCTGGACAGAAGAATGAGAAACAGATTATGTTGAGGTTCTAAATAAATAAATTCTCTGACTAATACTCATAAAGCTTTCAGATGTTGATGTGACATCTACCTTGATTTGTTACTCATAGCTGGAATGAAGCTGGTTAAGTCACATTAACGTTTATTATCTGTATTTCCTTCAAACTGGACCAATCAGGAGAGACCAGTCAGGTTTCCTTTTGAATCTAGAGGCACGGGCAACTCCAGGACCTGAAGGCCACAATCCTGCATGATTTAGACAAGCTATGAAACATCTAAACATTGAAGCCTTTTAGACCTGGAGGTGCCCAATCCTGGTTTAGCATAACCAATTGTCCCAGAAGGTCCCTCCACCTCCAGTAGTTACATATATCTCAGTTTTTGTGGTTATTTTGGTAACCAAACCAATCAACTTAAAACATGACAATGACTCTCCCTAAAAGTATCAAATTAATGGATAGGACTTGTTGGAGATTTTAAGGTTTTACGATGTTGATAAAAGGTCAGAGGTCATGCTGCAGGAGTAAGTGAACTGAAAGAGACCTGGCCTGAATCAACACTTTTGTGTTTATAGCTTTACTCAGGTCCTATGACCCCCAAAGCGCTTCACACTACAGTTTTTTTTTTGTCATTCACTCATTCACACACACACTCACACGTTTAGTGATGATGAACTACACACGTTTGTAGCTACAGCTGTCCTGTGACACACACTGACAAAGGCGAGGCTGCCAGACACTGGCGCCGCCGGACCCTCCGGCCACCACCAAACAGGCAAGGTGGGTTAAGTGTCTTGCCCAAGGACACAACGGCCAGGCAATATCTGGGCAGAGCAGGGATATCGAACCAGCAACCTTCCAGTTACCAGACGACCTGCTCTACCGCCTGAGCCACGCCGCCCCCCGTCCTTTATCTTGGAAACCAGTTGGTTTACGACCTGTGATTGTTGTCAATCCAACTATGTGTTTGTTTACTACACTCTGACTTCATTATCTGACCCACACTTGTTCCCCTTCCTTGCTCCATCCAGATGGGAGGTGTCTTTGTGAATAAAAAGGCAATGCAGAGGTGAACACATCAGAATCGTCTCAACACCTTGGTTGGGCGTTCTCCTTTGCAAAGCTCATTGAAATCATACCTCTGTGTCTGACTGATGGTCTTTTTGATAGTTATTTAACTTAGGGGTATTAAAATATCCTGACAGGACTCGTCTTCAATGACCTACAAGTAGAGCAGCTTAACTTGGATGAATTTGATTCACTTTAAAGAAATAAATTTGTTACACAAAACTTAAAACTTTTCTTTGAACTGAAGGAACTCAACAAATAAAACTTGGTTTTGTCAAAGACAAAAACAACGTTCAGTAAAACACGATCAGTCCAGACAGACTTGTGATTTGTTTTTGACAGAAATAGCATTTTGGAATTTTTAATAACTCATAACTTGTGACTGAGTTTCCTTTTAGTCACAGAAACATGTCACACAGATTTGAGGAACTACTAAAACAACTACAGTAGACTAAAAAAAGCAAGAAACTTCCACTTTGTGTTTCACCTCGAAGCATTTGCCACGATGTCGGCGTCTATTTGCGTTTTATAATGACTCTGATGATTTTATTTGCATATCAGGTTTCTCAGCTGGGGAGGAATTTCACTTCCCTCAAGGTTTATTTTGGTCTATAAACAAAAAGCACCGTTTTTTTTAACTAACAGTTTGTGATTCATTTCACTTGTCCTGACCTTATAAAGTCAAAAGACTTCTGTTGGTAGTAACACAGAGGGATTTTTCCTTTTAACTAAAGTGCTGTTTTAATTTGGAGGGGCACACAAATAATGACTAACTTGTTAGCTCGGAAGAAAAACGTCTTTCCAGTGGAGGCGTAATAGAGAGCAGCATCTATCCGGTCTCTGGGAAGTCCAGTACCCATCTCTTTAAGATTCTTTGGGTAACCGGCGTCCAGAAGAGATTCACTGAAGACCCAGTACCTGTCTCCTGTGAAGAAACAAAGGGAACATGAGAACTACGTATAATGTTGCTCATTAATTATAGGCAGAAAGGTCACAATTTAAATATATATATACAGTGGGGCAAAAAAGTATTTAGTCAGCCACCAATTGTGTAAGTTCTCCCACTTAAAAAGATCAGAGAGGCATGTAATTTTCATCATAGGTATACCTCAACTATGAGAGACAAAATGAGGAAAAAAATCCAGAAAATCACATTGTCTGATTTTTAAAGAATTTATTTGCAAATTATGGTGGAAAATAAGTATTTGGTCACCTACAAACAAGTAAGATTTCTGGCTTTCACAGACCTGTAACTTCTTTAAGAGGCTCCTCGGTCCTCCACTCGTTACCTGTATTAATGGCACCTGTGTGAACTCGTTATCAGTATAAAAGACACCTGTCCACAACCTCAAACAGTCACGCTCCAAACTCCACTATGGCCAAGACCAAAGAGCTGTCAAAGGACACCAGAAACAAAATTGTAGACCTTCACCAGGCTGGGAAGACTGAATCTGCAATAGGTAAGCAGCTTGGTGTGAAGAAATCAACTGTGGGAGCAATTATTAGAAAATGGAAGACATACAAGACCACTGATAATCTCCCTCGATCTGGGGCTCCACGCAAAATCTCACCCCGTGGGGTCAAAATGATCACAAGAACGGTGAGCAAAAATCCCAGAACCACACGGAGGGACCTAGTGAATGACCTGCAGAGAGCTGGGACCAAAGTAACAAAGGCTACCATCAGTAACACACTACGCCGCCAGGGACTCAAATCCTGCAGTGCCAGACGTGTCCCCCTGCTGAAGCCAGGACACGTCCAGGCCTGTCTGCGGTTTGCTAGAGAGCATTTGGATGATCCAGAAGAGGATTGGGAGAACATCATATGGTCAGATGAAACCAAAATAGAACTTTTTGGTAGAAACTCAACTTGTCGTGTTTGGAGGGGAAAGAATGCTGAGTTGGATCCAAAGAACACCATACCTACTGTAAAGCATGGGGGTGGAAACATCATGCTTTGGGGCTGTTTTTCTGCAAGGGGACCAGGACGACTGATCCGTGTAAAGGAAAGAATGAATGGGGCCATGTATCGTAAGATTTTGAGTGAAAACCTCCTTCCATCAGCAAGGGCATTGAAAATGAGACGTGGCTGGGTCTTTCAGCATGACAATGATCCCAAACACACCGCCCGGGCAACGAAGGAGTGGCTTCGTAAGAAGCATTTCAAGGTCCTGGAGTGGCCTAGCCAGTCTCCAGATCTCAACCCCATAGAAAATCTCTGGAGGGAGTTGAAAGTCCGTGTTGCCCAGCGTCAGCCCCAAAACATCACTGCTCTAGAGGAGATCTGCATGGAGGAATGGGCCAAAATACCAGCAACAGTGTGTGAAAACCTTGTGAAGACTTACAGAAAATGTTTGACCTCTGTCATTGCCAGCAAAGGCTATATAACAAAGTATTGAGATTAACTTTTGTTATTGACCAAATACTTATTTACCACCATAATTTGCAAATAAATTCTTTAAAAATCAGACAATGTGATTTTCTGGATTTTTTTTCCTCATTTTGTCTCTCATAGTTGAGGTATACCTATGATGAAAATTACAGGCCTCTCTGATCTTTTTAAGTGGGAGAACTTACACAATTGGTGGCTGACTAAATACTTTTTTGCCCCACTGTATATATCTTAAAACCAGACAAACCTTTAGAAAAGAAAAATTTCCCATCTTCCCTTTCAAATGCAGTATTAACATGAGTGGGCAGTCCTCTCCAAAAGTGACCAATCGGCATGGGATATCCATCCAACACGCGGTTGTTACGAACTCGCCAGAACCATTTATCCTAAAATTTATAAAGAAACAGGATTTAATCTCAATCTCAGTCAAATCAGACCGTTTACGTTCTGACGTGAGTTACCTTGAACACAAACATTTCTCCTCTGAAGATACCGATGGTGTCAAAATGTCCATCACAGATATCGGGACCAAAATGAGGCTTATCTGGTGAGTATGTGGGCTCTGGTTTGTGGTCCGGTGTGCGTGGTGTTAGAGGAGGGAGTGGAACGTCTGATCCAGAACCTGGGTGAACAGAAGACCAAAATCCAGCTTTAGGTACGTTTAAATGATTCTTTTTTAAAATCTGTTTCAACAAATAAAACCAGGTTTTACAAAAACTGTTTCTTCAAATTAGTTTTACTATAGTTTTATTTCACATGTGGTCATTTGCATGTGATCTGAATACAAAAACAGCTAGTAGTGAGGGTGTTTATTAGAAATAGGGACTCCAACAGACCATAAATCTGCTGTATGCCTCTGCGATCATCGTCAGGAAGCTGAAAGTTCTCCGTGTCCATCCACTGGTAGAAGGGAGCCATGATGGCAGAGGGGTCATTGGAGTGCTCGAGACCCAGAGCATGACCCAGTTCATGGACCGCAACAAGGAAGACATCATTCCCTGAAACGATGACATCACCAAACACAAAACCAAACTATTTAATAACTGTTTATGACCAAAAAGAGTAAAGCTGAAGTGGAGGAGGAGGAACAGCTCTTTCCTAATGTCAGTGTGACTCAAAAGCACATTAACTTAAACATCAGGGAATCAAAAATAAATTTAGCTGAAAGTCACGTAAAGACGTGTTTGACTCAAAGAGCTGATGCTGCAAATTTCTGTGGCTGCCGTCTTTCACAAACAGGCACATTCCTACAGTCATTCACTGCCTCCGATTCTCTGACAAGTCTGGTCTGGACCCAGTTTTTGCTTGTGACAGCATAAAAAAATATCCCAGACTCCAAACAAGCAAGTAAATCCCAACATTTACGAATCTTGTGTGTCATCAGATTTCAGAGAATCTCTGAGGTAATAAATCACCTCATTTATTGTAAAAAAGTCATAACAGAGTCTAACCGTGCAGATCTTGGTTTCCAATGGTCCACGGCTCGGCAGCATCAAAGTGGGTGTCTCCACCGATGCCACTGCCAGGAAAATAGGCGTGCGCCAAGAAGCCCCCTTCGCCATCAAATGGGCTGCTGTCACCGTGGAAACCCTCTGCAAAGAAGATCATGATGTCGGCAAACTCCTCCACCTTGTCTCGTATGTAGCTGTAGGGAATTTCTCGGAAACGGAGTGGGGTGACGCTCTCCCACACCCTGAAGGCCTTCCTGATGGCCTCATACGTCTCATGCTCACCCACCTTGGGGGTGTAGTTCTGTATACTAAACAGTGGGAGGAGTTATGTGTGAGGGAGGGGGGGGTGGAAAGATAAAATAGGATCATTTCACAAAACAACAAGAAAATAAAAACAACTTCTAATTGAGTTGATCTACTTACGAGAACGTGATATCTTTCTTTTGCCATTTCAGGTTGTGGGTTGCAAACCGCTTCTTTCTCAGGTTGCTCTTCAGTTCAGCTCCAAATTTATCTGGCACTCCACAGCGAGGGCGTTTCATGGCTCTGCACAGAAAAAAGATCCACTTAGGACATGAAATGCACCTTATTATTTATTAAAAACTGTTTTCTGATACTCACTCGATGGTGTTTTCATCGAAGGTGCCGGTGACAGTCAAGCCATAGAACCTCTGCATGGTGGAGATGGCTGTAGAGACTGAGTTAGGGGATCGCAGGGTGTGCGTCCTCAAGTTCCCTGGCGGCAGGTAACCATACTGTTGCAGCCATGACTGCAGAGTCAAACAAATGAAGATTTAAAGAGGTCATTTCATACTAATTTCAGGACTTTGTGGTTATTTCTTAAGTATTAACCAGTAATATGAAACATTTTATATCTAAAAACTGTCAGGAAACACTGATTAACAAACCTTTCAATCTGTCTACGTTAAAATTCGGGTGGTTTCGGCTCCTTCCGTCAGGCTGCTTCGTCAGGCTTCGGCAGCAGCTTGTTCATATTCATTATGCTAATTTGCTGGACTCTGATTGGCTAACAAACTAGCCTATGAGAGCAAGGTATACTGTTTCCTGCCCTGTTGCGCATGGCAATGTCAGCCGTAAGTGTCTTCCTGTTTGATACGTCTTATGCTACAGCTTTTAGCCAGCAGCATGCTAGGCGTGGTTTCAACTGCGGGAGCTGCCGAATACTAACGAACAAAGGAGTTGTGACAAAACAAGTACAGGCCGTTCGGACTCGGGAGAACTCGGGTGTTATCGCCACCTGCGTAGTTTGAGAGATTAAAACTGAAAGAGAAGTTGTTGACCTGTTTTCACACCCACTATGAAGGTAAGAACATCTGTGGAGCTAAAATATTCAACAGAAACATCAGAAAAACTGTTTTTAATGGAAGGGCCACTTTAATAAAATACCAAGGAAATTCCCATCTTAGATCAAAGAAAAAAATATCCGAAACAGGCAAAAACACTTCACATATCAGCTAATTTTTGTTGATAAACAGGTTCCAAGGAACTGTTCGGTATAAACATTTACAAGAACTACAAGTTCAAGAAGTTAGAGCAAAAACACATTCCTCACCGACAACCAAAACAAGCTCTTAAATAACTTGTCAGTGTTTTCTGGTATCGTATTGCTTGAAGGAGTTACATCACGTTCATGCAGCTGGCTGCTCTCCATTTAATTATTAAACTCAAATGCTCTTCAAACATCAACATGACTCACTCCAGCGAGTTTGTGGACTATTACTGAGGGAAACCGGGTTGAAAACAAAGACTTCAAACAAGGACAGTTTCAACCCCCCCACCTCCCACCCCAGACTGAAACTGAGAAGATCTCTGCAACGAGTTAAACATTCATTTTAGTTTCTGCAGTGAGTGAGAGTTATTGAATTTGTACTATTTGTTTAAGGGTTTTAACATCTTTTTCACACTGTGATGGTCACTGGGTTCTTGGTCTGAGCTACAGCTTGACCCGACTTTCCCCTGGAAACCACCAGCTGGTTTGACATCTGGACCATTTCCAGTGGTTTTGCTCCCACACAACTTCTTCTACCCATGTTGCCTTTTAAGCAAAAACCAACAAGAAAAAAAAATAATAATAACACTGATCCAATTGCAACCACCTTGATATTTTAGATTTTGTAAACGTTGCATTTTCACCACGCAATCACTTTTAACTGAAAAGTATCGCCCACTTGTTGGATTTGTGATTGCACGATGCAGATCACACACAAATCTTTTTGTTTTGGATAATTTGGATTCAGGTGTGTGTGTGTGTGTGCAGAAAAGGGGGTTAAGAGAGGAAAAGGAGAAGAAGACAGGGAGTGTCCCTCTGCTGTCTCCAGTTCAGCAGCAGCGTCAGTCAGTAATTTCACTGGGAATTTCTTCTGAATTGCATCCAAACCTCAAAGTCAAACTCTTCCTAGTTCATGTCTCTGTCTTTGCCTCATCACTCCGTCCCTCCCCCTCCTCTTTTATGGAAAACCCACGAACTTCAATGATCACGAACAACCGCGCCCTGACCACCTCAGTTAATGCTTTCCAGCATATCTGCTTCGAATAGTCAATAACTACAGCTAATTGAAAACATTTCCTATTCCTTGTTTCTGTGTTTTACAAATACACAACACATGAATGTGCTGAGTGTGAGTTTTAGATCGACACATTGTTGCTGTCGTCGGATCAAAGATGCTCATCTAGCTGAGCTGAACTGCAGCGTTGGAGGCCCTTAAAGATCTAAATCCCCCTCCTGTCAGTCCGATGGAGACACGGAGGTCTTAGTGTTTAGACTTCACCCCTGAATGAGCCCTTTCTGATTCTGACTCACCCAGGGAGCTCCGCATAAAGACTCACTGTTACAGCACAGCAACATGAATGGGAAAAAGAGGAGCACATGGAGAGAAAGATGGATTTTATTTGGGTCTATATAATGTAGTTAACTGTCACAATGACTCTTATATTTTTTTCCAATAAATTAACATGTGTTGTGTCTGTTTTTTTACTATCTAAGAACATCATGATGCGTTGGGAGGAAACCATCCGAGGCCTGATTTGTACAAACGTACAACTTCTTTCTTCTCCTTCACAACTTTGATTGCCACAATTTCTAATTTGGCTCTCGGCTTGGACAAAAAGAACTTTGTTCAATGACACTGAATACTTGTTTTAGCTTTAAGTCAGTCACGGGTCCCTCAGGTGACTTGACAAAGTCTTATTCAGTGTCACACACTAGCTATTTTTGAGTAAGCTAGCAGGCTGGGTAAGCAGCAGCAAGAAGAGGAAGTGGTCACTATTTACAGCAGCATTAATAATGACATTATGGGCTCTTTTGATTTTGTCTTCCCGGACATTTTTTTTTTTTTTTTTGCCAGTTAACAGCACGACCTTGTCATGCACACTACACTGAGGACCAACCGTTTCAGAAAGCTGCCGAGTTTAACTTTGACTTTGATTCCTGCTTTTCGTTACAGTGAAACATTTGCTGTAACTCACCAACAATAAGAAATTTTATCTGACTTGTATTCTGAAATGACGATTTTTGAGCTACTTGATGATGTACTTTTAGTTTTCCCTGCAGCTCTGACGATCCTGATGAAGAATGCTTTACAAGGACGCTCTGAAACATTTTAGATTTACTTTCATTAATGATCCTTTATGATGTGATATGATGTGATTCCACATAGGTTGATGTGATAGGATCTGAAACTAAACAAAATGATATAATACAGGACAGCGTATATGACACAATGCAGTACCACATGACCAGTGTACAATACGAAACTTAAAGAGGCCATTTCATACAAATTTCAGGACTTTGTGGTTATTTCTGAAGTATTAACCAGTAATATGAAACATTTTATATCTAAAAAATATCAGGAAACACTGATTAACAGACCTTTCAATCTGTCTGTGTGAAGATTTGTCAGGCTTCGGCTGCAACTCATTAATATTCATCATTCGAATTCACTGGACTCTGATTGGCTAACAAACTAGCCTATGAGAGAAAGGTATACTGTTTCCTGCCCCGCTGCGCATGGCAACAGCACACGTAGTCTCTTCCTGTTTGCTACGTCTTATGCTACAGCTTTTAGCCAGCAGCATGCTAGGCGTGGTTTCAACTGCGGGAGCTGCTGAATACTAACGAACAAAGGATTTGTGACGAAACAGATACAGGCCGTTCGAACTTGGGAGAACTCGGGTTTTATCGCCACCTGCGTAGTTTGAGAGATTAAAACTGAAAGAGAAGTTGTTGACCTGTTTTCACACCCACTATGAAGGTAAGAACACCTGTGGAGCTAAAATATTCAACAGAAACATCAGAAAAACTGTTTTTAATGGAAGGGCCAGTTTAATAAAATACCAAGGAAATTCCCGTCTTAGATCAAAGAAAAAAATATCCGAAACAGGCAAAAACACTTCACATATCAGCTAATTTTTGTTGACAGAAACAGAAACCTCAGAAAACTGTTTTTAATGGAAGGGCCTCTTTAAAATGACTTGGTACAATATACTGCAGGATGCAACACGACAGTATAATAAAATGCAATTTAATGCATCATGATGATGTCATCAGCTGATATGTTATGATACAATGTGATTCGATGTAACATGATACAAACTGCTTTATTGTCCCCCTAGAAATTAGTTTTAAACTTTGTGCTCCAAAAATAACAGTTCAAGAACATGCAAAACACTGAGCTGAGAGAGCTTTAGGAAGCTAAACCCATGACTAGAGAGTTTTATACAGTGGTGTCAGTTTATTGTTTGAAGGAATCAAACAGTGATTGCTGTGGTTGTCACTAGGCAGAGCTCTTGTTTGGCTTACAGTCAGAAAGAATAGAGTCAGTTGTTCCGTTTGGTGACGGCCAGTGGAAAGTAAGTTAGGGAGTCCAGTTGTGGCATGCTGGGTATAAAGCACACACACACAGCCACTCATTACACGTCCTCTCACTTTATACAGAGAGCTGCAGTGTTATGTCAGAAGATGTGAAATTATAACTCCCCGTTCACTTAGAACTATCTATTACTGCGTGTGATTGTACATGAAGGAGTTTGTGTGGGCAGGTAAGTTCAACACAACATCTCCACAAACTCTTTAATTCTTTTCTTGCTGCATGAGCATTTACTTGAGACATAGCTGTGGGTTTCGTGACCTCTCCCACCCACCCCAACAAAAAAGACCCCCTCAGCAAACATGTAGAAACCTCTTTAAACGTGTGCACAAACCCCAGCTGTTATGTATTAAAACAGCCTTTAGCCAACATCAACAAGATCCAGTGACACAAGAGTGGAAAAACACACATCTCAGCCACTGTCATATAAATCCTGGGAAAATCTGAGCAGCAGAAATCAAAAAAGAATCATTAAAAATGTTTTTAAATTAAGGAAATTAAATAATTACTTTACTTAGTGGCTTATTTTATTTGACTTAACTTGCCTTCCCTAAAGGAAGTTGGGCCTTTGCCACCCACTAATGATTATAACAATGAGTCATTTTGAAAACTTCACTCCTTCTTCCTTCCTTTTTTACTTATATGACACAAATGACAGGGTGAGGTTATTGCAGTTACAATTTTAATCTTCTAAAATGTCTTTATAATAAAAAAGGACAAAGTTAGATTACACAGGATGATACATGACCCTGTGTTTTACATCCTGTCCTATTCAGCGACAACGTTGCTTCATTTTTCTAATATTTCCCACATTGCATCACTTTCACAATACATTACAATGCCCTCCTTTCTGATCCGCAACAGCCTTCTCACTGTCCTCCTCGTTTCACGGTCATCACGACCATCTATCATCGTTGAAGCGAATGATCTCAGCTTGTCGTTATTTTGGGGAATTTATGGATGAGGATGTGAGTGTGTGTGTGTGTGTGTGTTAAAGACAGGTGGGTGCTGACACATCAGGGTCATTTTGCATTGCATCTGACCGCTTCCCGCCAGCACCGCAGACCACAGGATATGACTTGCTTGGCTTCACAGTCTACAGGTGTTTATCTCACGAACCGACACGCACCTGATCTGGTTTCATGTTAATTAAAACGCAAACAGGACTGAGAATAAACACTGCGGGGGCTTGTGGGTTTCTGGGGGCAGCAACAATGGTTAAAAATAAAACATAAAAGCCAAATATGTTTTATTATTGTTATTATTAGGTTCGTATTTATGTTAAAGAATGTTCTAATATGTTGGCTGCAGACACGTTGAAAACAGTTTTTCATGCTGTTACGTGTGTGTTCACTCATACAAAGCTCCATGTTGCAGTCTGAAGAATCTCAAAGGAATAAAGCACAACAAAATATTAAGACCTCAGATTCCACATTTTGAAATCAAAATTGAAGCATCCTTGACCTGCAGTCTGGGAATCTTGGTTTATCTCATTTCACATCCTAATTTGATCCTTTACAGTCGGATGAAGGTCGATATATCACTCTACAGGTGTGTGGGAGTCTCATAACCAACTCACTTCCTTGAATTAACACTGAACTTCCAAAGGGGGGGGGGGGGGGGGGGGGGGGAGATACCAGAGCAGGATCTAAAAGCTCAGACAGGATCACTTCACAACAATAATCACAGCTAGATTATCACATCTTATTTGAAACATTACCTAATTTACTAGAGGGATTGTGTTGAATTGATGATTTCACCCAATCAGCTGGTTCTTTTGACAGGAAGTGTTTTATTTTTTTACATATTGACTTGATATCTCTGTATAGTGCCTTGAAATTAATTTAGTTATGAAGTGGTGCTTTATAAATAAAAATTAATTTAGCTGAATTGGGACCTCAGGAAGAAACTGGAAGTCTTTATAATATTGTAGTTACAGCTGTGGAAGCTGAGATGCCTCTCAGAATGTGAAACCCACCTCCTCCTTTACTGCTCCGGCAGAAGAACAGATGTTTTTAATTAGCCGACAATCTCTCCATCCTCTTTGAACAGAATCCTGTACCACATCTCTCAACCCCTCCATCTATAAAACTGTTCTCTGTCTCTGCCCCAACCACATCAGCGTCATGCATCACTTCTTTATCGTTTTTTTTTTCTTGTTGCTCTTCAGTTTTTGCTTTCTCAGCATTTCTCAGTGTTTTTATGAGCAGGATCATCATTAAGGGTTGTTTCCTCTGACCCAGGGTCAAAGGCCTTCACATGCAGAAAATATACAGTATATAACTGAGAGATATTCATCAGAATGGAGAACATTAATAAGCTGTGATGCCAGCCAGAAAAACAATACTTTGAAATCAAAACTCAAAAAGTTATTGCTTGTGTCAAAATGTTTTCCAAAATACAAACATAAGCAACATTCTGTCAGCTGTTCCAAAAGACTATTTAGCTGAGTCTGGATTTATTGATCCCAGGAGTTGCATTGCTTTCTCTTGTCAGTTAAACAAGCTACTTTCTCTGTGTATTATTCCTCCACACCGGGTTTATTTTACAGGACTTTAGTCGTGTGGTGTGGATTTAACTGTGTGATGTGATTCCAGCTCTAAAACCTTTGTTTTTTTGAGTTTTTGGGTTTAAATCCTCACCTCCGGGTTGATTTGGCGCTCCGTCTCTCCATGCGCTCTCAGATCCCACACCACAGCCAGAAGGAGCAGGCGGACCACCGATTTCAGCTCTGGTACCATCACTCAAACTAAAAAATTGAACACTTTGCACAACGTCTCCGTTCCTTTTTTTGTCAAAACATTATCTGAGAAGGGAAGAAAAGGAGAAAAAAAACGCGAGTTTTTTTTCGGCACAATAGCGCGGTCGAATAGAAAAAACTGAGAGCAAACTTTCAAAATGCGCAATTTAAACCAGTTATTTCTCTAATCTTTGCATTTTCTCTCGTTTTGGCGAAAAGTAACCAAATGATTAGAGGTTCTTGGAGTATGAGAGGGAGATCTGGAGCTTGGGTGTCCACGTTCAGCTTGCTGTTTGCTCCAGATGTTGCAGCCGACTTTGTTTTCAAAAAAACAGTTCTAGCTCCTCCTGTCCTCTCTTCCTTGGCCTTCAATCGGCTTATTTTGATCCCCCTCTTCTCTTTCCTCTGCAAACGTGGTGCTGTGATACTGCACCCTGGAGACCTTCAGATGGAAAATATCGGGTTATAAACCACCTCCTTCTAAATCTGCCCGCCTCTCTTGGAAAGCTGGACTCAACTTGATGACCCAGTCTCGGTTTTGACACGGACTGAAAATCTTTATGCAAATTACCCAAGTATAATAACTTTTAAAATTAACACAGGAAGTTCAAACAGGAAGTGCAAACACTTTTACTTGATTTATTATTTCCATTAAATGTCTCTAAAAACGACTGTTAGTGAGTTTATTCACCTAGAAGATTTTTACTCTTCATTTCAAACTAAGATAACAGATAAAGAGTTTATCTTTAACATGTTTTGGGGTTTTTTCTTTTGATTCTTGAACTGACCGTCTCATACATAATTTAGTCTCTTTGTGGCATCAAACAGTTTTTAACGGGGAAACAGCGACCTCTAATGGACACATCTGTAAGTGCGCTCCAAAAAGGAAACGCATCTTCAGGGTCTGGATTCTGTCAAAGCTGTGAAGTAAGTCATGACTCTTCATCATGACACACTGTGTGAATCTAACAGACTGAATTTTTTTTCAATCACTTTGCAACAATTTTCACAACCTTGATGTCATTTTTTACAACTATACAAAACTCAAAACGGTCTTCACTTGTAACATTGCATTGTGCATCCACATCTTTAAAGAAATCTTGCACAATCTTGTGTGTAGTTCCAAAAAACAAATTTACTGTGAAATACCGCTGAAACAAAACTCTAGATCACCTAGACACACTTTGTGTCCAGAGTTGTGAAAAATGACAAGGTTGTGAAAATTGTAGCAAAGTGATTGAAAAAAACTGTAATGTATTTACAGTAAGCTTCAAGGATAGATAGATAGATAGATAGATAGATAGATAGATAGATAGATAGATAGATAGATAGATAGATAGATAGATAGATAGATAGATAGATAGACAGACAGACAGACAGACAGACAGACAGACAGACAGACAGACAGACAGACAGACAGACAGACAGACAGACAGACAGACAGACAGACAGACAGACAGATAGATAGATAGATAGATAGATAGATAGATAGATAGATAGATAGATAGATAGATAGATAGATAGATAGATAGATAGATAGATAGATAGATAGATAGATAGATAGATAAAGACTGGAATGGCGCATGTGTAGAAAGAATCGGTAGAACATCCCAACAAGTAGCATATTTGAACAGAACACTGATTCCAGCAATGACTGTCTGAGACACGGCTGCAGCAAAGTTATTTAGTACTGCTTTAATATTCAGATCCTTTTACTAATGGAGTCAGTCTAGATCCAGATCAGACATGCAGGTGTCAGTAAGCTTGATATGAATTACTTGTCACATATCATACAGGAGGTTGGATGACCTTTAAGCCATGTAACATAGCAAAGATAAAGGTTAATAGTAAATGAGTGAATAAGTCAGACATATTTTTGTGATTCAATTTTTATGTACTTCAACTGCTGAGAAAAGACAGTTTTATATCCCAAGGGAGGGTAATCAATCCTGACAGACCCGATCAGTCACAATGAAGGTTTATTAATATATATAAATTAAGATGTTTTTAGACTTCAAAGGGCTTTTTGATACACAGATACATGAAGTACAGCTTACAACAAGCAGACACAGACCTTTATATATATTTATAAATCTAAAGGTTTAGTAACATTAGTAACTTCCAATGGTTGTACAGATATCACTCTTGTAATAAACAACAACACTAATAATTATAATCACAAAGCTGAAGAGTAAAGGTTGCACTCTGACTTATGGCCTGTCCGGCCTCACAACACTGCAGATGTGCTTCTGTTCTGACATTAACCATACAGTAAAAAGTAAAAGTACAATGACATGAACATTATTTTCAAACCACAATATTAAAGGTAACTCTCACACTAAAACATTTATCTTGAAAGCTTTGTTTTTTCTATGCTTTATTTTGCCTTCCTAATAACATTATTATGTCAGAACAAGGAATCACTGAGATGTAACATTTGTCACAATCATTAATTTTAGTCTGAATCAAACCTCATGTCATGTAATTTGGATGAGATTTAGTGTATAACACAACAGCCCCAAAATGTTCACAAAGTTACATAAACTTAGTTACAATCGTTTTTTTAGTTTATTTATTAATGACTATATAAGAAGTTGATAGTAACATCTGGGCCTGCTGATAATTTCAGATGAAAACAATGAGTGACTCAACCTCAGTCTTTGTGTCACTTTTTAACCAGCCCAGCATTAACACAACAGGACCAAGCTGATGGACATACAACACTCAGATGTGGACGTATTACTCTGACAATCAAACTGACAGGTTGCCTGAAATGTGTTGAGGAAGCAGTACAATGTACATGTCCACACATTTGGGCTAAAAGGCAAACTGATTAAAAACACCAGAACATTTCTGACCAGTAACACTGCATGAAGTTAGGAACCTTCTCTTGACTCCTCCCCAGCTTCCTCAGATGTTCTTGGATCTATTGGTGATCGAACAGATGACTTTGAGGTCTGTGTTGATTCCTTTTTATCTAGGCCAGCAGTGTTTCGGCCATCAGCTGGGTCAGTACTGCTGCTGAGGAAGGCTTGATACTGGTTCCAGAAACCCGTCGAGCTCCTGGTGGCAGGAATGTTTAGGGATGCCATAGCTGAAGAAGAAGGAAGTTGGTCGGAGGACAAACGACTGCTTCTGGCTGATGGACGTGATGCTTTGGAAACCCCGACATGATGTTTCATGTGCCCCTGAGAAGTAGTAAAAAAAGTAGTAAAATTTGATCTAACAAAAGCTTTTCTGTGCAACAATTTTATAAAAAATGTATCTACTAATGTAAACATATTAATACAATTATTTGTTTCCTAACCTTCAGTCCACTGCGACTGGCGTACTCTTTTCCACACTCGGCGCAGCAGTAGGTCTTTTTCTCAGGACGTGACAATGGAGATGGGAGTGTTGGAGCCAGGCTGATGGGCACAGAAATATCCAGAGCTTCTTCTGAATCCAGTCCCCCAAGTTTCATTCCTTCTATATGATCCTCCCTCATATATGAACCAAAATAAAAGCTTTGATGGGTCTCTGCTGCAGAAGGAACTGCTTTCTGTGATTCACACCCGACTTCATCTCCTAGATGATCTACAGTCTCCACTGTGGGGGTTGTTTTGGGATCTTTGTCAGGCACAGTTACTTGGTCTTGTTTTGGTGTTGAAGACTGATCTTTGTCCTCTTCCATTGGTTCTGGTAACTCTGGCTTTGGGGAAACAGACTCAGATTCCAATGCTGCCTTTGCATTAACTTCACAAACTTCTTGACAAAAAATTGGGTCAGAGGTAGCGTTGAAAGGAAAATGAGCACCAATAGCAGTTGTGCTTTGAAAGTCCTCCAGGTCAGGTTCAGCATTAAGGAAGGCATCTAAGGTAGAGGATTTTTTAGACTCTCCACAGTCCACTAGCATAGCAGGAGGTGAATCAGGGGTTTTGTTATCACTGGAGAGAAGAGGTGAAGGATTTGTTGTAGGACTGTAGATATCGACTGATGATTGCTGTTGGACATGATTGTCCTCACAACCTGACAAAGCTTGATCTGACTCCTGGGAGACCGGCAGAGGAGCACTGACACAAAGGGTAGGTGGCTCTGCTAGGCTAGATAATGGAGATGGTTCATTGAGACTTGTAGTGAAAGGGTCAGGGCTTAAATCGGTGGGGGGGATTCTATCTGGGCTGGAAGATGGAGACTTTCCAAGACTTTTCTTAACAGATTTTGTGCTAACAGATGCAGAGACTGAGCCAACTGTTAGTGTTTGAGACTGTGAGCTTGGAGTTGGACTCGTAGCATGACTAGCTGAAACAAGTGCTTTACTTGAGGCAGGATTTTGGTCAGAGGACTGGGACTGCATCAACAATCCTAGATTAGATTCAGGTGGCACCTCCTGTTCAGAATCTTCTGTGCCATTTGGAGGCAATTGTCCACCAAGGTGCATCCGTATGTGGTGCTGAAGAACAAGAGCATTGGTGAACTTTCGCTGGCACAGTGGGCAAGAGTTTTGGATACGTGCATTTGGTGGTCGAGCATGGTGGGTGGCAAGATGTGAGCTTAGGCTGCCTTTAGTAGAAAAGGATCTTCCACATATTTTACATGGAAACGGACGTTCTCCGAGGTGCGTTGCCTGGTGAAGTCGCAGTGCTCTAGGACAGCTCAACACCCTCAGACAAACCCCACATTGATTAGTTGCCAACTTGTGTCCTGTCCCTGTGGTGCGTAATGATGGTAGTGCATTACCCGCTATGGCACTTGATCCATTGCTACTCATACCTAGAGCAACAACCATCTCACTGGTGAACTGTGAAACAGAAGTAGTGACAACCTTTGAAGATGGAGATGCATATGTTGTCGAGGTGCTGGCATTTGTGGCATGACTGTTGGCTGAATTTGCTGAAAAGGTATTGGAACTGCTAGATAAAATCTCCAACATGGAAGTAGGAGTAGAGGAGGAAGTCCATGAAGAACAGGAGTGTGTAGGAGTCTTTTCTAGCTTCTCCACCAGTCTCTGCAACTTAGAGGTTTCAGATGTAGGTGTAGGAGCAGCAGTTGAGGAAGACAGCAAGGATGAAACAGTGGTGGTGGGAGGACCAGGAACTTTAGAAAAGGAAGACACAGGGAAAGAAAGCTGGGAACGGCTGGGCGAGGTAAGTTGTTGGGAACCTACAATAGAGGGTAGCTGGGTGCGCAGCAAGTCTAATGCCGAATGGCTATACAGGGATGAATGTGCAGTCTGGGTAGAGGAAGAAGTGGAAGCAGCTGGAAAAAGAAGCTTAGGTAGGTGAGCTAGCTGGGAATAAGCTACAGGAGGCAGGAGTGGTGCATGAGGTGGAGTGTTTTCATCAAAGTGCTGCTGTTTGGCACCTTTGAATAATCCAGCAAAGGTTGAAGAGGAAGGGTTTGAGAGAAGGGAGGAAGCCAGAGAGGAGATGGAGTTGGAAGAGGAGGGGGATGACTGAGATGAACAGGGAGCAATAGAGGCTGCAGCAGCAAGAGCAGCAGCTCTATTTAACTGCAAGAGAGAGTGAGAAATCAATGACAAATCCACACTAGGAGGAAGAGGCAGAGTAGATGGTGTAGATTCTCCAGAGGTCCCAAGAGAAAGTCCACTACTAGTACCACGTATCTCCAGATTATTTCTGCATCTTTCATCCTCTGCCCTATTTTTTGACTTCTTTTGTGTCATGTTCATTGCATTTGGACTGCTGCCACTACTGATAATCTGTCCTATATCTGATCCCCCAGTGGCCCCTAACGCTACCCCAAACAAAGATGGTGGCAGAAGGGACAGTGAGAGCTCTGGGTTTTGTTCACGATGGCGAAGGAAGTGCACCTTCAGGTTGCCTCGTGTTGTGAAACGACTGAGACACACTGGACACTGGTATGGTCGTTCCCCTGTGTGTGAACGGATGTGTATCTGCAGGGCAGAATCACCACTGAAGGTCTTTTTACAAAAGCGGCAAACATGCTGGAGACGGCCAGTAGTGTTAGAACTGGATGCAGACGAGTCAACACCACCAGAGGCAGACTGCAGTTGTGAGTTTGGGATAATAGATAAGGGTGCAGACAGAGATGAGTTTAGAATGGATAGATCACTTTGGCCATTCACAGCAGTGGCATTGGAAGATTTCTCATGAAGATAGCGATTGGGTAGAGTCACAGCTAAAGGATAGGTAGAAGAAGGCATGGTGGTGGCTGCAGAGGAAGTGAAGGGAGGGGAGCACTGAGAACCTTCCCATGGAAAACCTTGAGTGACTGCAGCCCCCTTCGCTTCTTCAACCTGTGATTTGTGAGGCTGTAAGATTTGAGACAAGGAAGTACATGGCTGTGTGGGTTTGTTGGCTGTCTGAGAGGGAAGCATAGATGAAAAACATGCCAGGAGAGGAGCCACAGAGGTGGAGGGCTGAGTCTCTGTTGGTTGGGATGTGTTTTTATTGTCTTCCAAGCAGAGCTGAGGCAGGGGAGAGAGGAGACACTGAGACGGTGTATGTATGCTGTAGGAGTCCTCACCAAGACGTAGAACCTGTCTGCAGATCTCCTCCGTTATCTGCATCTGGTGGATCTGTCGTTGTTGCAGAACTCTGAGCTCCTCTAATATCAGGGCAATACTCAGCTGGGTTCTAACAGGGGCTGCTGAGGCAGATGCCAATCCTGGGCTTGGTGTAGGAGTAACAGGACTAGGGGGGCCGTCAGGTACCCGACTAGGGCTTCCAGGGTGTAGTGGAGGACATAGTAAGGCTGAGGATGACAGGGAGGAAGAGGAGGTGGTGGTAGTGGCTGACAGCCCCAACTTGGGAGAAGCCATGTGCAGGCTGGGATCACAGGACGAAGGCACTTACTCGATGCAGAACTGCAACCAGCAGGTGGATGTTGTGTTTGAGAAGAGAAATAAGAGTGAGGAGAATCAGAGGAAAGAGAAACTGTCTGTTTTTCTCTGTCTTTGAAAGGCAGCTGGGAGGACCGTCCTGATGAGTGAGTATGTATCGGACTGCCTGTAAGTATATATAGAGGTGTAAGCCCTTGAAAAATGAACAGACAGCAAAGGGCAGATCAGAGCTTTGAGGAGATGATGGAGAACACACCAGAGAATCACTGATGATCGTAAAGGAACGTGACATCAGTGGTAAGTCATCATCTGGGGAAGATTAAAAGAAAACAAAAGTTTAATGAAGAAAACTATGTTTTTAGATCAAAAAACACAAATGAACATTAATCAAGCTGGTTAACTTTACCGTCTTGTTTCATTTTAACCAGGTTAACAGTTATTTTATATCCATTTATTTTCTATCCTTTTTTTCCTGTTTGAACTTTCAGTGCAGTTGTCTTTTCTCTACACACACTGATCATACAGGAAAGCATACCTAGACAAAGATACACAGGTTTCCATCCATCCCATTGATGTGTAAGAACACAGTGGAAGCTGTCTTGTTTCCAGAGCAATGCCCACAAAAAACAGACTTTATCCCCACATCAATCATTCTGCCTTATAAAAAGAGAAGCCACATCTGAAAGCTTTTTATCATCTCTGCCTCTTTCACTCAGATCTGATTAGGAATCGTCCTCTCTGGAGCTCAAACATGTGTTACAGGTTCTGGTCCTGACTGGGTACTAGGCACTGGGCTTGGTGCCCGATAGATATGATCTTAAACACATTGAAGCTGCTCTCACATAGTTTAGGGATGGTCAGATGCTTCAAGGTTACGTGCAGAAAAAACAAACAGGTAAACACACAGATGTTATTGACTATCAAGGTAACACACATCTGCACAGAAACACGTAAACAATTAATACAGAACTTACTGATTTTTGTCTGAGTCTTTGAAGTGGGCAAATACACTTACACTGTGACATACACACTTCTTCAAGGGTATGTTCATGCATCAGTAACTTACATCAAAGCTGAAACAAGACAATGGGACCTGGTACCAATGCATCTGGTGCACCTTACAGGAGCCTCAGAAGGTTTCCTTTTCCTTGACCCTCATTCTCATTGCCCACCTCTTGCTTTTCAAGTGTTTGAATCCACCATTTGTTCCTTTGAACACACATTTCTATGTAGATTCACTGTCTGTCTCTGAACTCTGGGTGGTCTGTGTCTTTGAACTTGAAAGTTAGAGGGAGTGAAGTAACTGAATGAAATAAAGGAGACACCTTATTAATCAAACTTAAATTCTGTTTGATAATAGGCCACAATAATGATTTGGAAACAAACTCTGTGGCCTAAATTTTGCTTCTCCTGATAAATAATTATTCTTTGTGTTTTCATCCACTGCAGATAGGCTCATTGCATCATTTCTGTTTCTGACGAGACGTGCAGGATGACTGACATGATTTGGGGTTAATGTTTTAGTTTGTGTTCTATTTTTCAGTTACATGTGTAGTTAGTTGTGTGTTTTTTCTTTGTCTCCATTGTTTTTCTCAGCTGCCCCAGTCACTCAGTATCACATACCTGTTGTTTATTTGCTCATCAGCTCACCTGCTTCCCATTCAGTAATCACCTGCTTCCCATATAACTTGTTTTAGCTTTTTCTTTCTCAATTTCTTTGTTTGGTCCAACAGTTTCACTAATTGTTTTTCTTTTTTTTTCAGGTCTTCAGATTTTGTGGCCTTTGTCTCTTTTTTCTGGTCCTCTGGTACTCCACATGACAATGACTGGGCAGATGCTCACTTCGTTACCTGGATAAAACAAGGCTTAAGACTTCTACTGGAGCCAGTTTTTTTTTTTTTGGGGGGGGGGGCACTTGGAACCAAGTCAACTTCAACCTCCATGTTCTGCTTTGGAGTTTAGCTTCAATTCATGTCTATCCAGCCAACACACAACTTTTATCATCCTTCCTTCTACCTCAACAAGCTACCTGTCCTCAACCAAATTATTCCCGGTTATATTGGTGAAAACGTGATGTCAAGGCAAAAAATATCACTTTCTCTTAACAAGTTCCCCTTTTCTCTAAACGCACTCCTCCAGTCTCTCCTCTTCTGTACACACACACACACACACACACACACACACACATTCATCCACTAAACTACTTTGCATTCAAATGCCAGTGAACCCTTTGTTTTGGAGCCAAGATTCCTGTGCCACCCTTTAGTATCTAAATCACATCACTGCACTTGTTTGGATTTCCATGACTAATTTCCGCGAAAACTCTGATGTCACTGAAACTTCTATTTTGTGCATTAACAAAGAAAAACTAATAGTAAAAGTCTGCATCAATAAAACATGCAAACTTATATGATTACTTTATAAATTAGTAACTGGTGGCAACAACAAAATCAAGTCTGTGCGTGGAACATAGTGATATTCACTTCTGCGTGAGCTCAGCAAACAGGCTGAAATGAGGAGGAATGTGCAACAATGGCGTTGAGGGAGCACAGCTGAGTGCACATCACCCTCTTACAGGCTCTCCAACACATAATGCCACTGACTGCAGGCACAATGCTCCCCTTTCACCGTCAAGCCGACTGCTTAGCACGTGGAGAGTGAAAGGTAGCAAAAGAAAGACTCAGAAGAAAGACACAGCCAGAGGGAAGAGAGATAGGCTACATTTATACATTTTCACCCCTGTGGTGCCCCCCCCCCCCCCCCCCCCCCCCCCC
>SSNP01000058.1:8030-66325 GCA_006937955.1 Pachypanchax playfairii | reverse complement strand
GGGGCCCCCCCCCCCCCCCAACCCCACCACTAACCTCCCCCTTCTCCTCCTCTGTGTCTCTTTGGGGCTTGAACAGAATAATAAAACGCATTCTTGGTTTGATGTGGCCTAAAGTATGACTGATCACATGGCTACGGCTACAAAATTACTTTGGAAAAGAAACTGTGATTATTCAATCAGATACACATTTACACTTCAATAAAATACATGCTTTTGTCCTTAAATAGGAACTTGTCTATTAAATCATTATGTGAGGCAGGTTATAAGGTTTAAATACAAATATCACATTATACACTTGTACCTGGTAATCTGTCTTACTTTGTCAATTAAAATAAGAGTTTTAAACACTGGGTACAACTGCATCTTAAATGCTTTTTAAAGCGCCACAAAGACAATCATAGCCTGTTTTGTAGTGCCATCTTGCCAATTTAATCGCCGATGAAATGGCTGGCCTTTTTTTCCTTTCTTTTTTACATCCATGTTCAGAATTCAGCGCAAAAAAGCGACTAGGAAATGCGCGGCCCCGCTACTGTACAGCGACCTGTTGCTCGCCGCGCGCGCCCCCACATCATAACAAGTTATGATTCATAAAATGTTATGACTTCTCCGAAAAAACACTCCCGGATGTGCATTTCCATCACAGGCCGCTCGTCGCAGACACGGTCCTGCGAAATACAACACAAAAAAGCAACTTACCGTGTTAGAAACGGGGATGTTTAAAAAAAGAGACGATTTTTGTCTCTGATGTTGTGGAATGAAAACAGTGTGAGGAGAAAAAAAAGCTCTGGTGCTCCGGTCTGATCGGCTCCGTCTCTCAGCCGGGACACTGGCGCAGCTTTTCTCTGTTCGGTCTCGGGGATGCGCAGTCACACAGGCGCATTTTTTTTTCTTTTTTTTTCAATTATTTATCTCATTCGCTAATTGCGTTTCACTGTCTCGTGACAAAGGGTTATTATGGCTGAAAGTATTTAATGATTTGCAGGAGAGGAGGGCAGGGGCGGTGCAGATGGCAGGAGTCGCTACAGGGGGAGGATTAATTTTTTCTGGCGCTGCTTCTTCCTCCTCCTCTGTTTGTGTTTGTCCTGTCCAGCCTGTCTGCGCTCGCTGCGGTACTGTCTGTCCGCCTGTCCGCCCGATTATCCGCCTGTCTGTCCGCCTGTCTGTCTGTCTCTAATAATTAATGACCCTCACTGCCTGAGACACAGTGACCGGTTCACACTGGTTCACAGTGTGCAGAGCTCACTCCAGGAGTTCTGGTTCGGGTTCTGGATCAACTTTTACACGACACACTTTTTACAGTAAATATATTAGCAGTAAAGAAGAATAAAATCCTGCATCGTGGATGTTAGTTGTATTTACTGCAGGACGCACAAATTATTCATTTTTACTGAGAAGGTTTTGCATCTTTAAGCATTTTTTTATTCACAATAAATTAATTTAAAATAGGATTTATAGTTTGGATTAAACGTGACTTTTGTTGCACAGTGGCAGCCGGATGTTATGACACATCTTATCCGCTAGGTGTCACTCAATTACACAGTTTACAAGTCTGTCACTCTACGTAAATCAACTATACACTTTGCAATCTATTGCATTTGCTTTTTTATCTGTTATTGTCATTTATTTATATATTTATTTGAGCATTCTGTAATGAGAAAAATTCAACAGTTTGAAATAAATAAATAAAAGTATAAAGTAAAATAAAAGTTTGGTGTTATTCGGCAAATCTGGCATTCTGTCTCTTGCTCACTAGCTGTTTCTTTCAAGCGCTACTGTAAGATTTTATGTTTAAAAATAAACCTTGTTTCTTTTCTGAGTCACATTTCGCCACTTGTTGAATTTCACATACAGTTGGATACGTTGCAGTGTATATCAAGCCAACACGGATTTAATCCAGATAAAAATAGACAAATAGAACCTTAAAGGAACAAGATCACATGACATGTTATTCAAGAAACAAGGACAAAAGCAGTACTTAAAAACAAACATATCATAAAAAAGATCTGAGGACACTCCTGCCATAGATTTAATACATGAGATGAAAATGTTACAATGTCTCAGAATGTTGTGAACATCAGCAGTCATGTTATTCACAGTCCTGCTTCCATATTGTTCTTTGTGTTTTTAAAAGCTGTATGAATGGATCTACAGCTCTCCTCCTATTTCAGGGTCAGGTGACCTCTCTAAGTGCCTTGAATCTGTTGGGATTAGTCAACACACTGACCGCATGCACACGTTCCAACAGCAGAACAAGCACCAGACAACCAGCAGGTAAGGAAAATGTTTGATTTAGTTATTTTCTACCTTTTAAACACCAGTAACAGAGTTGAAAAGGGCGTGAAGGAGTTAAAGGTGAGACACACGATAACAGAGTGTGTGAGGAGGAAATCAGGACAACAAGGTGTTGAGGATGATCTCCTGACATGTCGTGACACTCCCCTCCCTGCAACAGCTTGTGTATCAGTCCAGTAAAGGTCAGTGTTGCCCTCCTCATAAAAATATAATCACATTTTTCTTTATACAGATTTATTAACTTTTTACTTTTTAGAGCAAACAGGCTTTGAAACAGATTTCATTCTAACAAAGTTTTGATTGAATTTGTTATTGTTTTTTAGGATTTTGATGTATTTTCTCTCATTAGATCATGAAATCTCCTTTTGTCAGTGTAACATTGATTTTAGCTATTTTTTTCATTCATTGTTAATCATTCTATTCTTAGAGCCGAAGCCCAGTTGGCAGGATTACTGGTCTGAGTGAACAGTTGGAGTGAAACACAAGTGTCCCTCTTGTCCTTTTAGGGCTTAGGAATTAGTGATTCTTACACGTAATACAAGTTTGGAATTAGAGCAAATTCTTTCTTTCATTTGGTGCAAATATTTATCTGCTTATATAATCAGTGACTGCAGTCTGAGTCATTTGTTGGCTTTTTTATGAGGTTTATTTCGTATTTACAATGATATTTGCATGTTTGCATGTCATCTGTTTTATATATCTGCTGTTCTGTTAGAACCTTGTAGGATCATCATCAGAATAGCATGGCGTCTGTGGATGAAGAGCTCACCTGTTCTGTCTGTCGAGACAGCTTCAGCCAGGCTCACCCTCTACCTTGTGGCCACAGCTTCTGCCCCGCCTGCATCCGCGAGTCCTGGAACAGCCAGGGGGAAGGAAAAGGTCGCTTCACCTGCCCGCAGTGCCAGGAGGAGCACGGTGAAGTGCTGTGCGACTGCTGCCCTCCTCAGGCAGAAGACCAACAACCACTGCTGGCTGTCAAAACCTGCCTGAGGTGCGAGGTGTCGCTGTGCGCCAACCACCTTCAGCCACATCTGGACAGACCAGCGTTCAGCAGTCACCTGCTGGTGGAGCCGCTGGGGGATCTCTCCCAGAGAAGGTGCCCCGCCCACTCAGAGGTGTTCCGCTACTACTGCGTGGATGAGAGGGTGTATGTGTGTGGAGACTGCCTGTTGGACGGAGACCACGCTCAGCACAAAGTGAAGGCACTGCGGCAGGTGGAGGAGGACCTGAAGGTGAGCTGTGGGTAACTGTATGCTTTTATATTTGGAAGTCAGTGCATCATCTGTCTAACGGTGAACGTATGACATCACAGGTCATTCTACAGACGCTACTTATCAAAGCAGAGAGAAAACTCAAAGACGGGGATCAAATTCTCAAAGAGCATGAGGACATTGATTCCAACATGGCTGTGAGTTCATGACAGGAAACGTGCACACATGTCCAGGGCCGGCTCTGGGCATAGGCAGACTAGGCAATTGCCTAGAGCGTCCTTTGCTGGAGGGGGTGCCAAATTCTCCTTTTTTTTTTTATTTTGTTTTTTGGACAAACTGTTGGACACACCATTCATCTCATGTAAAGAACAAAATAAGTAATAATTAAATATCTATCTATATCTATCTATCTATCATCTCTACTGTTCATTTTAGTATAAATAAATATTTGTTGCTATGTAATCCAGTTATTGAGTTACGTTGTTTCTGTTCTGGGCAGTAGGGGGCGCCAAAATCCCTTTTCACCTAGGGCCGGTCCTGCACATGTCTCAGTAGATGTTCACACCTGTAATCATTACAACATATCACACGGTTATCATATGTCTTCAGAGATCCAGCACTCTGGTTTCTGGTTCCAGGACACCCTAAAGAAGGACGACAGCCAAGTGGAGCGTCTGGATTCGGACCTGCAGGACCAGGTGAGGAAGCTGGTGGTGGCGCTGAAGGAGATCACCAGGAAGGAGAGACAGCAGATCATAGAACGTGTCCACCGAGACTGTGTCAAAGTGAAGGAGGACATGAGTCAAACGATGAATATTCAGCACTACCTGAACCTGCTGCTGGCTGAGACAGACCCGTTCCTGCTGATCTGGGTACGACACATCTGGATGCATCTGAAGCAAATGTGTGAGATTTGTTGAAAATAGAGCAAACAGATGTGCAAGTGGGAAAAAAAATCCCACCTGAAACTGAGCTACAGTGTGAGTCAGGTTGCATTAGAGAGTTTGGATTTGTGAATCAAAGTTCTTAAAATAGATGAGAACAGATTTATTTTCCTATATCATATCATCTTTGAGGGGTTGAAGGGGTAGGGGGTGTGACAGGAGAGTCTGAGATTCAGAGAAGAAGTCACCAAATAGCATCACAATAAGTTTAAAAAGTCCCAAATGTTTCGAAAGATTTCAGTGAACATGAAGTTTTATCATGTCCTGTTGCATATTTGGACAAGGAATAGTGATTAATGTGGTTTCTTGTTCTGTTTGGGGAAATAAAATCTAAAAAAAATCATCTATGTAACTTTAATTAAATCATTCAGTTCTTAGTGTGAAAGAAAAACATATATATTTTTATTTTACTTTTTTTTTTTTTTTTTTTTACTTTTCCCTTGTTTTTATTAGGTAGACATTAGGTTACATTGAGGAGAAGAGTGTAGAGAAATGATATGTCAGTTAATGATTGTATAAAATCTAAACTTTAAGATTCGTGTGCAGCATCCAAGGAGACAAACATTAGCCTAACAGGAATTTTAAAAGATCACGTGAAACTCAGAATTCAACATGACTCAACATCGATTCTACAGTCACTGCTGTGTTTAATGCAGGACTGTCCAGATGTTTGTCATGAAACAAACCAGAAACATGACCAGGTTAAGAGCCTCACAGCACAGACTGATGAGCTTTTAGCTTATTGAACGATTTGTGTTGATTTTATGCTGCAAAAACCAGGAAAATGTTTGTCATAAATATCCTTGTGTTGTCAAAGCAAATAATTAAATATTTTCAAGGTAAAATACCTGCTTTCAGTTCTCAGGTTTTTCAGTTTTGAACTAATTTACAGGGCTGCTTAGAGCCATACAGTCTCATATATTTTGAATGTCTCGTCATAAAGAACCTAATTAAAACAGGTTTAAAACTCTTTTTCACTATGACCGTATAACAGGAACAGAGTGAAATGTACAGATGCAGCGACCTTGTGTGTTTATTATTTTCTATTCACCTCCACCTGAGTAGAGTCACACAGTTCTCCTTTTTTTTTTAGAAAATAATGTTTCTCTCTTCTTTCCTTCACCTTTCTTTCTCCTCAGGCATTTCAATCAGAAGACACAAAGTAAGTCCAACTTTTACAAACTATTTTCCCTTTTGGTGCAGCTGTTATAATACATGTTGGGACTGCTGTGTTTGGGAGTGTGTGTTAAAGAAAAACAATCAGAGATATGAGATTAATGCAGATGTTTGTTTAAATGTTGCTCTTTCAGAGAATCTGATTCTGATGTGGGTTTTTCTCTTTTGTGCTGTAGATTATTAGCCGATCTGAACTGCCCGCTTTTCATTCCTGATCCCATCAGTCTGGACAGAAAACACATCCTTGAAGACATTGAGAGCAAATATCGAGAGTTCATCACCTCCACCCTCCGCTGCCTCAGTGAACTCAAGAGGGAGCTTTGTGAGTGGCACGTTACAAACCCAATTATCAGCTTTGGAAATAAACCTGCATTCTCAAGAGAGAAAGTTTGCTCATTAAATTTAATGTAAACGAAGAATCTGATTAGATCAGTATAAAGGTAAAACCAGTGGGAAACAGCTGCCTGGGTCTTTTTTTAATTTATACTTGAAAATTTGCTTAAAATCGGATGATTAAAGGTCAGTTCTAACAATCCAGATTTGTTTTAAAATGAACCAGTGACTTCTTTTTGTGCCATCCTTAAAATCATATTAATCTTAATTTAGAAAATAGGGAATTTATAAAAAAGTAAAAAAGATTTTTACATTTAAAGAATATTTATTTTTGTCTGTTTTTTCAGTTGTAATATTTAAAATTAAAAGGACGTGATATTGACATGCTGTGAAAGACAAGTATTGATCCTGCATAACAGTATAATGGCAATTTTTACATTTAAAGGAGCTGAAAATATCACATCTTAAAAACAGAGTTACAAAAATTAGGTGAGGATTGATCAAAAGTTTTAAATTATCAGCTCATGTGGATGATTTTCTTGACAGTGTTTAGGGAGAATTTGATGTTAATGTTAATATTAATAACTGCTAATACCTGTGATGGTGGGTGTTGACTCTGGTGGCCCAAATTTAGGGAGAAATGATCACTGATATTGTGTCAGATGTTTTTTATTGGCACTTAGTTGACTTGTATTATGGATAAAAGAGGCTTTTTACCATGATCATGTTTTTGAACCTGAAACACATGAAAAAATTAATTTCTTTATGCATGTGGTGCAAATAAAATTGTGTAAATTAGACAAACTGCAAATATGTCTTAGTTTGTCAAAAGTAAATACATTTTTGCAATGATAATCAGGGTGTAAAAAAAATTTGCACCAGTAGAACATGTTCTGTGGTTCTGTCTGACCCTGCAGTAACCAGCCCTCTGACTCTGGACACGAACTCGGCTCATCCTCTGCTGAGCATCTCTGATGACCTACGTTCAGTAACACGTGTTAAAAACCGCCTGCCCTGTGCAGCTCATCCTGAACGCTTCGACCACTGGCCGCAGGTCCTCACGGTCCAGACCGTCTCCTCTGGGACCCACTACTGGGAGCTGGAGGTTGAAGGATTCTGGGATGTTGCTGTTTGCTACAGAAGCATTGGACGGAAGGGAAAAGAAGGCAATGCTTTTGGAAACAATAAGGTATTCATGTGTGTTTGTAGCTGGTTTACTGAAATTAGTGTGACTTGATAAACATCTACATTATGTCTCCAGGTGTCATGGAGTCTGACACAGCAACACGACAAAAAGCTGTCTGCCTGGCACAACCGCCGGAAAACCCGGCTCACCTACCAGATGTCTGGGAATCGAGTGGCGGTTGCTGTGGATTATGGCTCAGGTAGCATCACCTTCTCAGAGGTGGGGCTCTCCAACAACCTGATCCACCTCCACACTTTCTCCACTAACTTCACTCAGCCACTCTGTTTGGGCTTTGGACTTTATAAAGCTGAGCTCAAGAGTCGCATCTCTATAGTCAAAGTGTAAAAATACAGAAAGGATGATGTTTGACTTCTGGAACCATGCAGACTTGTGCTGGAACATCTCTCCTCTGAAGAAAACTTGGGCTTCCAAAAACAAGCAAAACGCTGCAACTGTGATCATGTGACACTGATGTGCTTCTATACAGGAGACCCTAAACATGAAGCATGAACACTGGACTCTTGTTACTCTGTCTGTGTGTGTGTGTGTGTGTGTGTGTGTGTGTGTGTGTGTGGGTTTGTATTTCTGACCTCCTGGGGACCCGTTTCCTGATTTTTACTATCTTTCTGGGGTCCGAGGGTTCTTGTGGGGACCGAAGCCTGGTCCCCATGAGGGGGACTCCCCTTTTTAGGGTTAGGGGTTAGGTTTATAGGTATGGTGTGAATAGAGTTTTAGTTAGTCTTAGGGTTAGTTATAGATCAGTAATGGTTAAGGTTAGGAAAAGGGTTTGGGTTGGGTATAAATCTAGTTACTAAAATCAATGGAAGTCAATGGACGGTCCCCATAAGGATACCAAAACACACTTGTGTGTGTGTGTGTGTGTGTGGGTGTGTATTTCTGACCTCCTGGGGACCCGTTTCCTGACTTTTACTATCTTTCTGGGGTCCGAGGGTTCTTGTGGGGACCGAAGCCTGGTCCCCATGAGGGGGACTCCCCTTTTTAGGGTTAGGGGTTAGGTTTATAGGTATGGTGTGAATAGAGTTTTAGTTAGTCTTAGGGTTAGTTATAGATCAGTAATGGTTAAGGTTAGGAAAAGGGTTTGGGTTAGGTATAAATCTAGTTACTAAAATCAATGGAAGTCAATGGACGGTCCCCATAAGGATACCAAAACACACTTGTGTGTGTGTGTGTGGGTGTGTGGGTGTGTATTTCTGACCTCCTGGGGACCCGTTTCCTGACTTTTACTATCTTTCTGGGGTCCGAGGGCTCTTGTGGGGACCGAAGCCTGGTCCCCATGGGGGGGAATCCCCTTTTTAGGGTTAGGGGTTAGGTTTATAGGCATGGTGTGAATAGAGTTTTAGTTAGTCTTAGGGTTAGTTATAGATCAGTAATGGTTAAGGTTAGGAAAAGGGTTTGGGTTGGGTATAAATCTAGTTACTAAAATCAATGGAAGTCAATGGACGGTCCCCATAAGGATACCAAAACACACTTGTGTGTGTGTGTGTGGGTGTGTGTGTGTGTGTGTGTGTGGGTGTGTGTGTGTGTGTGTGTGTGTGTGTGTGTGTGTGTGTGTGTGTGTGTGTGTGTGAGGGTTTGTATTTCTGACCTCCTGGGGACCCGTTTCCTGACTTTTACTATCTTTCTGGGGTCCGAGGGTTCTTGTGGGGACCGAAGCCTGGTCCCCATGGGGGGGAATCCCCTTTTTAGGGCTAGGGGTTAGGTTTATAGGTATGGTGTGAATAGAGTTTTAGTTAGTCTTAGGGTTAGTTATAGATCAGTAATGGTTAAGGTTAGGAAAAGGGTTTGGGTTGGGTATAAATCTAGTTACTAAAATCAATGGAAGTCAATGGACGGTCCCCATAAGGATACCAAAACACACTTGTGTGTGTGTGTGGGTGTGTGTGTGTGTGTGTGTGTGGGTCTGTGTGTGTGTGTGTGTGTGTGTGTGTGTGTGTGTGTGTGGGTTTGTATTTCTGACCTCCTGGGGACCCGTTTCCTGATTTTTACTATCTTTCTGGGGTCCGAGGGTTCTTGTGGGGACCGAAGCCTGGTCCCCATGAGGGGGAATCCCCTTTTTAGGGTTAGGGGTTAGGTTTATAGGTATGGTGTGAATAGAGTTTTAGTTAGTCTTAGGGTTAGTTATAGATCAGTAATGGTTAAGGTTAGGAAAAGGGTTTGGGTTGGGTATAAATCTAGTTACTAAAATCAATGGAAGTCAATGGACGGTCCCCATAAGGATACCAAAACACACTTGTGTGTGTGTGTGTGGGTGTGTGTGTGTGTGTGCGTGTGGGTGTGTGTGTGTGTGTGTGTGTGTGTGTGTGTGTGTGGGTGTGTGTGTGTGGGTTTGTATTTCTGACCTCCTGGGGACCCGTTTCCTGACTTTTACTATCTTTCTGGGGTCCGAGGGTTCTTGTGGGGACCGAAGCCTGGTCCCCATGGGGGGGAATCCCCTTTTTAGGGTTAGGGGTTAGGTTTATAGGTATGGTGTGAATAGAGTTTTAGTTAGTCTTAGGGTTAGTTATAGATCAGTAATGGTTAAGGTTAGGAAAAGGGTTTGGGTTGGGTATAAATCTAGTTACTAAAATCAATGGAAGTCAATGGACGGTCCCCATAAGGATACCAAAACACACTTGTGTGTGTGTGTGTGTGTGTGTGTGTGTGTGTGTGTGTGTGTGTGTGTGTGTGTGTGTGTCTCTGTGTGTGTGTGTGGGTGTGTGTGGGTTTGTATTTCTGACCTCCTGGGGACCCGTTTCCTGACTTTTACTATCTTTCTGGGGTCCGAGGGTTCTTGTGGGGACCGAAGCCTGGTCCCCATGGGGGGGAATCCCCTTTTTAGGGTTAGGGGTTAGGTTTATAGGTATGGTGTGAATAGAGTTTTAGTTAGTCTTAGGGTTAGTTATAGATCAGTAATGGTTAAGGTTAGGAAAAGGGTTTGGGTTGGGTATAAATCTAGTTACTAAAATCAATGGAAGTCAATGGACGGTCCCCATAAGGATACCAAAACACACTTGTGTGTGTGTGTGTGGGTGTGTGTGTGTGTGTGTGTGTGGGTGTGTGTGTGTGTGTGTGTGTGTGTGTGTGTGTGTGGGTGTGTATTTCTGACCTCCTGGGGACCCGTTTCCTGATTTTTACTATCTTTCTGGGGTCCGAGGGTTCTTGTGGGGACCGAAGCCTGGTCCCCATGGGGGGGAATCCCCTTTTTAGGGTTAGGGGTTAGGTTTATAGGTATGGTGTGAATAGAGTTTTAGTTAGTCTTAGGGTTAGTTATAGATCAGTAATGGTTAAGGTTAGGAAAAGGGTTTGGGTTAGGTATAAATCTAGTTACTAAAATCAATGGAAGTCAATGGACGGTCCCCATAAGGATACCAAAACACACTTGTGTGTGGGGGTGTGTGTGTGTGTGTGGGTGTGTGTGTGTGTGTGTGTGTGTGTGTGTGTGTGTGTGTGTGTGTGTGTGTGTGTGTGTGGGTGTTAGTGGGTTTGTATTTCTGACCTCCTGGGGACCCGTTTCCTGACTTTTACTATCTTTCTGGGGTCCGAGGGTTCTTGTGGGGACCGAAGCCTGGTCCCCATGGGGGGGAATCCCCTTTTTAGGGTTAGGGGTTAGGTTTATAGGTATGGTGTTAATAGAGTTTTAGCTAGTCTTAGGGTTAGTTATAGATCAGTAATGGGTAAGGTTAGGAAAAGGGTTTGGGTTAGGTATAAATCTAGTTACTAAAATCAATGGAAGTCAATGGACGGTCCCCATAAGGATACCAAAACACACTTGTGTGTGTGTGTGGGTGTGTGTGTGTGTGTGTGTGTGGGTGTGTGTGTGTGTGTGTGTGTGTGTGTGTGTGTGTGGGTGTGTGTGTGTGTGTGTGTGTGTGGGTTTGTATTTCTGACCTCCTGGGGACCCGTTTCCTGACTTTTACTATCTTTCTGGGGTCCGAGGGTTCTTGTGGGGACCGAAGCCTGGTCCCCATGAGGGGGACTCCCCTTTTTAGGGTTAGGGGTTAGGTTTATAGGTATGGTGTGAATAGAGTTTTAGTTAGTCTTAGGGTTAGTTATAGATCAGTAATGGTTAAGGTTAGGAAAAGGGTTTGGGTTGGGTATAAATCTAGTTACTAAAATCAATGGAAGTCAATGGACGGTCCCCATAAGGATACCAAAACACACTTGTGTGTGTGTGTGTGTGTGTGTGTGTGTGTGTGTGTGTGTGTGTGTGTGTGTGTGTGTGTGTGTGGGTGTGTGTGTGTGTGTGGGTTTGTATTTCTGACCTCCTGGGGACCCGTTTCCTGATTTTTACTATCTTTCTGGGGTCCGAGGGTTCTTGTGGGGACCGAAGCCTGGTCCCCATGAGGGGGACTCCCCTTTTTAGGGTTAGGGGTTAGGTTTATAGGTATGGTGTGAATAGAGTTTTAGTTAGTCTTAGGGTTAGTTATAGATCAGTAATGGTTAAGGTTAGGAAAAGGGTTTGGGTTGGGTATAAATCTAGTTACTAAAATCAATGGAAGTCAATGGACGGTCCCCATAAGGATAAGAAAACACACTGTGTGTGTGTGTGTGTGTGTGTGTGGGTTTGTATTTCTGACCTCCTGGGGACCCGTTTCCTGATTTTTACTATCTTTCTGGGGTCCGAGGGTTCTTGTGGGGACCGAAGCCTGGTCCCCATGAGGGGGACTCCCCTTTTTAGGGTTAGGGGTTAGGTTTATAGGTATGGTGTGAATAGAGTTTTAGTTAGTCTTAGGGTTAGTTATAGATCAGTAATGGTTAAGGTTAGGAAAAGGGTTTGGGTTGGGTATAAATCTAGTTACTAAAATCAATGGAAGTCAATGGACGGTCCCCATAAGGATACCAAAACACACTTGTGTGTGTGTGTGTGGGTGTGTGTGTGTGTGTGTGTGTGGGTGTGTGTGTGTGTGTGTGTGTGTGTGTGTGTGTGTGGGTGTGTGTGTGTGTGTGTGAAAGCAAGTATCAAAGACATCAGCAACTGATAAACCTTCTGAGTCAATCCGATTCAAGATGGTCCCCACTGCCTTAGAAAACAGAAAAATGGCTGCAACTCAGTTTTACAGATTTTGAGCTGTTTAATATAAAAGTAGCCGAGAGCGAGTTGTAACACAGAGTCTGAGCTAACAGATCACACGGGATCTTGCTGTTTAGAATGAAATCAGGCATAAAGTTGTTTTTAAGATTTGACCCAAATGAATAAAAAGTCCTGATCAAAAAGTTGTACTTTTTTTTACATATAATTCTAAATATTTACCCTTTTTCTCTCATCTTTTCCCTCTTAGGAAACCTATTTCAGTTTATTTTACTGTAACAGCATCTGAAAAGAAGCTATTTATTTTTTATTAGCTCAGAATGGCAAATGTTTGCATCCTGATGGGACAACAAACATTTATAACCAAAAAAACAAAACTGTGAAATTTCTACAAAACTCAATTAAAGTAACTACCTTCCAACATAAATTCTGCACAGTAAATAAAGCTAAAAAAAACAGTAATTCTTTTTATCTTTTTCTTTTTACTGGGAACTACAGAATAAAAAGGAAAGAAACTGCCACTCCCTCACTAAGTTTGTTCTTTGAAGCTGTTTAGATCTCCAATTATTTCTCTGGTTTCCCTGTAGAGGTGAGTGGGTGGATGCAACACACAGGGTGAGAAAGAAGCAGAAGAAGAGAAGGTGAGGCAGCGAGAGAGAGAGAGAGAGAGATCAGAGGATGTACTCCGGATCGGTCGCAATCACTTCAACTGCCGCGCTGTGAGATAATGTGACAGAAGAGCTGCTATTTTCTGCTTTTTTTTCACTTCGGCTGGACAGAAACATTTGTTTTCATTTGATATGAGACGCAAGATTTTTCATTCAACAGCAGGAGGTGACTATCTTTGTTTTCCTTCACTCTGTGTTCTCAGATCTTAGTGCACAGGGGAAATAGAACATATTTTATGATAAATAATAGATCATTCATACCATCATTTAAACATGTGTCCAACAAATAAGATGCTGTGTGAGTTTTGTTGTAATAAGTTTTAGAAATAATCTAAAATGTTTTAAATTAAAGCTAATACAGTATATTTAATGAGTGTTTTGATCATATAAAAAGGAACAAAGCCACTAATTTCTAGTATCAATGAGTTTAAAGAACAAAGAGCTGCTGAATCTACAGAGAAAATCAAATAAATGCATTAAGTGCTGTTAAATTGTGCAGCTTTGGCATCTGTAAGTGAAAGCATGAAACAAAATTACAAGTGTGTGAGAGGATGTGTGACAGAGGGAGGGAGGGGTACATGTAAAAAGACAGATGGTCACTCAGTGGAGTTGTTCCCCTCTCCATCTCTCCCTCTCGCTCCCCTCTGGGTCCTGCATCCTCCTCCCACCCCTCCATGCTACTTGTCTTAGTATTTGCAGAAGAAAGTTAACTTTCACTAATCATCCCAGGTTTAGTCATGCACCTGAGGTCAGTCCACGTTGACCTCTTGACCCTGCTGAGTGTGCTACTGTTGTGGAGTCCTCTCGGATGCAGAGGCCAGAATGACACGGAGCCCATCATCCTGGAAGGGAAATGTTTAGTGGTATGTGACTCCACTCCGTCATCTGAGCCCGCCAGTAACGCTCTGGGCATGTCCGTTCGCTCCGGCTCAGGGCGGGTGGCATTCTCCGCCAGCCGCCAGACCAACCACGAGCCCACGGACATGAGCAACCGAACCATGATCATCTACTTTGATAATGTGAGTATGTGAAAAAAAATGATTCAATCTGAAGATAAAGAGATGATTTGCAAAATAAATATTCTTATTGAAGCTAAAAGTTCTAAAACTCACCACTCTTTTAAGTTTAATTTTATTGTGTTGTGAGAACTTCTGCCAGTAAGATGCTCATTTAACCCCGACGTGACAGCGTGGGTGAATGATACGGAGGTAAATATACACCGCACTTATTTTCTCGCTGTTTCTTCACCGTCTGATCAGATCTTGGTCAACGTGGGCACTCATTTCGACCAGGAGAGCAGTGTTTTTGTGGCACCACGCCGAGGCGTGTATAGTTTCAACTTTCATGTTGTAAAGGCCTACAACAGGCAGACCATCCAGGTATGCTGCTGCCTCCTGATACTATCAGATGTTCCAGTGGTTTCACTTGCTCTCTAATCCCAGTGTTGTATCCGTGCTTCAGGTCAGCCTGATGGTTAATGGCTGGCCCATGATTTCAGCATTCGCTGGAGATCAAGATGTGACCAGAGAAGCTGCCACCAACGCTGGACTGGTAATCATGGAGAAGGGGGACAAGGCGTATCTCCGACTGGAGAGAGGCAACCTGATGGGAGGCTGGAAGTACTCCACCTTCTCCGGGTTCTTGGTTTTCCCCTTGTGAAAAAAGTAGAAGTTTCATGTGTCATGGAGTAACCTGAAGGTGTGAATGGAGGAGGAGTGACTGTGATGGAATTCATCCAAATCTGAGCAAAAGACAATTTAAGAAAACTTTCTCAAAAAGGAAATAAGTAAAAAAAGAAAAGCACCATGTGAAGGATTTGCTTGCTTTGTCTCTTGATTTGTTTGAAGAATATTTTGATTGTGACAAAGTTATGAAGTAGCATTGTTAATTGTGTGCTTAAGGCTTAATATTTTTTTAATTTAAAAATCTAAATCACAACTAGCACCTGGCTTCCTGTCCAGGTTAACAACCAAAACAAAATGTCTTTATTTGAATGTACTGTATGACTGATGCTTCTCTAAACACTTATCGCTATCCTGCAAAAGATGTTTATTAAAAATATATAGGTATATCAAAAAGTTTAAATAAAATTCTATCAATTTGGTTGGGTGCATCTTTACAAGCAAGAAACTATGCAGACTTTGTTTACTGAATCACTGCAAGTGTTTCTGTTTAATTTGCTAATACAAAGCAGATTTTTTCTCTCCTGTCATCGTGTGCTGCCTAACACCACGGCAGCGGTTTGTAAATATAGCTCCCACCAGCTGAGCTGGTGTTGGCGAAGACCAGGAAGACCAGCATGGGGATCGTATAAGTACGGTATAGGGAGGATACTCCTTGCAGAGCTACAGACAGATGGAGGCTTTGGCGAGCAGGCGGGCTCATCCCAGCACGACTTCCTTGGATAAAGTGTGGTACACTGTCACTTGCAGTCAGTCACGCTTCCCTGCTTCAGAACCACCTCTCTGAATGTTTTAATTTCTCTTTTTATTATAAATGAGCACATTTTCAAGATAGAGGTCTTAAAAACAGAATGACATTGATCCTTTTGTCGTGTTAAGGCAAAAACTTAATTTTGATGGTAACAGTTTGATATTTTTATATAAATATATCATTTGCTATTTCTCACTATTTTTTATTCTTTTGCTCAATTTATATGGCATTAAATATGAGGAGGAATGGTAAATATTACTTCACAAACTCACTGCTTTGTTAACTAGCCGTGACAAGAGTATAATGTCATCTGTGGCCTCAAATCCCAAAAGGCCTTTAAAAGTGGCACAATCTCTATGAAGCAAGAAATACCTTCCTGTAACTAACTAGAATATCATCTCACATAAACTGATATGTATATTGGGTTTTTCTTAGCCTAAGGCCATGAGTCAGGGTGTATTTGTGAGATTTTGTTTGTCATGAAATACTTGTCAGTGTATGCATTTCAGAAAATCTAAACTGAATAGAAAATTGAATTTAAAATGCATAAAATCAGAATGAAAAGAGGGATGTCATCACTACCCAGCAGATGTCTGATCTGATCAATTTGAATGAAATAGAGCTCTTTAACAAAAGACGGACGATGTAGCGGATGGTGTTAAAATTCTAACCACCAGGAGGCGCTAAAACTCAGACACAAACGCTTGAATCGCTAATGAACGCGCGCTGACCATCAAATAAATTAAATATTTTACAATTATATTCTTTAAACATTATACATTTGAGAATCCTTAAATATGCTCACGAGGTCCTGCGTTAGACATCTTTAAATATGTACAGAAAGAGCACAGCGGGTATTCATAGAGATGATGATGTGGGGGTTGATTCATGAGCTATAGCCAATGCAATAAAACCATAAAAAAATATATATATTGTCATTTATAAATACATCTGACGGTTGCGCAGTCAGTTGTAAATCTTCAAATCCACGTTTACTTTTTTTACAAGTGGACCCTAAAAGTCCCCTGATTTACATAACAGTAAAACATTTATGTTGAAGATCACCGAGTCAAAAGACCCCAGCTAGGCCGCATTTATTGTTTTCTCAACCTAACTATGTCTCTTATCCCGCCCTGGAGGGGGCAGTAGAAATGACAGACGATCAAATAAACCAATCAAAATGCCGCATTAAGCCGGTTCCGATGAAAACGGACCAATAATTGTTTGATAGGGTCCGAGGGGCGGGCTTTCTCAGTCAAGAAGTTAGTTCCTGCTCTTCCTTGGCCGTTTCCTGTAATCGTACAGTGTTGTGAGACGGAGAAAGCCATGTGTGTCGATGCAAAGGTAAATTTAGCACCCCGAAATTATTACCACGAGAGTTAAGGCAGTGGTTGTGATGATTATTTTCAGGTATTTTTGCCGAAAACGAGACGCAGACCAACCGAAACATTAATGCGGCCTATCAGCTGTGTCTGAACGTTGACGGGCACGTTGCTTTGGTTTTGGTCCGGTTTGTTGATGAGATTCAGGGAGTCCGGTACACTCAGTGGCTGATGGTAAATGACACAGAGAAGACATAGCAACTGTAAACGTTCAATGAACCGTGTTTATAACCCTGAACGTGTTTTCGGTGCCTCTCATGTTTTGTTAACGGTACATTTTGGTGGCGGTAGAAGCTAATGCTAACCGACGGTTTTATAAGAAAGACTCAAACATCGTACCTGTCCAGCATCAGGACCCTGCTGTCTGACTTCTCCAATATTTTCATTCACAAATATTATTCTGAGGTTGCATGCCATGTTCAGCACCTCACAAATAGATAATATTGTTATTTTTAACCGTCTTTTTGGTTATTTAAAGCCACTTTCGATACATGTGTTGGACATTGTCGTCATGAGTCAGATAATATATTAAAACACTTATTAACACTTTATTATTTCTTAAACCTGTCGTGGGATTCAAAAGAAATGTTTAAACCTTATAATTCATAATTTAAGTTAAATAAGATAATAATATACATGTGTTACAATCATGAAAGTGGCAGTTTTTGTTGGTTTGTGCTTTAAAAGCTAAAAGAAATCGTTTTGAATACTTGGACAACACTGGACAATGAGATATTACAGGACTGTTTTTATCCACTTTGGAGGGCCGGATTTTTTTCAGTGCTTTTAGTGTTACAAAGCACGTAGACTAATAGTTTTCTGTTTATTAACTAGAGGTTAAACAGTACAGCACTTCAGTAAATTTGGGCTTAATTAACATGTTTTTTGTTTGTTTGTTTGTTTTTCTCTCCAGCTGTTTACCTAAAAGTTAAGAAGAATTGGACAACTAATATATAGTTTCCATCTCGGAGTCTTTTACCTTTGTGCCCGTCTCCCTGTGTGGAGTGGGCAAGATGGCAGATCCAATTATGGACCTCTTTGAGGACACACCCCTGTTTAACCTGGATGCCCTACCAGATGATTCCTTCTCTCAGGGTTCCTCAGACCCTGTGGAAGAAGCTCTAAAGCTGGCTTTGGGCCAGGTGGTTCCAACTGTTGAGCCGGAATCCAGCCCTGACCTCACTGTCAACACAAGCCTTGGTGTTCCTGTAGCAGCTCCTTCTATCCCCGATCCTGCTCCTGTTCAGCTTCCTATACAGCAGCCGGTACCAGTGATGAGTGCTCAGTCTATTTCTCTAGCTGCAGCTCCCACCTTGACTCCTGCCACTGCTCCTCCAGCCTTGGTTGATACTGTGTCTCAGATGCAGGCCCAGACCACCATACCCATTGCCAGCAACACCAGCGGGGTCTCCAGTAGCACCGTACTCCTGAGCTCACCTCTGACTGTTTCTAGTCCTCCAGCTACTTCTGCTGCCACTCAGCAACTCACGCAGATAACTCACCAGCTGACTCCTCAACAACTGGCTGCTATCACTCAGCAAGCTGGCGGTAAAATTGTCATCCTCAAAGGTCCTCAAGGTCAAGCCCAGGTGCTGCAGGCTGTATCGGGAACCACTGGTCAGACAGGTGGAAAGGTTATTCGTGTGCTGTCTGGCACACCACTCAAACCTGGGGTGTCCATACTGCAGGGAGGGGCAGTCTTGAATCAGGCGAGCCCAGGACAAGCTCAAGTCAAGGTGGGTGCTTCAGGGGTGCAGAGACTGCTGCAAGCTCCCAACGAGTCTGTCAAACAGTTGTTGCTCACATCCATACCTCAGCAGGTCCAGCAGACGCCAGGTCAGCCAGTTCAGGTGCAGATTCCAGCTCAGGCACAGATGGCTCAAGGTCAGACTACTGTCCAAGTTCAACCCCAGGCCCAGATCCAGGTCCAACCCCAGGCCCAGGTTGCTCAGACACAGGTGCAGCTCCAGCCAGCCATGCAGACCCAAACACAGGTAAGCACCCCCTTCTCTATTTGTGCACAAACTCCATAATGTGTTGGGCAAATACTGGAACCACAACATGTCATGTTGGAAACGTCTCTGTGGTTTCCTCTGAGGGTGTTTGCTAAGTTTTTCATGTTATAGTCGATCTTCTCCTGATTGTTGTCGTACACCTTGTTCTGTGTGCTTCATTATAGGGTGGTGAGGCAAAGCGCATCACCCTGGTTCTCCAGCAGCCCTCTCAGACTGGCTCTGCCACACCAGTAGGTCAGGCTGTTACGGCTCAGCAGCAGGTTGCACGGGTCCAGCAGGTTCAAACTACACAAGGGGGTCAACAGCAGCAAACTCAGGCCCCTGCTCGACTGGTGCTGGGTCAGCTCCCTAGTGGCAAACTGGTGCTCCAGGGAAGCCAACTAGCGGCCTTGACCCAGGCTCGAACTGCAGGCCAGGCCGGAGGGCAGCCCAAAGTCCTTACTATTCAGCTGCAAGTGCAACAGCAACCCAACCAACAAGGAGGCGTTAAGGTGAGAAGAAGTGTTTAAGTGGGTAGAAAGTACCAGCCTGGTCAATAAGATTCCCTGAGATGTCTGTGTTTTTAGATCCTTTTATTTGAAATTCCACTTATTTTGGGGGTTTTAGAAGGTCTTTTGTAGACTAACACTAGGTCACTGTGATTTTTTATCCTAAAGCTAAATTTCTCACATTTGTTTCAAAATCACAGAATATTTTAGGTCTTAAATGTTCATGTTGGATTAGAGCAGATTTTTCCGGGTTATTTTATGTTCTTTTAATAAACTCTTTAAAAATCAATTACCTTTCTGTATTCAGGAGTGATCAGTCCAATAAGTAAGCATTTCCTCAGTGGTTTTGTTAACTGGAATCTGTTAGCAGTCAAGACTAGTTAGATTAATTAGAACATTCATTGTTTTAGAGTCACTTTGTGGTCTGAATCGGTCTGATGCAGTTGAATGAGGGACTTGCTTGAGAAAAGATTGAGGAGACGTTTTCTGCTCATTTGAAGATTTCTCTGTGTTCTTGTTACATAAGTAGCTCTGCCCTAAATACCACGATGAGAAGTTTAAATTGCCTCTTTAAAGAATAAATAATATATAATGTTAAACTACTGGGTTTGTTTTGTTTTCAGAGGGTTTTGTTGTAATTTATTTTCAGGTCAGATTGAAACATACAATTTAAAGAGTTCTTGTTCTTTATAATGAGCAACATGGCTGTCCAGCAGTTTCAGATTCATTACTGCTCCAATCACTTCTTTAACTGGTTAAAATATGGATTAAACTGAAACTCATTTGAATATTTTTGGCATTCTGTTCAGTCATGAAGGAAGAACTAAAGCTGTGTATCAAATCTGCAATATGTTTATTTAAAAGGTTTTTGGTTTTCAAATGTCCCTGAGCAAGTAAATGAAGATCAGTTTAAATTCTTGTTGTTTTTTGATACAGCTCTTGTTTTGAGTAAAGCTACAAATCTTTGTTTTACTTTTGTCAAAGTTTACTGGTTGATATTGGAAACTTAGTTTATACAACAACAAAGGTTAAGAGGACTTTCAACTTGGCACAAAGTTTGGAAAGTGAATCGTATCGATGTCGAGTCTGTCTTTTATTTTAATGCTGTTAACTAAAAACACAAAGATTACATTTATACTGTTATTATCTGACTGTTCATAAGAGTCCAAACTGGCACATTTTTATTAGTTTTTAAATTCCAGATCTGAAAGTTCAGTTAATTTTTTGCTTATATTTAATGAGACAGATAGTTTTTGTAAAATATTGTTTATTTTTTTAAATCTTACAAAGTTTGACTTGAGCTTCTTCTTTTTAATGTTGACAGTACCAGCTGGTGTCAGGAGCAGGCAACACCGGCAGCCCACAGGTGCTGCAGATATCCCAGGGCCAAGGAGGACAGAGAGTAGCAGTACCCATCAAAATGCTTCTGCAGCCGCAGGTTCATCTCTAAATTTGCATGTATATTTAGTTTAGTTTGTTTCATATGGAATTGAGAGAAACTTGTACAAACCTGTTTACATTCTCTTTTCCTCAGACAAGTTTGGCCTCGTCCTCTGGTGGCGCCGTCTCTGTGGTGAAAGTGATCAATTCTTCAGCAGCAGGCCCCTCTGCTACCACCACCACACCATCCCAGGCCATTCGCATCTCCAAGGCTCCCGGCGAGCCGGCGTCGGTGCGTCGCGTGGAGATCCTTTGCAAACAGGAGAAGGCAAATCGTATAGTGGCTGAGGCCATCGCACGAGCCAAAGCACGAGGCGAGAAGAACCTGCCCAGAGTCCTGAACCAGGATGAGCTTCCAGCCACGCAGACCTTGTCAGAAATGGGAAGCACTGTGACTATAATGTCTGCTGCTAAGAAGAAAAGCAGCAGTGGAGGAAGCAAAAAGAAAAGTCCAATATCTGGAGGACTACTACCTAAAACTGTCATAGGAGTTGATAAAAAGGGTAAACCGAAGACACCAGGAGGAACTGTTACAGTTGCTGGAAGCACAGTTATACCTGGAGCAGGGAACAAGAGTAAAAGCAAGACTAAAGCAAAGTAAGACTTTTACAGGAGTGTAAAGCAGAAATACAGCTTTTTGGAAAATCTTAATTATTGTTCTAATGTTCCTCTCCTCCGTCTCCTAACAGCACCATTACACTAGTGGGAGCTAAGAAAAGGAAGAGGAACGGGTCTTCAGACCACTCTGATGGCGAGCTTAGTCCACCTTCACCTATCGCGCTGGAGGACGACATGATTACTGTACGACACACATGCTACACACATGCACACACTCATTGTTGCACAGTAACTGTGTGAAGGCTTTGTTTTTTTACTAGAGTGTAAATTGCACATTTCCAGTAATTTTCTTTCTTTTAAAATTTGTTTTAAGACAAAGACGTTGACACACATGACAACTTTAAAGCAGAACTAAGTAAGTTTTGCTCTCGCTCTCCCCCTACTGGTCCCCTGTGAAAGCTCACTGTCGTAACGATCCCCCGCCGCCGCCGCTGCAGATGCTCTGCCGATGTTCACCCGCGACTGAGCTCTCTCTCGGTCCCAATCACGTTTCCTTTTTTTCTGCTCGTCGGTCAAAAGTTTTTTCGTTCTTTTTGGTTCTGCCATCTTTGCGCTCCTAAGGGTGGCGTTGCTAACAACGGCAAGGGCTTCATGCTTGTATTTATGTACGTGAGTGTGAGTGCCGTAAAGCAGGTTTGTTCTCGCGAGATTAGTCGGGTCCGATCCACTGAAAGTTGCAAGTGCTGCTTTCAGGACACAGACCCCGGAGGGAGGGGAGGGACCCACGAATCACCCCGCCAAGTCCTTGTTTACCCCCACAGGGACTCTAGAAAACATTTATTGAGGTGAAAAAACTTACTTAGTTCTGCTTTAAGGTTTATGTAAAAACGTTTAGCACTCAAGTCATTTTGTTTCCAGGCTGGAATTTCCAGTTTGTTAAAGAAGTGAGAAAAGTTTCAAAGTAGTTTTTGTTTGATCACTGCTTGTTTTTTTCTGCAGAGAATTTAAAAAAAGTTTTTTTTATAATGAGAAAATAATCCAAAACACATTTAACTTATAACTTCCTGTTCTGGCCAGAAGAGGCGCTCCAATCGCGTGGTTAAGAGGAAGAAATACACTGAAGACCTGGATATTAAAATAACAGATGATGAAGAGGAGCAGGAAGATGTCGATGTTACAACGACCGCGGCGGCTGTGGCCTCCATTAGTGGAGGGGCAGCAGCGCAGCTTAAACAGGAAGTGGAGCTTGATGGTGATGGACTGCCCAGTATGCAGTTCTTTGTGGTGAGAAATTAATAGATTTAACACATATTGCTTTTCTGGAGATGCTGTAAAATTTAACATACAGATACGCAGAATTAAATATGTGCATAACTTTTATATTGTTTTCAGGAAAATCCAAGTGAGGAAGATGCTGCCATTGTAGACAAAGTCCTGTCCATGAGGATAGTAAAGAAGGAGGTATCAACCTACATCCAACTCCTTATATATTTAGTTTTAATGTTTGTGAGCTACATGTTGTGTTCTTCTCTTTAAGGTGTCTCCAGGCCAGTACATTAATGCTGAGGAATTCTTTGTAAAATATAAAAACTAGTAAGTTTCAGAGTGTAAATCTGGTTTCAGCTGGTTTCTTTATGGCTCGTAGACATGAACAAGACCATAAACATGAGCACGTCTTCACTCTCATTCTCAGTTCATACCTGCACTGTGAGTGGGCCACCATGGAGCAGCTGGAGAAAGATAAGAGGATCCACCAGAAGATCAAGAGATTCAAGACCAAACACGCCCAGATGAGACACTTGTTCCAGGAGGTGAGACAGAGGAACATTCTACAAGCTCATATTTAGGAAAATAGTTCAGTTATTTGAAATACAACCCTAATTATTATTATTATTATTATTATTATTATTATTATTATTATCCTCTACAGGATGAGGAGCCTTTTAATCCAGACTATGTGGAAGTGGACAGGATCCTGGACGTGTCCCACAGTGTGGACAAGGACAACGGAGAGGTCAGGGACAAATCTGAAGTGATTAACTTTTCGTCTGCTAAAAACACAAGCCAGATCTTATGATTTTTTTTAATTTTTACTTTTGTCTTTTTAAAAGTCAGTGCAGTAAAATAGTTTTAAACTATTCATATATATTTTTTAAATAACTCAAGCGCTGCCTTTGTGCTCTCCAGCCTGTCATCTACTACCTGGTGAAGTGGTGCTCGCTGCCGTATGAAGATGCTACTTGGGAGCTAAAGGAGGATGTAGACGAGGCCAAAATCGAAGAGTTCAGTAAAATCCAAAATAGACAGCCTCGTCTGAAGAGAGCGGTAAGTTCTCAAATTAAAAATGGCTTAAAGAGAGTTGATTTATAAACATATTTTGATTTTCTAAAAACAAAAATATTGTAGGTTTCTGCAGTCTGTTAAATCAGTCGTATTTAATCTGTAAGAAACTGTTTTTCTTTCTTCTTCTGCTTGTAGTATTTAAACATGTTTGTGTTGTTCAGACTCTAGTTGTTGTTTGTGTGAAAGACTGTATGAGATTTATCAGCGTCTTCACACACACTTTTTCACAACTTGTCACAATTCATATTACAGTATCAAGTGCACAGTGAAACAATCCACCAGTGTCACCATGTGAGAGTTTAACTATACCGGCAGCATCTTTGTTAACACAAGAAAATATCTTTTTAGTATTTAAATGAGAAATTGTGTCCAAACTTTTGACTGACAGTGTTTGTAATTGCTGTTTATGTAACTGCAACATGATGTCGTTTTTGTTCATGTTAGAAAACTCAGATCTCGGGCATTAACTGCACTTTATCTACTTTTCAGTCTGTTTTTTTATCTACATTAGAACATGAATTTAAATCGGACTGTAACAGGAAATCAAACAGTTTGATTAAAACTTTACATGAATTTTTTAACTAAAAAATGTTTAAGGATTTATTTTAGACAAAGTTCTACTAACTAAAGCCTTTGGAGATCTATTTTATTATATTTAACTAAGAAAACTCACATTAAATCTATTTTCTAAATTTAAGGAGCCAATTAAATTTCTCATGAAATTTTTGTTGTTGTTGTTGTCCAACTCTACATTTCCACAGACCCGACCTCCTGCCAGTTCATGGAAGAAGTTGGAGGAAACTCGAGAGTACAAGAATGGCAACATACTCAGAGAATATCAGCTGGAAGGAGTCAACTGGCTTCTCTTCAACTGGTACAACAGGTATTTATCAAACACAGGTGTTTAATGCAGACTTGAATCATCAGTAGCTAATAAACCCTGAAATGCTGTTTACTGTATAATGTGTCCAAACTAGTGTATATGTAGTTGGCGAAGTTAGGTTTATTATACCATTAAAAAATATATTATTAAGCCAAAATTTGGTTCTAATCCAGCAATACAACTAATATATTAAATTGATGTAAATCAGGTTTGTTGAACTAAAATTTAAAAACCATTTGAACCAATGTTCAGAAGATTATATACATACACACTCAGGATCCTACTCAGCTGGTCATTCTGGGCTTTTAGACGTATTATCTATGATTCTATTTCTTCTTTTAGCTGGTTTGTTTTTAGAAAACCTTTATGTTTTGTCTCATAGTGGCACTTTTATCTATGGCTGAGCGTCATCACGTGGAACAGCTTAACTTAGAATGCTATTGTCAACTTGTTTCCTCACAACTATCGTAGAGGCTGAAAAAGTTGCACAAATTAAAATGAAAACACTGTGTCAGGAATCATTCTGTATCTTTTTTATTTGCTGATCTGATCTGGACGACAGTCTATGAGTTAATGACCTCTGATGTAAAGTATCATTTAATAAAAACTTTCTGCACCTGTTGACACCAGTTATAGATACTGTATCAGAAAGTTTTGGATCACCCTACAGGTCATCAAATTCAGGTGTTCCGGTCACTTCTATGGTCACAGGTGTATAACATTAAACACGTAGTCATGGAAACGGCTTCTGCAAACATCAGTGAAAGAATGAGTTGCTCTCAGGATGCCACCTGTGCAATAATCATATTAAGGACGTTTCCTCACTAACAGTCAACTGTTGGTGGTTTTATTAAAAATGGAAGGAATCGTAAACAACAACAGATCAGTCATGATGTGGTCGGTCACTTAAACTCACAGAGTGAGAACAGAACAGACCTCCAGACTTTGTGGTCTTTAGATCAAGTTAGAAGCAGTCTGTAGGGAGCTTCATAGAACATGTTTCCATGGACGAGCAGCTACAGATGCAGTGGCGTAAAGAAGGGAGACTGCCTGCCACAATGGCAACCGTTCAATGACATCAACTCCCAGAGCTCTTTAGAACACCTTTAGGATGAGTCGGAGCAGAAACTGAGAGCCAGATCTTCTCATCCAACATCCAATATAATTTAATCAAAGTTCATGTGTGTGTAAAAGCAAACGTCTCAGTACTTTTAGCTGTTTCATTTATGAAGTTCTTCAGGATTCACACTTTAACTTTTTTGTCTTTCAGGCAGAACTGTATCCTGGCAGATGAAATGGGTCTGGGGAAGACCATCCAGTCCATCACGCTGCTGTCAGAGGTGTATGCTGCTGGTGTCCAGGGCCCCTTCCTGGTCATTGCTCCTCTCTCTACCATCACCAACTGGGAGAGGGAGTTCTCCACCTGGACTGACATGAATGCCATTGTGTACCACGGCAGCCTTGCCAGCCGCCAGATGATCCAACAGTATGAGATGTACTGCAAAGACGACAAGGTGACAACGCGACTTTAAGACTCTCTGATCTCAATTATTGGGATTTTTAGGGCTTTTAGATATTGTAGATTTTTATTTCTTGAATATTAGTGATTCGGTCTCCAGCCTCACATGTAAGTCTTTACACAAACAGAACTCTAGAACGTTCCGCACACCCTAATGCCTGTTCCATCACAGGGAATAAAAAGGTTGTCTTTTATAATTGAATATCCCACATATGCTGCAGTGCTGTATCAGTGAGACCTTGATTTATTTCTATTAGCATTTTTATTCATTTTTCATCTGAATTTCTCAAAACTGTATCATAACTATGACTGTATTTATTAACTTTAGCGATGTGAAACATGCCAAATGAGAATAAATTTTCTTTACAGGGACACTTGATCCCAGGTGCGTACAAATTCGATGCTCTCATCACAACTTTTGAGATGGTTTTGTCAGACTGCCCAGAACTGAGAGAGATCTCCTGGCGTTGTGTGATCATCGACGAGGCTCACCGCCTTAAAAACCGTAACTGCAAGCTGTTAGACAGCTTGAAGATGCTTGATCTGGTGAGATGACTCTGGATGATGGGGCTCTTTTTACCTCCTTAAACTGATCAAGTGTTTGTGCATCGGTCTCTTTACATATGTTCTGTTGTCTCCTGCAGGAACACAAAGTGCTTTTGACCGGCACTCCTCTTCAGAACACCGTGGAGGAACTCTTCAGTCTGCTTCATTTCTTGGAACCTGCTCAATTCCCCTCTGAAATAGAATTTCTTAGAGATTTTGGAGACCTCAAAACAGAGGAACAGGTGTGAAAAACAGGCTTCTGTTTTTTGGGCACTGCCTCACTCTAACACACACACACACACACACACACACACACACACAAAACCCTTTTAATGTCATGTGGTTGTTCTTCCTAACGGATGTTGGACTGGTTATGTTTTTCTGTTACTGAGCAGATGTGGATTTTTTTGGATTCTTTAGGTTCAAAAACTGCAGGCAATATTAAAACCCATGATGTTGCGCCGTCTTAAAGAGGATGTGGAGAAGAACTTGGCACCCAAACAAGAAACCATTATTGAGGTTAGTCTAAAAACAGTTTGTTCTCCTGATTGTTGTCCTAAATTATTTAAGCTTGCAGCAAATGAATTTATTAATTGGTTTTAAAACACAGCTGGAATGTCAGATGACCACTGAAGAAGAAATGATGTCTATCACAAACCGAAGAGCTCAGGAGATCATTTTTATTCTGTTAAAAAGAGCATCAGAAATCAGAATCGTGTTCTCTGCTGTGAGATAGGTGGATAATAAAAATAAATGGTTGTTTTTTTTTTTTTTGGTAGGTTGAGTTGACTGATGTCCAGAAGAAGTACTACCGGGCCATTCTGGAGAGGAATTTTAGTTTCCTTAGTTTAGGAGCCAACAGTAACAGTAATGTCCCCAACCTGCTCAACACCATGATGGAGCTCCGCAAGTGCTGCAACCACCCCTACCTCATTAACGGTACTGCACAGCCAATTTCTGACCTTGTTGTTCATCTTTCTGCTAAAAACGTATTTGTTATGGTAAAAAATAAAAAGTTCTGCCAGCAGCAGGTGGCTGTTCCACTAATGGCCATTTCTATCTGGTGTGTTTAATTAGGTGACGTTTTGTTTTTTGTCATGTTCAGGTGCAGAGGAGAAGATCGTGGCAGAGTTGAGGGAGGTCTATGACCCCCTGGCCCCTGACTTTCATTTACAGGCCCTAATTCGATCAGCTGGGAAACTGGTGCTACTTGACAAGTTGCTGCCTCGTCTAAAGGCTGGTGGCCACAAAGTGCTTATCTTCTCCCAGATGGTGCGCTGCTTAGACATTCTGGAGGACTACCTCATCAACAAGAGGTATTAGTCACATGGTCCATTTATATGTAGTGAAAAATAACTTTTTAATGCCTTTATTGAAAACTTGGCAGAAAGTTTTCAGCGTCTCAAGTATCACATAAACTCCTTAGAAACGTCCCGTGTTTTGGTTGTTTCAGATACCTTTATGAGCGAATTGATGGCAGAGTGCGTGGAAACTTGCGACAGGCTGCCATTGATCGCTTCAGCAAGCCGGACTCGGACCGTTTTGTCTTCCTCCTGTGTACGCGTGCTGGCGGCCTGGGCATCAACTTGACAGCTGCTGACACATGTGTCATATTTGATTCTGACTGGAATCCTCAAAATGACCTGCAGGTATAAAATTTGCATCCTGGGACCATTCGTATGATTTGTATTGGCTGCATGCTCTGTTTTAACTTGTCTGCTGCTCTTTATTTCAGGCTCAAGCAAGATGTCATCGTATTGGCCAATCGAAAGCGGTCAAAGTCTACCGTCTCATCACCAGGAACTCGTATGAGAGGGAGATGTTGGATAAAGCGAGTCTGAAACTGGGTCTGGACCGGGCCGTCTTGCAAAGCATGAGCGGAAACAAAGACAGTAACGTTAACGGGGTAAGAACTATATTTCTAGTTAGCTGACATGTTGGGCTGTTGTTTCTATTACAGCTCAGTATTTGGGGGGGAAAGTGAAATTTTATCCAGTTTAGATCACTTATTATTGTTTCATGTCACGTGCAACAGCTTCAACAGTTTTCTAAGAAGGAGATAGAAGATCTGCTGAGAAAAGGAGCGTACGCAGCCATCATGGATGAGAATGATGAGGGCAGTCGATTCTGTGAAGAAGATATTGACCAGATCCTTCAACGAAGAGCCACTACCATTACTATTGAGAGTGAAGGCAAAGGATCCACTTTTTCCAAAGCCAGTTTTGTTGCCTCTGAGAACCGCAACGACATTGCTCTTGATGACCCTGAGTTTTGGCAGAAATGGGCCAAGAAAGCAGATATAGACATGGATTCCATCAATCGGAAGGTAACACACTGTTTGTTTTTAATGAAAACATTTGTTTTTTTCTCTTAATGACACTGCTTATTAAAATCTGCGTTTTTCTATTCGATTTAAAAAAAATGACATCTCTGTGAATAGTTTGTAATTTGTGCGTCTTATATGGATCAACATCCAGCTGAGTAAAATATTTGTCCCTCCTGCAGAACACACTGGTGATCGACACACCCAGGATTCGCAAACAGACCCGTCAGTACTCCAGTCTACGCGGCGAAGGCGGAGACGTGTCTGATCTGGACAGTGATGAGGAGTATCCACCTGCCAATTCCAGACACTCGCGTTCCTCTCGCCGTTCTGATCGCCACAGTGGAGGCGGTTACGGCCGCACCGACTGCTTCCGGGTGGAGAAACACCTTCTTGTTTATGGGTATGAAAATGACATTTCCTGTGTATTTTTATTTACATGATTTGATTTTTATTCACATTCTGCTGGATCTTGTTCAGGTGGGGGCGCTGGAGGGACATCTTATCCCACGCCCGGTGTAAGAGGCGTCTGAGTGAACGTGACGTGGAAACCATCTGCCGTGTCATCTTAGTTTTTTGTCTGCTGCACTATCGAGGAGATGAGAACATTAAGAGTTTCATCTGGGAGCTCATCACACCACCAGAGAACGGCCGGGAACCTCAGACACTACTAAACCACTCTGGTAGGAAACTTACCTGAAAACTTCATCATTAAAAGTAAACAGATGTGTGAACCACATGTGTTGTATGTTCTTGCAGGTCTTTCCATCCCTGTTCCAAGAGGCAGGAAGGGTAAGAGGGTAAAGGCCCAGAGTACATTCGATGTGCAGAAGGTGGAATGGATACGCAAGTACAACCCTGACACTCTGCTGCTTGATGACAGCTATAGAAAACACCTCAAGCACCAGTGCAACAAGTTAGTGAAACCCAGTCAGATGTTCGTTCATATTGATACAATTTTATCTGACTTAAACATTAAAATGTCTGGTCTTCCCTTTCAGAGTGTTGCTGAGGGTTCGTATGCTCTACTACCTGAAACAGGAGGTTATTGGTGAACATGCAGACTCTGTCTTGAAAGGAGCTGATATCAGGTATCTAAAGCTCCTCGTGTGTTTCCTCAGACTCTGTTACTGCATTTCACTGTCATGCACACTAAGACAGAACATTGTGCATTTCAGGGATGTTGACATCTGGATGCCAGAGATGGAGCAGCAGGAGGTACCTGCTGTGTGGTGGGACTCCGATGCCGACCGCTCGCTACTTGCAGGTGTATTCAAACATGGTAGGTTTGGGGTTTGTTTTTTAAGTCTGATTGTTTCGTTTTCTTTGTGTTTCCTCACTTTAAGATTCTGTTAAAAATATTTGGGGTTTAATTATTGATTTCCACATCTCTATCCAGGTTATGAGATGTACACCACCATGCGGGCTGATCCCTGCCTCTGCTTCTTAGAGAGAGTAGGTCGACCTGATGACAAGGCCATTGATGCTGAGCAGCACACTGGTGATCCTGAGATGGGAGATGAGTAAGTTACATCTGCTTTGTTTCTGAAAACACCAAATCCAAAATCTGGGGACTTGAACGTGGTAAAAGTGGATATTTATAGAAACATGATGATGACCACGCCTACATTAACATGACAGGAAGTCACTGTTGGTTCTCATTTGTGAATAAAACATTAAAAAAAATAACAGTGTATAAATGTTAATTATCAGTCAGTCAGTCATTATCTAAACCTGCTTATTCCTGTTCAGGGTGATGGGTATCTCCAACTGTCAGTGGGGCGGGGCTACACCCTGGACAGGTCACCAGTCCATCACAGGGCCTCATAGACAAACAATCAATGAAATATCATATTATATGTATTTTATTCCTATTACAGGGTCACAATTAAGGGATGTGGAGTTTAAACATTGAACAGATTTCTGATCTTTTAACTGTTGCTTGCGCCACTAAGTTTAGTCTCTTACTGACTTTATACTGTAAAAGAACGAGACGCTGCTGTGTTTGTCTAAAAGATCATTTCTGTGTCAGATGTTTGAATTAAGATGTTCTTATTAATGAGTTTTAATCTTGATGTTTCTCTTCTTGTGTAATTTGTTTTGTTCAGTGCTGATTTTGATAAATATTCTGAAGACCCAGAGTTCAAGCCGGCATCAAGACATACCAAAGATCTTTTTGAAGAGGTACGAATCACAGTCTGTTTTTGCAACATCTGTTAAAAAACCTTTCAAAGCACAAGAAAATACATAATTGAAATCAAACTGCTTTTAATCTAAAGAAGGTACGTGTTAATCGGTTTATGACTTTTCCTGCAGGCAGATTCAATGAACGCCGATGAAGAGGTTTCTGTGGAAGACAAGATGGGAGTCGTGATCTCAGAAAGCCAAACCAGTCAAAGTGGTGCATGCGATTGGCCCTCGAGCTCATCGCTAACGGCGCGGTTGCGACGGTTGATCACGGCGTTCCAGCGCAGCTACAGACAAGAGCAGCTGAAGATTGAAGCCGAGGCCAAAGGTGACCGCAGGCGCAGACGGTGCGAACAGGCCAGCAAACTGAAGGAAATTGCTCGGCAGGAGCGACAACAGAGGTAAATTATGTTCTTTTAGATGAAATTCTTACCAAAAAAAAATTAAGAGGATATTTTATCATGTCTTGGTCCTGGATCTACTTGGTTTGAGGAAAGCGTTTCCATCCCTGATGTAGAATCAAATTCTCTCTGTCGTCATGTTTATAGGTGGACCCGAAGAGAAGAGTGTGATTTCTATCGTGTGGTCTCAACCTTTGGCGTGGAAAAGATTAAAAAAGAGCCGGGTCTTCAAGAGGGAGCGGACCCCGAGTTTGACTGGGCCCGTTTTCGTACCTTTGCTCGTCTGGATAAGAAAACTGATGAAAGCCTCAGTCGATACTTCCGCTCCTTCGTGGCCATGTGTCGGAGGGTGTGTCACCTCCGCCCAGGTCGTGGTGAAGGTCAGTACTTTTGAGACAAACTGTTTTCAGATCACTTTCCATCAGTTGTAGTTGTGGATTTAATTGTTTTGAATTTATTCTATTTGCTGTTACATACACAGATCTATCAGAGCCTTCCCAGACTGTGGCCCCCATCACCGAGGAACGTGCTTCACGTACGCTTTATCGTATCAGCCTCTTGCGCCGCCTCCGTGAGCGAGTCCTCCCCCATCCCTCTCTGGAGGAGCGCCTCCTTCTGGCCCCACGCAACTCTGAGCTGCCCACCTGGTGGAGAATACCTGAACACGACCATCAGCTAATGCTTGGCGCTTCCCTGCACGGCGTCAGCCGCACCGAGCTCTCCATCTTCGCAGACCCTCAGTTCACATTCAGTGCGGCTCGTGAAGAGTTCATCCAGAACCAGCAGGCTCTGCCGCCACCCCCACCGCCCGCCGTAATGACCCTCAGCCAACCTAAGACTGAGATGGACATGCCCGGAGTGAAGGAGGAGGAAAGAGGAGAGAACATGCGCTTGTTTGGGAATGAAATCAGTGCCGAGCTGCAGAGCACTCCTTTGAGTCATCACGGAGGCAAAGTGCAAGGTCAGGGCTGGAGCTTCAAGCACCGCAAAGACAAGGGAGAGAAAACAGGAGGGAGGAAGGGTGAGGGAGGGTCTGATTCAGATTCAGACTCTGATTCAGGCTCGTCTTCGTCAGAGCGATCAGGTAGCAGCGATGACAGCGGAGACAGTGATGAGGAGGTTGAAGGAAGTAAGTTCAGTTCTAAACAGCATCAAATTAAGACTATCAAAAACATTTTGTTACATTTCCTGTTTTATTTTCCTTCAGGAGGAATGAAGGTGGGCGACGTGGATGAAGATAACAGTTTACTCTCTATGACTCCATCTCAGGACAGCATCGCTCCTCCAGATCCTCTCAGAGTCGACTGGCCAAAGGTCAGAAATAACTTTATAAGAACGTATCTGTATATTTTTATACGTCTTTAACAAAAGACTAACGCCGGGATTTTCTTTGCTCCTTCAGGACCGAGTGCTGATCAACCGCCTGGACAATTTATGTACCCTCGTTGTTAGTGGTCAGTGGCCCTCGGGGCGGCGTTATGTGTCTGAGGCGCAGCTCAACCCAGGCCTGGATATGGGAGGAGACGAGATGTCTTACACGAGGGTGATTCGTAAGCCCATCAGCACGCCCAGCGGCCTCGGAGCAGACGGAGAAGATGGAGAGTTTACTGTAAAACTCCTGAAGGTGAGAATATGCTGAAAGATTAAATAAACTGGAGAAATAAATCCTGTTTTATTCTGGTTTATAAACTTATTGCTCTTTTTAATTTGCTAAACAACATAAATTAGAGAGTTTTCATTGGTGGTAACTATTTTTATTTTTAAACAAGATGACTGTGTATTGTGGCGTACTCGGGTGAAGTAAAATAAATTGTCCTGTTATTAAAAAAATTACAGGAAATTGTGGACATACATACATTTATACATACATACACACTCTTTCATCACTGCCATATTGTATTTTTGGAGCCAGAGTCTGCACACTATAGATCATGATGTCATAAAAATGTAATAATTCAGTACAACTCTGTATTAGAAAAAATAGTATTTGAAAGTACAACAATGTATTTTAAAATTTCAGTGAGGACAGTGTCCCATTCTGTTACATGAGGGGACTCAAAACTTTAATCATTTGTAGCTGGTTTACTTTAATCCTGAGTTTGAGACCTTTGTCTGTCATCCCACCAGGAGGAGGGCTTGAAGCTGACTTTCTCCAAGCAGGCCCTGATGCCCAACGGGTCGGGGGGAGAGAGCAGCCGCAAGAAACGAAAGGATCAAGAGGTACGTTGGGTTTTAAGTCTCCTACAGCTCAGGCATAATCTGATACAAACAAAGCACTGAATAAACCTGTTGACTGCTCTTTTTAGCTGTCAGACCTAGAAGGACTTCATGATTCGCTGGAAAGTACTCCTCGACGAAGGGACCCTCCTTTGTGGCTGAAAGAGAATCCAGATTATGAGGTGGAGGGAGACATGCTGGAGGTAAAAAACATGCAATATCATCTAACCCTGGTTTATAGTTTAGGTTTAAATTAATACAGATCTGTGATTTTAGCTGTTTTATTCTTTATCCCTCAGCTGCTGGTGAACAGGAGCAAGAGGAAGAGGAGGAGGAGGGCAGATAAGGCCCTCACAGGCACTGAGAAGGTCAAACTGATCAACATGAGAACAGGAAAGAAGGTCAGTCCCAGTTACTCTCAGCTGTATTTCAAAGGGATTATAACTGTTTGCTGCTTTCAACTAATATCCAAATACTTGTTAATAGGTTGGTGCTGCTTTCTGTCCAATGCTACAAGAGCTGAGGGAGTATCTGGAGGAGAATCCTGACATCGCTGTGTCGCCTGAGTGGTCTGAAACTGTTCGAAACTCGGTACAAATCTTTTATTTCTACTAATTATTCCAAAATCTGCTGCAGCTTAGAATTTCTTTCTTACTGATGGTCTGTTTAGTAATTCTTAATTACAGGTAAAAATGAGTAAAACAGAAGGACAGAGACATGAGACACTGAAGACATCAGTCTTCTGTTGTTGTTTATTTTAATGGTGTTGATCCAAACGTGTGTGTGTTCCTCACAGGGCTTCCTGCCTGAATCCTTCTTCCACCGTCTTCTAACGGAGCACTCTGAGATCCCCAAGAAAAGCCGTTGGCGTCACCACCACCACCACCATCATCATCATCACTACCACACTCCAGAGCCAACCCTTGAAGACCCCAACATGGACGGAGTTGAAGAGGAGACTTTAGTGTCAGATGGAGCGTACATGATGGACGAGGAGGACCTGGAGACGTCCCATCATTTCCTCACCAGTCCGGACTTTGACGTTAAAATGGAGGGTGCAGACAGCATTTCTCAAGGCGACTATGACAGCTCAGATCAAGAAGCGCTATTGGACGATGTGATCATAGCGCAGAAGGACTCCGACTCTTCATCAAGCTCAGAGGACTGACTGAACCCCGCCCCCAAACACATCTGACTCCTCAGCCCCTCTTCAAAAACAAATCATGATATTCCTAACTTTTTCAAACCTTTGTGTAACAAATTATGAATTGTTTTGACTTTTTTGTTGCTATTTTTATGAATTTCTTTTCTTTAGGGTATTTTTCTTCAAGAAGCAGGTTTGCACCCATCAGTTTTCTAAAAAAAAAAATCAGAATTATTTTGCATCCTTGTCTTCTCGATCTTCCTCTCAAACCTCTGACAAAGTGGCAAAAAGCTGTGCTGTTTCCTGTTCACTCGTCATTCTCCTTCTCTTCCATCCAAACCCATGAGTTCCCATCACATTCCCACTCGACCAAAAGGGGACCCTCGCTGTACAGATACACTTTTCATATTAAAAACCTCAAAGCTGGTCCTTAAGCGCTACATAAAACTGGATATGTGTACTGAGCAGAGCCAGGTCCCTCATCCTCCTCGGGTTTTCTCCAGAGGAGTCTGAACTGAAGGGGATCTGGTGTGTGGATGTACTGTTAGTGTTTTCACTCTGTGGGAGGGGTGTGGGCTGGGAGGGAGGGAGGGGTGTGGGCTGGGAGGGAGGGAGGGAGGGAGCCAGAGGTGGAAGTGGTATATTAGTTACTGAAGCAGTGCTAGGAGGATGGATGTATTGTACAATGTAGAGCTCGTCAGTTGTGTACTATGGTGCAAAGTTGACGGCAGTTGCGTTACTATTCTTGTTTTATGATCTGACTGTATCTGTGATATGAATAACAGCAATCTACCGTGAAAAATCTGTGTGTGCATTGTGACTTTCAAAGAGCTGAAGCTGTATGGAGGTCGGCCTTTATCAGACTGTTTAAATTACATTTGTTATTACTGCTGAAACGTTTGAGTAAATATTTCTATGTGTATGTAGATATTTACCATAAAATCACTCAAAGTAAGAATCAAACTATTGAAAATCACTCTGGGTGTGATTTGAGCTCCAGAGCTGCAGCCATTAGAGACACCTGTGAGGGTCATAATTACACAGTGAGACGCTCCTTCAAATCCTGCAAGATTGAAACCTTAAGTAGAGGGAAATGTTTCTTGAACATAACAGATAGAATGGATTACAAAATTATTGTAAAGTGATTGATGAACATCCTCAAAATGGAGGTAAGACTTTTAACTTTTTTTTTCAGAGATGCTGTTGACATCATAAGAAACTGGAAAATAAGTTCATAATTTGCATTTGTGAAGCTAAAATTGGCATAAAATTCACTTCCACTTCATCCAGTTTAGGACATAAGTTTTAACACTGCAGTGAAAAAATGCAACAAACAGAAATAAACAGTTAAAAGGAAATAAATCTACAGTTTGGTTGTGATCAACACCAGCTGAAACATATCACATATCGACTCAACACATTTAAACCGGCTGCTTTTAGATCAAAGTTTAGGAATAAATATGTTTAAACTTTATTTTATTACTGCCAATACAATATAAGAGTGAATAATAATAAATAATAAAGAAGGTAAGATTCACTGAAACAGAAAATATGTGATTGTAATAATACAAACCCGTATGTATTCTTTAACCTGCGTTAAAATGATGGAACCCAGGGACCGAAGAACTTGTTTCCAACAGTACGTGAACGCAGCATGAGCTTCTCCTGTAGGGGGCGGCAGCAACAGCACGTCGTTTAAATGTTTGTGTTGGGCCTCCAGTGAACTTTAGCCAACAGAGAATCGACATTTTACATTTGTAAAGTAAACATTGTGTTATTTAACTGTTATCGAAGTTATATATTCGTGTTTTAAAGCTCTCGTTTGGGTTTAAAATCTAAAATGATTTTGCGTCATCTCCTGAACCTCAACGGCAGTTAGAGAATCAGTTAGCGGCTAGTAGCTTTTTGCTAGTTAGCCAAAATGAGGAGCAAATTTGGGAAGATCTCTTGTTTAACTAAGAATAAAAAGTAAGATAATTTATTTGAAGTAATCGGATATAAAATGGATCTTAACTTTTACTCTGGTCTGCCGGATGGTTGTGCTCCAAACGTTGATTCTGAGTTTTTGGACAGCCAGTCATACGGTGACTACTCCGAGGAGAATAAAGTAAGTTCACGTCCACGTGGACTCGAGTGAATAAAAATACTACTGTGGTATGTTAAAGCAGTTTGTTGTAGTTTTCAGGTGGGGAGAGTTATCTCAGTGGAGCTGCTCATCATTTTCTGTCTGCAGAGGTTAGTAAGTTCTTGTGTTGGAACGGATTGTTGTTCTGGTTTAGATGAGCTTATGTCTCTGTTTTATGTTGGTTTTTCTAAATGCAGCAGACGTTCCACACTCCTAGTCTCGGGGATGAGGTTTTTGAAATTCCTCCGATTTCCCTGGATCCAGACTCAGCCTTGGGTATCAGTGATGGTGTGTCCCACTTCGAGCTGACAGATGGATCAGATGGTACCAGTGGATCTTCAGGTGCCCGAAGCCTTGTGAGCAACCTGGTGGTGGAGACCAATGACCCCTCCTTTGCCTCCACCTTTGTGAACTCCGGCTCTCGGGGTCTGGAGCAGCTGAATCTTGGGGCATTGGGTCAAGGCGGAGGGGGAGCCCTGCTCAGCTCTTCAGCTCTGGTTTGTACCAGTTAATGGATTCTCTATGCTTGTGGTCGGCTGTTCACATAACGTGTGAGGGAAAAACATTTTACTTGTTTTTTTTTCATCCTGATCTCACCTCAGGAAATGGGGCACTCCAGCGGATCACATTTCAGCAGTTCATCCCCAATGACCATCGATGTTCAGCTCGGTGACCTGGGTCAAGGTCTTCTGGGAAGTGGTCAGCTCGCCACCATTAACCAGTCAGAACTGGCTCTGGGTCTGGGTCCTGGAAGCTCCAGTCATCGCTCAGGAGCACCTGATCAGCCACTGTCAGTGACATCATCTCCTTCTGGTTCCCTGCAGGACGAGGACATGGAGGACTTTGACAGCTGTTTGAACAAAACATCCAGCGTCTGGATGTCAGAGGTGAGAAAAATAATAATCAGGCTGTTTATTAGAGTTTTTAGTGCTTCGTTCTACATTTTTAGGGTCATAAATGCTCACCTGTAGGTCCTGCTTTGTCTCCTCATGCAGAGCAGTGTTCTGGTCGACTCCCCCATGTCTCTGTCCTCTCCCTCTGTCCTCTCCCACATGTCTTCCCTCCCAGCTCCCCTATCTTCTGCTTCCCCTGCCACAGCCAGAAGAGGTGGAGCAAAGCCTGTTGCACTGACCTCAGCAGCTGATGGGAGGAGTGGGAAGACAGGAAAGAAGACGAAAGATCCTAATGAACCTCGGAAGCCAGTTTCAGCGTATGCGCTGTTCTTCAGAGACACGCAGGTGGCCATCAAGGGCCAGAACCCCAAAGCCTCTTTCGGGGAAGTGTCAAAGATTGTGGCCTCCATGTGGGACAGCCTGGCAGAGGAACAGAAACAAGTACGATATAAGCATCTTTACATCTTTTTATTACAAGTGGAAAAACAACAAGGCATTTTTCTAACAGAGTGTTTCGTGTAGGTGTACAAGAGAAAGACAGAAGCAGCTAAAAAGGAGTATTTAAAGGCACTTGCTGCATACAAAGCCAGTCAGCTGTCACAGGTAACACCAAAAGGAAAAGAAAAGTGGATTTTTATATACAGTGGGGCAAAAAAGTATTTAGTCAGCCACCAATTGTGTAAGTTCTCCCACTTAAAAAGATCAGAGAGGCCTGTAATTTTCATCATAGGTATACCTCAACTATGAGAGACAAAATGAGGGAAAAAAAATCCAGAAAATCACATTGTCTGATTTTTAAAGAATTTATTTGCAAATTATGGTGGAAAATAAGTATTTGGTCACCTACAAACAAGTAAGATTTCTGGCTTTCACAGACCTGTAAGAGGCTCCTCGGTCCTCCACTCGTTACCTGTATTAATGGCACCTGTGTGAACTCCTTATCAGTATAAAAGACACCTGTCCACAACCTCAAACAGTCACGCTCCAAACTCCACTATGGCCAAGACCAAAGAGCTGTCAAAGGACACCAGAAACAAAATTGTAGACCTTCACCAGGCTGGGAAGACTGAATCTGCAATAGGTAAGCAGCTTGGTGTGAAGAAATCAACTGTGGGAGCAATTATTAGAAAATGGAAGACATACAAGACCACTGATAATCTCCCTCGATCTGGGGCTCCACGCAAGATCTCACCCCGTGGGGTCAAAATGATCACAAGAACGGTGAGCAAAAATCCCAGAACCACACGGAGGGACCTAGTAAATGACCTGCAGAGAGCTGGGACCAAAGTAACAAAGGCTACCATCAGTAACACACTACGCCGCCAGGGACTCAAATCCTGCAGGATTTGCAGGTGGAACCAACTGGTCCCCTTTTCTGCAAGGGGACCAGGACGACTGATCCGTGTAAAGGAAAGAATGAATGGGGCCATGTATCGTAAGATTTTGAGTGAAAACCTCCTTCCATCAGCAAGGGCATTGAAAATGAGACGTGGCTGGGTCTTTCAGCATGACAATGATCCCAAACACACCGCCCGGGCAACGAAGGAGTGGCTTCGTAAGAAGCATTTCAGGGTCCTGGAGTGGCCTAGCCAGTCTCCAGATCTCAACCCCATAGAAAATCTCTGGAGGGAGTTGAAAGTCCGTGTTGCCCAGCGTCAGCCCCAAAACATCACTGCTCTAGAGGAGATCTGCATGGAGGAATGGGCCAAAATACCAGCAACAGTGTGTGAAAACCTTGTGAAGACTTACAGAAAACGTTTGACCTCTGTCATTGCCAACAAAGGCTATATAACAAAGTATTGAGATTAACTTTTGTTATTGACCAAATACTTATTTTCCACCATAATTTGCAAATAAATTCTTTAAAAATCAGACAATGTGATTTTCTGGATTTTTTTTCCTCATTTTGTCTCTCATAGTTGAGGTATACCTATGATGAAAATTACAGGCCTCTCTGATCTTTTTAAGTGGGAGAACTTACACAATTGGTGGCTGACTAAATACTTTTTTGCCCCACTGTATTTCATGTTCTCACGTTCCTCTTTATTTCCTCTTCTCAGCCTGCGACTAATGAGATGGAGACTGTCCCTTCTTCACCACCTCCTGTTCATCCGACTCCTGCAGCCTCTCCCCCAGCTGAACCCCAGGCCATCCTCCTGCCCCCAGCGAGCAGCAGTATGGAAGAGAACACTATCACAAATATCTGTGCCTCAAACATCATCCTGGATGTCCCAGAGAGGACCACACGTTCTCGAACCGGAGCAAACAAAGCCTCTGCTCCTGCAGTTGCAGTGCCTCCAACCCAGACCATCACTAAGATCATAATCCCAAAGCACATGCTGCAGGCGGGGGGGCAGTTGGTGACTTTGCTGCCAGGAGGGGTCCGTGCATTGCAGCCGACCCTCGTGGTCTCCACCACCTCTCGTCAGCCGCCTCCGCTGCAGCAGATGCAAAACGCGCCACCTCCTCCACGACTCCAGCAGATGGCGCCAACTCCTCCGCCCCTGCAGGCAAAGCCCAGAGAGGGAGGAGGCGCCGTCCCAGGCAGCACCGTGTCCATCACAGCAGCACCTCCACCTCCGCTCCAGATCAAAATAGTTCCTGGATCCATTCAGGACAAAGAGGCTGCTCAAATCATTGTCCCCAGTGCAGCAGCTGCAGCTTCGTCAGTGCAAGTCGTGAGCGCCGCTGCAGCTTCGGGTAATCCAGTCGACGACGAGATCACTGTGCTGGATTCAGACGAGGTAGACTTCCTGTTAAAGGGTCGGCTCATAAATCTTAATGTCACAGAATCAGTATCGTCAGTATTTATTACACAGTGTTGGGGGGGGGGGGGGGGGGGGGGGGGGGGGGTGTACTAGTGCCTTAAAGTTGCTGGGAACTTAAATCTTTTCTTTGCTCTTTTGACTGAAACTTTTCAGGATGAGATGGAGGTGACGACGTCCAGCGAAGTCGCTACGGTGAAGCTCCTGTGTGTGAGGGCTGGATGTAACAACCCAGCAGTGGACAGTGAGGACTGGGACAAAGAATACTGCAGTAATGAATGTGTGGCCACTCACTGCAGGTGTGTGAATGTTCAACACTTTAATGTTGTTTTTCTTTAGGTGGTTATCTGATGGGATGTTTTCTGTTTCAGAGACGTGTTTAAGGCCTGGTGCTCCATCAGGAACCAGAACCTGGGAACCGTCAAGTGAAGATTTGACCTGTTAGTAGTTGAGTGTTGGGTGATGAACCCAAGTTCTACAGAAAAGGTTCCAGTGTATTTCACTACTGATGAGTGATAGTTGTCATTTCCACTATTTTGTATTTAAACTGTAGATTTAACAGTTATTTTTGTCAGAGTTAATAACAAGAAAGAGTAAAAACGTCCATGTGTGAGGACATCTGTCCTTCAGAGTGGATAGTTACACCAGGTGCTGCGTTCAAGTACACGAGGAACTTTCATTTAGTTTTCAGATTAAAAGACAGCTAAATGATTTTAATAGACGTTAACACAAGTTGTTCAAAAAGAGTGAAATAAAAGCAAAGAAACAGTTGGACATTTACAGTATTAGATGTTGGTACATGCTTTAAAAAGCACATTTTCTTTTCAAAATCTGTGTCAAAAATCCTTCAACAGTTAAAGTCTATCAGAAACATGCCTTTTTGTGTATTATTGATGTTTTCACAGGCTGAAAATGGTCTCGTTTCATTTTTTGTAAAACATTTTCTTCAGTTAGAAAATAACAAATCTTTTTCTTAATAAACAAGCAGATTTTCTCAGACTTGTTTCTTGTTGATTTTTATGTTTTCAGCATCATTTAGATCAAACATCTGCAACTTAACAACTAGGAGCCATTTTCTCATCATTCATATTTAAAGATCCTGATGTTTTACATCTTTCAACATCTGGGATAAGCACATATATAATAAAATATTACTGTTGGTGTTATTTTAGAACAAATGAAGACTGTATAACTTATATTCTGGAGTTATTCTTTAATCAGGAAGTAAAACACTCGGTTTACTTAATATCCTGTGAGTTCTGCCCCTCGAGCTGCCTGAATAAAATAGTGAATACATTCCTGTAACTCTCGCAGCCAAATGCACATTTTCACCTAGACATTTTTAAAAAGTAAGAATCTGTTTAATACAACTGTCATATTTTGATGCCCTAAAATGTTGAAAAAAACAACAGATCAAAACATTCTGCTGTTTGTAATGTAATTTGTCTCCAGTCTGATGTAACATGTTGGTTTGTGTTGGATCAGGAGAGTCAGACTCAAAGTTTTACAGATGTTTTACAGACATTTCAGTCAAACTCAAGTCGTGTTTGTTCAGTTCTGGTTCTGGAACCAGTTCACACAGGCAGAACAACCTGTTTGTCATATTAATGTCATTCTGCAGAAATTCCAACAAACATGATCCATTTCCTGTTACTCAGGTTCATGTTGGTTTTGGTTAAAGATACAAGGAACCATTTCAGAGGGGCTGAAGGGCCACATGTGGCTCCGGAGCCGCAGGTTGCAGAACCCTGAATTACACACGTCATGTAGCTCTTGATTGAAACACTCCGATTATAACGAGGATGATCAGCACCAACGTCCTGCAGCTCTTCATGGGTTTGTGTAGAGAAATTGTCTGAAATTTTCCTTTTTTTTAAGACATTTTCTGACAGAAATAAAATAATTAGTACAATTACAACAAAATGATTCTTTTTGTCCTGTACAGTAAATGAGTAAGAATGAAAGGAACAGTGGACAAGACAGTGGTGAGACCAGTGATGTTATCTGGTTTGGACATGGTACCACTGAGGAAGGGACAGCTAGAGAAATCAGAAATGAACATGTTGAGGTTCTTTGGGAGGGACGAGGATGGACAGGATCAGGAATGAGTCCATCAGAGGGACAGAAAATGTCAGATGTGACTGACATGGTTTGGACATGTCCAGAGGACGGATAGAGTGTTTATTGGGAAAAGGATGCTGAGGTGGGAACTGCCAGACATGAGGTCTAGATGAAGACCAAAGAGAAGACACATGGATGTAGTGAAGGAGGACATGAGGTCGGCTGGTGTGAGAGAAGATGCAGAGGACAGATGGAGACAGATGACTTGCTGTGACAACTTCTGAAGGAAGCAGCTGACAGAAGAAGAAGACAGTCCAATATGTCCATTTTGCAGTGATTTGTTGTTAAAGTGTTGATTATCCAGCGTCTAAAATCAGATTGAATTATTGTCCTGATTCAAAACGAGAAGCTTCAACATTGTTTGATCCAAATGTGACTATTTATGAGTTTCATATTAAAATCATTTTATAATTGAAGCCGTTATTTTTGTGATGTGACGCTATTTCTGTTAAACATTATATATATTTATGCATCTCGTTCACTCAGATACGATCCTGGTAACGCTGGTTTATTTTATAAGAGACACAAAACAAAAGTATTAAAACTGATTATTATAAATATTATTAGAAAGTATGTAAGACATCCTGTAACATTTAGTCTGAATCAACAGATTTTGTTGGTTTCTGTGCAGACGTCACATCCCCGTGACTTTATTAATCTCATTTGTTTTATTGCTCAACGTTAAATTTTCATCAACAAAAAATGTTTTTTTATTTAAATCTTTAAATTATCACTGAAGCAGCTGTTTGATTTTAAACAACTGAACTGATTCATAAATGAGATTCACCACTGAAATGTTTTTATTTATAACCTTTAGAAGATTTATTTCATTTTTTATCTACAGAACATTTTGTATAAATTTTAATTAATAAAAATCCCCAGCCAAAAATAGTCAACAGATTTAATTTGCAATAAAAAGCATCTTTATAAAATGAAATCCCTGAGTTGTGATTTAGTGTTTCCTCGCCTCGATGTCACGCAGCCTTCACAATAGAAGCTCTGCTGGGTGGAGTCACCTGATGAAGTCCAAAACCCAAACACACCGGCTGCGTTAGTTCCACCTTAAACCTGTGCAGCTGTGTTCTGTTGGCGTCCACGGCGCTGTATGAGATGCTGCCCTCCTCGAAGTTCACCTCCACTGTGATCCGGCTGCTCTGCGTCGTTTCAGACAGAAGCATTTTGTGTTTGTTGTGACAGACAAACAGCTCGCCCTCGCCGCTGTGCTGAAGGCTCCAGGACTCTGCGTTGTGTCCGAAGACGCTGCTCTCGCTGCTCTTTCGCTGGATGCTCCTGTAGGACACGGCGATGTCCCAGCGGCCCTCAGCCTCCACCTCCCACACGTGGGTACCAGAGGAGAAGCACGGGGACGAGAGGACCTGCGGGACTTCGTCGAAACGGATGTTATTGTCGGGATAATCCAGGGCTAATTTTACTCTCTCTGCTGTTCGCAGGTCAGCAGAAAGTCCAAGGAGACGGCTGGCAGAGTCCAAGTCCAACAGGACAACTCCTGAGAGACAGGAAGAACATTCTGTGATGTATAACCAATTCATCTGGGGTTATTTAATCCTGAGTTAGGTGCCTCACTTTAAACAGACACTAACAGAGTTAGTCAGACAAACTAGTCCCTTCCAGATCCGTCTGCGTGTTCATACCTTCAGCTTCAGGCTTCAGATCTGGGCGGCACTTCAGCTGTTCACCAACCATGTGTTCTGTTCAGAAAATGAAGAGGAAAAAAGTTTGAGTTGAGTCATGTGAACATTTTCATTTCCAACCTGATGCATTTGACTGATTTTCCTCTTTTAAGCTAACAGATGTATACAGATGTTCCCAACTGCTGCTGTGTTCCTGCTTCCCTGGTCTTGCTGTGAACAGGAGACGGCGGAGGTTTTACCTGCGATGGCGGAGTAAATGAGATGCATGCGGTTCTGCTGCTTCTCCAGCTCCACAGTCAGGGTCTGATTTTCCACAGAGTAGTTATAGGCTGGTTGACGACAAGCAGAGACGTCAGCCAGCGAAACACGAGACAAACGCATGCACAGACTAGCTTCTTACCGTAATACAGAACTATGAACCAAAGAAAGAGCAGGACCACCGTGACACCGTTGAAACCAAAGTCAGCCTGATTCGCTCTCAGTCTCTGTGTTTATGAAAATCAATCTTAGACCTGAAGTTTTGAAACGCACATTTAAAATCACAGATTTAAGGAAGAGACTCACGTCAAGCTGATTGTTCAAGGCGTCTGTAGATTCTGTGATTTGATCCCTGAGCATCTTGAACTGCTGGTCCATATATTTCTGTTAAACACACAGTTATTAATAACTTACTATTTTCCATATGAAATGGTGACAGAGAGTGTTGAACTCACAGTCAGCTGATGCCGTAGAGCCGTGGAGGTCTCCGAGGCCACGTTCAGCTGCTTGCTCTCCAGGGCACAGATGTTACAGATGTAGCGTCTGGACGAGCTGCAGTAGTACCTGAGAACCACGTCTCTGTGCTGTGGACATTTTCTCTCCAGGAGGTCCCTCAGGGGTTCAACCAGAGGGTGTCCTGTGAAGGCCCGCAGCTCCTGGTGGTCCTCCACGTGCTCTTTGCACAGTGACACCTCACACTTCAGACATGTTTTAACAGCTAGAGTTTGTTTCTCAGGGCAACAGTCACAGTACACATGTTCAGCCTCCTTTTCCTACAAAGAGAAGTCAGATATGAAAATGAAAAGATCTGTTTGACCATCAACAGACACACAAATGAGGATTTAACAATTTTGTCTTGTACTTTTCTCGTCTTGGTCAACCTGAAGTCCTCTGCGATGCTGGCCAACACGTAGCTCTTCTGGATCTCAGACGTCTGTTCAACATTTGCTCTGCAGTCTGGACAGCGGAGAGGGACGTCTGAGGCGTGATCGACCAGGTTCTTCACACAGTTTACACACAAGTTGTGTCCACAGGGAAGCTGTCGAGGGTCCCTGAAAATGTCCCGGCACACTGGACATGTTAGCAGCTCCTCCAGCCTGGTTTCCTCTTCCATTCTTGGTCTTTCTTCATGAACGTGGGCTGCTGAAAAAGAAAAAAAAGTAAAGAGAAACAGCTAACTGTAAAGATTTCAAACCAGAAAAACTGCTTTTGGTGGTTTGACAGAAGACTCAGCAAATATGTTTATGTACAGAAAATATACTTTCATTCTTACCTTGATGTCAAAGAAGGAGTAAAGTCCTCTGTTTGTTGTTTAGTTGTTTGTTTTATATTTTTCTTCTTCTGTTTGCATTGGTGCTAAGACAGAAAGTATAGTACTGTATTTTGGTACTTCCTGGAAGGGGCGGGGCCAACGTGATGCAATTATTAACGGAAGGGCGTTAGACTCACGTAGAAACGTTGAAATGAATAGACATGCCAGCCTTTTACGTTTTTGCAATGTGTGCAAAGATGGCCGCCATGTTGGAAAAGGCAGTAAACAACGACAAATGGCTTTATTACAGGTTCATTAAAATCACCATAGCCTGCTTAATTTATATATTAAACCGAATTCTCCCTCTCTCTCTCTCTCTCTCTCTCTCTCTCTCTCTCTCTCTCTCTCTCTCTCTATATATATATATATATATATATATATATATATATATATATATATATATATATATATTTACCCATTATTGAGTTCTCATTACATTTTTTACTTATGTGTTTACGATTGCAAGACTTTTTCTTATGACAAGTCAAAATGTGGGGCTGCCTAGCCCTGTTACACAGGACAGGAGAGGAAACGGACTGACACAAAGCTGCTTCATAAAGAACTCGAGATTCTTCATTAGTGTGGAGATACAACCTTTGTTTTGTTAGTGAGGTGGGATTTTCCAACATACGACAAAACAGTTTGTTAGGATTATCAGGTCATAAGGTTTTCACATGGAGCTGACCAGGCAGATCAGTTTGATCATTTTGACAGAGGCTTGTCTCTGATTAGTGAAGTGTACAATAGGATGTAACCACACTGAAACGGTTTCAATTAAAATGCATGAGCAATCAAAAGATTGTTGAATAGAGTGGGGTGCTTGACATAACATTCTATTTACAACATACTGTATATGTCGAATCTGAATTGACATCTCTGTGTGAGTTATTTCTTGACTAACTGTTTGCAGATTGACACAGAAAGAAAAGAACACACAGTGCTGAGTTTGGCAATCTGGGATTGCAGTGGTCTGGGACCACAGTAAGGTTTGGAACCTTTGAGAGTCTGGGATTCGGAGTCTGGCACTCTAAGGAAAACTCAGCACAACAGCACCTAATATAAACTTTCTAATAAAAATCAGCAGCATTCTCAAAATATATACGTAAGTTCATATAAATGCTGTATTAAAAATGTTTTTTTTTCAAACACATTAAATTTTAGGTTGAATAAGACCCACCATTAATGGCCTGGTATAAAAATTTGGTATGTATTACATATATCTGGGCTTTATGTCTCATATAACTTGGTCTGAATGTGTTTTTTTGTCATAATCTTCAAATATTTACATATTCAAGCAGAGAAGCTGTGACGTTATAATTATTATAATGCTGTCACAATATCATAATAATACTGGCTTAAATTATCTCCAGTATACATACATCGGAAGTATGAAGCTATAGAAATAAGAATTAAGTTATCATCAGTAAATGCTTACAAATTAATATTGTTCCAACTATAATAGCAATAATAAGCACAATAATAACAGTAATATATGGTTAATAAATACTCCATAGTCACAGGATATATAGAAAAGTCTATGAAGTATAATTTGTTCTATCTATTACTAGAAGCTGTGTAGATATATCTAGGAACTACATTTGTGTACAGTGGTCCCTCGTTATAAGGTGGTTCACCTTTCTTAGCTTCACAGTTTTGCAGATTTTGTAGTGCAATTTTGCATGCTTTTTTTACACCACATTATGTCCTGCACCCTAACAAGAGAGAAAAGTGCATAAAGTGGGCAGTGAGGGGTTTTGCAGCCTTAACACATCTGTAATAACTGTGAAAAATAAAGCTGACTATTTTGTGGATTTCACCTATTGTGGGTTATTTTTAGAATGTAACTCATGCGATTAATGAGGGACCACTGTACATATAAACACACACACTCATTCGCTCACAGTTACACGCACTGCCAATGAGCAGGAATTTTGCCTTTTCCAATATGGTGGCCAGCTTAGCACACAAAACGGCATGCAATGTCAACTCTATAAATTTACTTCATAAATCATTATAGGATTTGTGCCTCTGCTGCCGCTTTGAGTGACAACCAATTGGTGTGGTATTTTATTTGTGGTCAAACGGCCAAATGGAAATAAATAACAAATATAATATAGACATACTTTACATTATTTACCTCTGCGCAGTCAGTTAGGCTAATTGCTTTAAGTGGCATTAATTTGGCCTCCAACAAGAAGGTAAAGAACCTGGGTGTTATCTTTGACCAGGACATGTCCTTTAGTTCTCATATAAAGCATGTTACCAGGACGGCCTACTTCCACCTGCGTAATGTTGCTAAAATTAGGAGCATTTTGAATCAAAGGGATGCAGAAACTGTAATTCATGCATTTATTATTTCTAGACTTGATTACTGTAATTCTTTATTATCAGGATGTTCTAATAGTGCTGTTAAAGACCTCCAGCTGATCCAAAATACTGCTTCCAGAGTTCTGATGAGAGTTAGAAGGAGATACCATATTTCTCCTGTTTTAGCATCACTTCATTGGCTCCGAATAAAGTTTAAAGTTTTACTTTTGACGTATAAGGCCTTGAACGACCAAGCTCCAGCTTATATTAAAGATCTTATTGTTCCATATGCTCCTAACAGAACACTTCACTCTCAGACTGCAGGTCTGCTTGTAGTTCCTAGAGTTTCTAAAAGTAGAATGGGAGGAAGAGCTTTTAGTTATCAGGCTCCTCTCCTGTGGAACCAGCTTCCACTTTTTATCCATGAGGCAGACACCTTGTGTAGTTTTAAGAATAGACTTAAAACTTTCCTTTTTACACAATCCTATAGTCAGGGTTAGCTTGGGTTCTCCTGAGCTTTCCCTTTAGTTATGCTGTTATAGGCTTAGACTGCCGGAGGACATACTGACCACATTTCTTCACTCTGCTGTCTCTCTTTGTTCTCCATGTTTGTATTTTTTTGCTGCTTTTAACTTCATTCCTGTTTATCTTTCCATAAAAATGAAGACTGACCCAAATCCACCAGTGTTTGTCTGTCTTTTTCAGACCCCAGTCGGCTGATGCAGAAGGCTGCCCATCCTGAGTCCTGGAGCTTCTTCCTGTTCAATGGGAGTCATTACTTTCTAGCGTCACCCTGTTCTGCTCAGGATTGGGGATTGTGTTGAATTGTTGATTTAACTCAATCGACTGGTTCCTTTAACAGGAAATCTTTTTTTTAACCAGCTGACATATTACTGAAAAGTGTTTTGAAAGGATCTTTGATATGTTTATATAATAAGGTCAAGTAAAACAAACAAACACAATTTATAGTGGTAAAACCTCCTCTTTTTTCTTTTATTATTACACAAGACAAATGTATTGGTAACAATAGTTAAAAACATGAAACCAAACATCTGTCGATAGGAAGTAAAAATGTACAAAGTGATATAAAGCTTATAAACAGTTATTTAAAAAGAAAAATGAGCTCGGGTTTATTTGTCCCCTCATACACTTAAAACTGACTTTCTATAAATTCAACCTGGTTAAGCTTTTTGAAATCTCTTTATTTAGATTGAAACATGTTAGTGGTATATAAAGTATTTGAAGGGTTTTTCATATTTTGCAACTGTTAAAATACTTGCTAATACTTCACTTACCAATTCTCAGAACTCTTTACAAAAACATAATCCAGTTACATTCATTCTATTCAGCTGATTTAAAGGTCCTATATCATACAAAATCAACCATTTTAAGCTTTTAACCATGTTATGATGTTATTTCCTTATTAAAACCCCCTCAGAATGGTTTTTGGCTTAATACACACATTTCTCAGTAATCCTCCTGAATCCTGCGCTCTGAGCAGCTGCTTTACTCTCTCCTAGAAACGACTGACTGTAACATAGTGATGTAACAATGTTACACCAGGAAGTACTGTGCATGTCCACACCGCCCCTGCAGATTAAACCCTCACACCCCGAGCTGCGAGAGTCTGAAGCAAGACACTAAACACCACCAATTGTAGTATTTTACTTTCTAAAAATGTCTTGGTGAAAATGTGCATTGGGCTGTTAAAAATGCAGGAATTTATTCACCATTTGATTCAGGCAGCTCGAGGGGCAGCACTCACAAGGAGCCTGGAGGAGAGATGGGATTTTAGGTAAACAGAGTGTTTTACTTCCTGGTAGAAGAATAACTCAAGAATACAAGTTATATCTCAGGACAAATGAAGACTATATAACACCAACGGTAATATTTTATCATTTTTGTGCCTATCCCAGATGTTGACAGCTGTGAAACAGCATGATACAGGACCTTTAAAACGAAAGTGTCAGCAACATCCCAAAGTTTTTTGAATTTGTGACGACAGAAAAATGTTTTTCATAAGCAGACGACTTCCTGTAGCTGCAACCTGAACTATAAATAAACTCAGTAATGCTACGTATCACAATGGCTTTAAACTTTAATGCTGTAAGAACATGTTTGGTTTTTTTGTTGAAATGGAAAATGCAAACTTTCTTTACATTCAGTAGCGCTAACATAAAAACAAGTAAAAATAAGGTAAAAAAATACAAAGGTTTACATGTGAAATGAAAAACTGCAGATTGATACTGTTTCAGCAACCAGAGAGTATTACGAACAAACAGCTATCAAATGACACCATTTCACATGACAAGATTCTGCAGACAAAGAAGAAGAAAAAAGTTATATAGTAATTTGGGTTTCTACAACAAATATTTGAATCAGTCTAAATATGAAAATGATTCACTGAATCTGCAGAGAAATGCAAATAATTCTAAATCCTGGTGCGAGTAAAAACCAAACAAAAATTCTTTAGGAGCAGAAGATAAACAGTCTTCTTTTTGGTTCATTATTCTCTGATTTTTTTTCCTAATTTGTATATTTTTTAACCAAAAAAAATATACAAATTAAGACAAGTTTAATTCATCTTTCAGCTAAAAAATAACTTTTAGCTAAAAAATAAACCTTTTTCTACTGGTGATAAATTCTCAATTATTATTATTATTATTATTAAAAAAAAAAAAACCCAGAACATTCTGCTGGAGTTTGTGAAGTCTCGTGCAGAACTCTCACACAGTTCCTGACCTAATGGGAATATACAACAACACAAGAGGAAAACATTTGGCACAAATATAAAAAACAGAAATGAAAATAGAAAAATAATCACTCTGAGAAAAGGTTCCAGTGAAACTGCGACTACCTTCATTAAAAAAAAACATTTCAATCCCAGCTGGAACAAAACACTTGGAATGGATCCTAGTTTCTGCCTTTAGCTTAAAGTAGTAGTTGTGGCTTTGCAGGATCAAACTCTGCGTGAACGGTTAGTGTTGTCGGTCTGAGGTAGACTCCAGTCAAGTCACTGTAAGCTGCCACGAAGAGCCGGTTCTTCTGTTGGTTCCATCACAGAGTTAAACCAGCGATCGCTCTGAACGACGGAACAAAGTTTCCACACTCGTTCTGTTTGTGTCTTTCCAGATTCCTCATAATCCTGAACGTCTTTCCACACGTGGAGCAGCTGAAGGGTTTCTCTCCGGAGTGAAACCTCAGGTGTGCTTTCAGGTTGTCTCGCAGGCGGAAGCTTTTGCCGCACTGCGTGCAGCTATGTGGTCTCTCTCCTGTGTGGAACCTCAAGTGGCGACGGAGGCTCTTCCTCAGGGCGAAAGTCTTGCAGCACGTCGAACACGAGTACGGTTTTTCCCCGGTGTGGAAGCGCTCGTGTCGACGCAGAATCTTCCGTCGCTTGAATGCTTTCCCGCAGATGCTGCAGATGTATCCGTCACGCGAGTGGGTGACGATCTTCTGGAGACGCCAAATGTCATTTCCAGACCGGCTGAAGCAGCAAAGACGATGGCCCGTGTGCGGACCTTGATGTCGACGGAGGTCTTTGGGCAGAGGCCAGCCTGATTTGTGGTTGGCGGGGGGAGCTTTCCCAGCATCACCGCCGTTTTTTCCCTCTGACTCGGGAAACGTGAGCATATCCACCAGCTGTACGGCGCAGGGTCGCAGCAACTTCTGATCCTGGGAGGTGAGTTTCAGTTTAATCTGGAGGTGGTTCTTGGTCTCTATGGGTGTGTGGATCCACTCCCACACCCCGACCTGAGAGGGAGTCACGGCTCCGTCGGACAGGGACGGACTGTAGGCGGTGCCCTTGGCGGTGCTGACGCAGGCCTGCTGAGGCTCAGCTTGAACGGGTTCCTCTGAACAATCGAGTTTGGGAACTGAGGAATCAGATTTAAGGATCAACGGACAAACAAACTTGACCTTCTGCCCTGAAGAGGCATCGCTTGTATCTGGTTGGATCACGAGAAGCTTCTGCTTGGCAGGCGAGCTTTGAGCTGACGGACACCTCAATGTCTCCAAATCAGTTTCTGCACAAAGTGAAAGAAAAATCAGGTTTTCTAAAATAATGTGCAACACTAACTTTCAAACAGGGGCAATAAATACTTTACTGACACAGTAAAACCATAAAGATGTTGTTTTAAGCTTTACGTCACCCATTAATCAACAAACCAAATGTGTGATACAGCAAAATAAACCAAACTAGATATTAAACTGTTTTAATTAAGGAAAAAACATTGTAAGTTTATGTGAGGGCAGTTTCTAACAGGCACGTTTCCACCTCTCTGTCCTCTATATCAGGGATTCCCAAACTTATTTTGCCACGCACCCCCTTTTATGTCCCGGTCGTGTTGACGCACCTTCAAAAAAATGCCACAAGCATTTTTGTTACTGTTGAAAGGACGCTGAATTTTATTTAGGCTATATTAAAGACGGCATGTTTACTCAAATGAACAAAAAACACATCTAATGATGATCTAATGATCACAAAAATGCGCTCCTGTGTCTGTAAAAAAAAACAAAAAAAAGTTATGTGCAAGCTTCCAGTTTTAGGGCAAAAAACACAGGTTATGGAAATAACATTAGAACAACAAAAATTTGAATTAAATTGCAATAAAGTCATACAAAAACAACATGGCTCAGGAACCGATAAAAAAACAGGATCCTGAGTTTTCAAGTGGAGCAGCAGCGGCGTGGCTCAGACTGCAGCGAGAAGAAACAGAGGAGCGCTGAATATTTCCAGTATATTTGAAGCAATAATATAAATACCATTTGGCCAAATACTTACTCAGATTAATGCCTTTGATTCATCACTCTCTCTTGGTTCCTCTCCTTTATCAGTACCTTGTTTTTCAATTTCTCAACTGACAGTTTCCCCGATTTAAGCCAATTGAGCATATTTGCGAAAATGAATGAAGTAGAGGCCACAAGCTAGATGCGCACATAAATTGTGTAGTAGAAGAAGAAGAAGAACTTCTTCTACACTTCATTTCTAGATGAAGTGCATTTTGATTAGTAATTTTAATTGTCAGTTTAAAAATTTACAGAGGAAATATTTATTTACACATCTTTATTGTGTGAGGAAACAACACTCTATTTTGTAATTATTATCATTACGTTTTTCTGCCATTACATTTTTCACCTCGCACACCCCCTAGTGGCAGCTCGCACACTCCTGGGGGTGCCCGCACCACACTTAGGGAATCCCTGCTCTACGTCATAAAAAACTCCAACTCTTTGGCATAAATGTCCGAAATATGGGAGTAGAGCTAAGGGGGAGGAGTGAGTCTGGATTTGTCCCATTTCCAGAACACCAGAAAAAGATGTGATCTGTCACACGTCCAGGTTTCTTTGCTGTCACCTACACGACAGACATTTATAATTAAATACACACTTTCAGCTTTGTCACCATCACAGTATCAGTTTTTACCAGCAGAAACTACTTTTAGACCTAATCCGATTCCCCAAAATCATGTAGGATGTCTGCAGCTCAGGCTGTAAAAAAAAAAAAATCAAAGTTTTTCAAAAAGAAGCGCTTGGAGCAGCTGAACGTGCTCGATTTTTAATTTAGGCCAACTGAAAAAAAAAAAAAGACGGTTGTCAGCAGTGTTAGTTTTGGCAAGAAATTTTAATTTAGTTTTAGTCATAGTCTTTTGACTAAAATTCTTTTTAATTTTAGTGACAATTTTAGTCACTAAACTAGTTTTAATTGTAGTCTAATTTTATTCGACTAAAATCAATTGTGGATTTAGTCGACTAAAATAAGTATATTTTCTGAAGTATTAATTTAACAACTGCAATATGGACATTTTCTTACCATTCCACACTTCATCTGGCGTTTTCCCGGGAGCATCTCAAACAACTACGGAAGCCTCTGCTCACCGCTCAATAAGCCGAGCTCTGATTGGTTCTTTTCACAGTAGCCCCAGCTGTTAGCTTTTTGACTGATTCCTCTCTGCATCTTTCTTTTCCTCTGATTGGATTTCGTCGCTGTCTATTTTCGTGTCGTCTTTTATTTGTCAACGAAAACAACATCATTTTAGTCATAATAATCGTCTCAAATAGGGCCGCCTGTTTTAGTTTTCATTTCGTTTTCGTCCACAAAAATATATTCGTGACTAAAATATTTTAGTCAACAAAATTAACACTGGTTGTCAGAAATAATTTTTAAAACTTGGATCAGACAGGTTCTGTCGCTAAACAAGATTCTTGTTTTTTCAACGAGGCCAACAACCAAAGAAAATGTTACAACAGCCATGTTGAAAACCTCTAGGTTAAGTTTCACTTTAACTCAGTTCAGTTTAAGACTAAATACTCCACTAGAAGTTAGAAATGGACTAACATCATCACTCATCTCCCTCCAGTTTGTTTTTAATCCTCGGTCATGTAGTCAAGGCGGGTCTAACCATCACACAGAGCTGCCGTCACAGTCGCCATCTTTAAAAGATTTTATAACAATATTCACAGTCAGCTTGTTTTAACATCCACAGCTGGTGTTACCATCACACTTCCTGTTTTATTACTGCTTTTTATTTCTCATCACAGAAATGATCAGATATCAATTATTCTCAGGCTTTATTTTACAAACCTGATCTGTTCCTCTGACAGGAAAGAGGAAGCTTCCCAGTATGAACTGTAATGATGCGTTCACACCGGCCCAACCGTCAACATCAGAAACGTCAAGTTTACATGTAAAGTCTATGGTGGAGTCCGTCAGACCAGCATCAGAGGAGCGTCAGAGTCTCTGCGGCGCTTTGTGAGCGTTAGCAGCGTCAACTTTCAAAGCTTTTCAAGCGTTTCAGGCGTTGGAGATTGAAACGCAGACGTTTAGCTAGCTGAACTTTTGACACTCTTAATGCTCATGAAGTGGCATGTCAACCAATCAGAGCGTGTCATCGTAGTGACGTATCTGAATGAAGCAGGAAGTCTTCAAACAGGGCGCGGGACAGATGGAAGTAGCGCTGGAAGCGAAATGGTTTAACTCCTCAAACTCAGAACGCATCTGAAGAATGGGGTGTATCCACAAACGGAGTAAATAAAGCCAAGCCACTCTCGCTATATGATCCGCCATAGCTCAGAACATCCGATAACAAAGGAAGCCCCGCCTACACGCTCTTTTTAACGGTGAAGCGTTACAAGCTTCAAACTTGAAGCGTTGTGAACGCTGCTTGACGTTGACAAAGCGGCCGGTGTGAACACACCATAACACATACCATGTAATGCAAACATGTTTGCATCCATGCAGCATCATGACTGTCTGTCAGATTCTGTTTTCTGCACATTATGTAGCTGCAATTCAGACCGAATTCTTAAGATTTACATATTTATTTATGTCTATAAAAAAGATTTTGTTTTCCTCGTGTGCAGATAACAAACAGTGTCTTGTTGAATCAGTGTTCGTCTGTGTTTTTGAGCACTTACCATCAGGAACATCTTCTGTCTGAATAGCGTTATCAGCTGGAGCTTCAGGGTCACTCAGCTCCACCATGTCCAAACTGTTTGCTATAATCTGAGCTCAGAATAAGAAATAAAACATTATTTGGGTTGATTCCCACATTCCAGACAAAATGAAGGAGATAAGAGGAGTGCTGCTTTAGGACAAGGCCAGTTTCAGCTGAGCTTCTCTGTTTATTATCGTGTGTTTCTGGTCCATCCACAGGTGATTTACACCCTGTGAACTCACACTGACCTGATCTGTAAGAGGAGGCCACTCAAGGTCAGCATGGAGTGTGTGTTCAGCCAGGAAGATCTCTGAGGGAATGAGGAATTCCTGTCTCACCACCTCATCGGGCTCCTTCAGACACCCAGCATCTTCAAAAGAGGGGGAGGGGTTAATGCTGAGAACATCATACATTCCTTCCTCAAGGGTTTCACCAAGGATCAGTCTGCACAAGTTTCATGCAACAATGAGTTACATTAAAAAGCTTTGTAATCATGCAAATATGCACGAAGCACTTTGTTTATTCATGGAGCTTAAATCCGCTAGATTTTCAATATAACCCAGTCTGCATTTAGTAAACTGAGTCAGGAAGTCACAGCATGCAAAACTAGAAACACACCGAGCTCCAGCGGCAGGCAGATGTCCTTTTCCACCTGAACGCCGATGCTGCGTTTACTGTCCTCTTTCGACTCTCCACTCGGACACTCCGACGTTTTGTTTTCCACTTTCACCCCCGTGCGGCCCACATCCACAACCGACGATCGGTATCTGCTCTCGAATAGTTTGACCAGCTCCTCTGAAGCGGTTTTAACCAGCGACCCCAGAACCGCCTCCACCTGCGCCTGGAGGTTCACGACGCCCGCCGACATGTTTGCAGCTCGGGCTTACCTAGAATCAGCGTTTAAGTGTTAAGCGGAAGTGAACGTTTAGCATTTATTTACCAACTACAGCCACATGGCCTTTTAGAGGAAGGGGCGTTTTTATTTTTTGGCGCACGCGCGTTAAACACCGTGAGTTTGAACGTAACGAGGTGACAGGGGCGGAACAAAGACTAGAGCAGGGATACTCAACTCGATAGGGCTGAGGGCCAGATTTTGAAAATAAGAGGTGGCCGGGGGCCACTTTATAAACTACATTCATCATGCAAAAATTCGGCAAACTTTGAAAAAGGCTGACAGCTTGTGCTTATATTTGGATGCTTTTTATTAACTCCATTGCAATTCAGCAATATATATTCTGAACCATCTTTAATAGTATAGCAAGAACCCTTTTAATCATGCATACAAACATTGCATAAATTAATAAACTATTCACAAGTTTTTCAAAAAAAAAAAAGAAAAAAAAAAAAACATCATTTCATTCTTTTAGTGTGAAAGATGTATAAAATGTCAAGATTCAAATAACAAAAACATAGCTGCACAGTGCAAACCAGCAAATATTGGAAGAGCTACTTCAGAAAAATCTTTGCTCATTATAAAATAGCATACCAAAGAACTTAAGCATGACTGTTTGAAACTGACTGAACCAGAAAATACAGGCATGGGATCAGATGCTCCAACCTAATGCATCACACTCAGTCCCCTCTCAATGTGAAATAATGCATCTCATGTCCTTTGAGAGGTTGCTGAAGGATGGTTTGTGAGATGTCAAGGCAATATGCAAGCACTGGTTGAGATGCGAGTCGGTGAGTTTGTTGCGCTTTTTGTCCTTAATTACATTCATCACTGAAAAGCCCGACTCGCATACATAAGTGGATCCGAACATTGTCAACATGTATATGGCAAGTCGTTTTGAGTTCGGATACTGATGGACTGAGTGTGCCCAAAACTCACACAGTCTCTCCTTTTTGAACTTGGCTCTCAGGACATCGTTGGCCTGAATCTGGACCAGTTCCAGTTGGAAAGCGCCCTCGTTGATTTCAGGCACCGCGCTTTTTGCCTCTGCTGAACAGCTCCCAGTGACACTGACAGCAAACGGGTCGCGCACGAAAAGCAGCAGTTGTTGTGGGATTTTGAAGTTGTCAAACCGCGATCTAAAGTTTTCTGACAGATTTTTCAGCAATGCTACCATATGTGTCAGCACAGTCCCATTTGTAGGAACACCATGCAGGGTAGGGAAGTGAAGCCGTTTTCCCTCAATGTCCGCCACAAAAACTCCCAATGTTGTCTGAAAAGCTCTCACTTTTTCAAAGAGCTCTGCCACATTTGAATCCCCACCTTGGAGCTGCAGGTTAAGTTGGTTCAAATGGCTTGTAATGTCACAGAGAAATGCGACCAGAGCCAGGGATTCCTCATCTTGCATAAACTGAGACAACTCTTCTGCCTTCTTTGATTTCTGACTGGAGAGAAATTCGGCGATTTCTTTGTGCAATGCAAAGAAGCGCTGCAAAACTCGCCCCCTGCTCAGCCACCTGACATCGTTGTGCTGCAGTAGGTCTGAATATTGCGCGTCTTGCTCCTGCAGCAGTAATTTGAAAAGCCGGTGCTGTAAGCTTGAAGTTGAGCGAATGTGATTTACAATCCTGATCACAGTGTCCATCGCGCCTTTCATTTCACCGGACAGTTTGGCACAGAGCACCGTCTGGTGAATAATGCAGTGTAGCGAGTTAACCGTGGGATGGTCTGACATGAGACGTGCTGCTAAACCCCTCTCTTGTCCTGTCATAGATGGCCCACCGTCAGTCACAAGGAGGTTGATTTTATCCAGGAT